>LR749637.1:1914698-1962064 GCA_902729485.2 Mus minutoides | reverse complement strand
GGTATTCCTCAGTTGAGAATTCTTTGTTTAACTCTGTGCCCCACTTTTTAATGGGGATATTTGATTTTCTAGTGTCCACCTTCTTGAGTTCTTTATATATATTGGATATCAGTCCCCTATCTGATTTAGGATTGGTAAAGATCCTTTCCCAATCCGTTGGTGGCCCTTTTGTCCTGTTGACAGTATCTTTTGTCTTACAGAAGCTTTGTACCTTTATGAGGTCCCATTTGTCAATTCTTGATCTTACAGCACAAGCCTTTGCTGTTTTGTTCAGGAATTTTTCCCCAGTGCCCAGATCTTCGAGGCTTTTCCCTACTTTCTCCTCTATTAGTTTCAGTGTCTCAGGTTTTATGTGGAGGTCCTTCAACCACTTAGACTTGACCTTAGTGCAAGGAGATAAGAATGAATCAATTCCCAGTCTTCTACATGATAGCTGCCAGTTGTGCCAGCACCATTTGTTGAAAATGCTGTCTTTTTACCACTGGATAGTTTTAGCTCCCTTGTCAAAGATCAGGTGACCATAGGTGTGTGGATTCATTTCTGGGTCTTCAATCCTATTCCATTGATCTACCTGTCTGTTGCTGTACCAGTACCATGCAGTTTTTGTTACGATTGCTCTGTAGTACAGCTTGAGGTCAGGCATGGTGATTCTACCAGAGGTTCTTTTATTGTTGAGAAGAGTTTTCGCTAGTCTGGGTTTTTTGTTATTCCAGATGAACTTGCTAATTGTCTTTTCTAGATCCTTGAAGAATTGAGTTGGAATTTTGATGGGGATTGCATTGAATCTGTAGATAGCTTTTGGCACAAGGGGAACACTCCTCCATTGTTGGTGATAATGCAAGCTGGTTCAACCACTCTGGAAATCAGTCTGGTGGTTCCTCAGAAAATTGGACATAGTACTATTGGAAGATCCTGCAATACCTCTACTGGGCATATATCCAGAAGATATTCCATCTGGTAATAAGCACACATGTTCCACTATGTTCATAGCAGCATTGTTCATAATAGCCAGAAACTGGAAAGAACCCAGATGTCCCTCAACAGAGGAATGGATACAAAAAATTTGGTATATTTACACAATGGAGTACTACTCACCTATTAAAAACAATAAATATATGAAATTCCTAGGCAAATGGATGGATCTGGAGGCCATCATCCTGAGTGAAGTAACCCATTCACAAAAGAACTCACATAACATGTACTCACTGATATGTGGATATTAGCTCAGAAACCTAGACTATCCAAGATAGAATTTACTAAACACATGAAACTCAAGAAGAAGGAAGATCAAAATGTGGACACGTCACCACTTCCTAGAATTAAGAACAAAGCACACATTGAAGGAGTTACAGAGATCATGTGTGAAACTGAATCCAAAGGATGGACCAAATGACTGCAGCTGCCAGGGATCCATCCCACAATCAGCCACCAAACCTAGACACTATAGCATATGCCAGCAAGATAGTGCTGAAAGGGCCTGGATATAGCTGTCTCGGGGGAAACTATACTAAAGCCTGGCAAAACATGGAGGTGGAAGCTCACAGTCAGGTATTAAATGGAACACAGGGTTCTCAAGGAAGGAGCTAGAGAAAGTACCCAAGGAGCTGAAGGGGTCTTCAACCCTCTAGGTGGAAGAATAACCGCGAACTAACTAGTACCCCCTGAGCTCATGTCTCTAGCTGCATATATAGAAGAGGATGGCCTAGTTGGCCATCAGTGGGAAGAGAGGCCCCTTGGTCATGCAGACTTCATATGCCTCAATACTGTGGAACGCCAGGGCCAAGAAGTGGGAGCAGGTGGGTAGGGGAGCAGGGCCGGGAGGGGGGAGGGTATAGGGAACTTTCTGGATAACACTTGAAATGTAAATGAAGAAAATATCTAATAAAATTTGAGAAAAAAAAAAGATACAGATGTGGAGAAGATGCTCATCCCTTCTGTCCATACTCCACTGTGGTTGGTTACAATTTCCCAGGAATTCTGAAACACATAGGACCTTTATACATATTCAATTAAAGTTAATATTCAATGAAAAAAAAAAAAAAAGAAAACACTCTCTTCTGGACTCAACTGGGCAGATACACAAATGAACCCACATGGTACAGCATGCACAAGACCTGTGCATGCTCAAGCCCAAATCTTAGCGTTGAGATGGGAAGAAGACACAAAATTCCTCCCCCTAGCTAAGGAGAAGAAAGAGGTAGAAGTTCTGATGAATGAGGTCCCAAATGAATATGAATTGGTGATATGGGCAAAGCAATGACAAGTCAAAACCTTAGACCTACAGGATATTGGCCAAGCCTTTCCTCATGTAAGTCAGGCTAGACTTTAGCAAATGCTTTGTTGTCCTGTCCAAGTATAATTGATTATATTAGACTAATCAGCATGTACAGAAATTACAGTTTCCTCTTCCTGATGTTTATAGCCCTAAACAGGCCTCCCACTGAAACTAGACAACCCCTCCCCAGATATTATAGATAGTAAATACACTGAGGTTTCTAATGCCAGTGAGTACAGCTCCATTAGATCATTCACATTCTATCTGACTCCAACTTTTCTGTACATATGTCTCTATGTTAGTCCTTTTTTAATCCCTTCACTGTGTGTAGTCAGGTTTCTAGATCTAAGTTTTGTTTTAGATATGGAAGAGGAAGAATCAGGGGAAGCCACACATCTAAGAGTATATGGGCGACACAAAGCATACATAATGTATATAAAACAAAAACAAAGCAGCACAAAGTTGACTGGGTAAAGAAGGGGGCTACATATCTGGGGGGAGTTGGAAGAGAGTATAAATAAGATCAAAACACATTATATCAAGCTCTCAAAGAACTAATAAAAACTAAAGATTTAAGTGAGTGAATTATATATAGCTTTTCTCTAATAATTTAATCATCTAAAAATAAGGAATTGTATATTTTTCATGTGTATATTTTGAGAAGATTTATAATTATATGAGACTTTTCCTTGCATAAAACCTCCAAAATCATTTGCATTGTTACATGTTTCTCCATGTTATTTGAAATACATAACAACTCTCCAAAAGGGTATGACAGATCTTTAAAAGCTCATCTTTTCAAAAAATTAAAATAACCAAGATTCCTGAATATACTATGGAGAAACTATTAATATTGATTTAGAAATACAAATCCTGGTTTAGAAGATACAGGATGGTTGAGCAGGTAAAAATACTTTGCTTCCAAGTCTGAGAGACAGAGTTCAATCCTTGGGAATGAAATAGTAGAAGGAGAGAATTAACTTCTATCAGTTGTGGCTAACATGATCCCAATATTAGGTTTCCAAAATCTTTTTCAAAACTGTTTCAAATTCATGTATTAACTGAATGACAAAGACCCACAATCATTGTGAGTTTGAAAGGGTGAACAAGGAAGGGTGATGGCCATTATTTAACTACATCTTATGGCATTATCTTCCATTCATCTCCTCATTTGCATAAAACAACACCCTGCAATTTATGCATACAAACAAAATTATTTATTGTACAAAAATCCATTCAATTAAAATTCATGAATAAATATATGACCACCCCAGGATATTTGAGTACATTGAGAAGAGATAGCTTCCAAAATTATCCAATAAATTAAATATTATTTTTAGTTTTCATCTGCAAAGTGGGAGTGAGTGGGTAGGAGAGTAGGGCGGGGGAGGGTATAGGGTACTTTTGGGATAGCATTTGAAATGTAAATAAAGAAAATATCTAATAAAAAAAAAGAAAAAGAAAAGCTACCTCTGGCATGAAATAAGTAGTATCAGTGAAAATTGATAGAGTAAAATGAGCAAATGTAAAATATATGGGGATGTTCAATACATAAGCCATCAGATGAAAGGTATATCTTGTATACTCTGTGGTCTTCAGTTACTCTAGTAAAATAGAAATGCTCACAGATACAGACACTTAAAAAGATCATTTCCAGGGTTCTCTTGGTTCAAAGCCTTTCTATTTTAGAGGCAAGTAGGGGAACAAAAACTGTGTGTGTTTGAGAGTATATGCTTCACAGCTATAGCCTCATAGAGACTTGAAGCATTTTCCACAGTAATATTAGACAGTCAACCCCAGGGCTCAAAAACTGAAGGCTATAATGGCTTTTTTCTCAAAGGCTGGACAAGGTACAACATGAACCACTGAAAGAGGAAGCAACTAGCAGGTTATAAAGTTTTTGTCTTTAGAATATCCCTGTTGATAAAAGTACATACCCTATTGAAGTCATAGAGTCAATCTGCTCTGACTTAGTTAGAGTTTTACTGCTGTGAACAGACACCAGAACCAAAGCAAGTCTTATAAGGACAACATTTAATTGGGACTGGCTTGCAGGTTCGGAGGTTCAGTGTATTAACATCAAGGCAGGAACATGGTAGAATCCATGTAGGCATGGTGCAGGAGTTCAACATCTTCATCTGAAGGCTGCTAGCAGAATACTGGCTTCCAGGCAGCTAGGATGAGGGTATTAAAGCCCACACCCATAGTGACACACCTACTCCAACAGGGCAACACCTACTCTAACAAGGCCACACCTTCAAATAATGCCACTCCCTGGACCAACCATAGACAAATCATCACACACTCTAAACTCCCCACCCCAGCAGCTACACAGTGCTTCTCTATACTGCCCCAATGTTGTGGATTCTAAAATGAAAGACACCACACACACACACACACACACACACACACACACACACACACACACACAGCCTTAGTTTTAAGATGCTCTAAGCAGCTCAATGACTAGAACACTCCTAAACTTCCATTTTTCTAATGACTCCCCTCTGATACTCCTGAATTATTACTTACTAAAGTCTATATTTCATCTTTGATGCTCAGACCCAAATGTGGGAGGGGTCCCTGGGGCTGCTCCTTCTCAACTCTTACATGGCTGTATGCTTTCTCTACTACAGCTTCCAAGCCTAATCCTTCTGCTTCCCCAGCCTGGCAAATCTAAACAATTTCTACTTTCCTGGGTTTTCTTGCCTGGGAAATTTGAAGTCCTGCCTCTGTCTCCCTACCCAACCATTGGCTGCCAGCAGCTTTATTTACCAATTAAAGCCAACTAGGAGTAGGGCCCCACAGCATCTTACATGCATGCAAATTCCTGTGTAATTTGGGACTCCAATTAACATAATGTAAACAATAAACCAAATCCACAGTTCACCCTTTTCATACATTAAAAAGGTCTTTTCTCAGATATACACTGAAAATGGTAATAACAGTTATGTAAACTATAAGGTATAATAAACTATGCTAGTAATATTCAATCCATTGATTTTGTCAATTTAGGTACATTATTTTAACATCTATCCTAATTGTAAAAGTTTACAATTCTATACCTGAATTATGTTCTGATTTTAACTTGCATTACTATCTGAAAACTGCCCTTTCAAATCTAGATCATCTTACTTAGTGCTAAACAATTTAAGTTCTGATTATGAGACTAGTCTTCAACCCCATCAGAGATTTGAGAATGAATTAAACAATACCTGAACACAAAAACATACCCTCCAATACTTAAACCAATTGCAGAGACAACTGACTACCTGGACAGTTCCTTGTTCCTCAAAATATTGGAACATCTGCCTTCGGCCATCTGACAGATCTTAAGTGAGGCAGGGATTATTATAAAGGGCTATCTTACTCTAACTAGGCAGAGCTAAGTTGTCAATTATCCTGCATCACGTGTCCTTTCCTGGAAAGTATCTTTTGTCTGTAGATGAGTTAGGCAATTCTTGCCCAGCATCTACCTTGCCAAAACTGTAGCAATTGCATATGGAGGTAATGATTAAGCACAATATCTTCTTTGAACTGTGAAGAGGGTACTTTCAGGTGCTGGCTTGACTCTTAGTCAAAAATCTAATGGTAATGAAGATTACAAATATCATATTCTGTGGATTTCTGATGTTTTTGAAGACTATCTATCTATATGAAGTATATCTGAACTGGTAAACCTTGACTATTCTTAGCAATTTCTATTTGAGTAATATTGAAAACACTTTATTAATTAATTCAGTATCTAATATAAACATTACTTTACTATCTAGCTCTTAACTTGCATTACTGAACATTCAAAACAGTTTGTAATAGCAGCTATTAGGACTTGGTCCAAGTCTTGCATTCTTCAATGAGTTTCATAGGTACAATATCTAAGAGTAACAATATTAATTTCAAATTTTGTATCAATATGCAAAGATTTATACCAATAAAAACCTTAAATCTGTATCAATATATAAATTTTGTACCTGTTAAGAATTGTGACTTCTGCCGGGCATGGTGGCGCACGCCTTTAATCCCAGCACTCGGGAGGCAGAGGCAGGTGGATTTCTGAGTTCGAGGCCAGCCTGGTCTACAAAGTGAGTTCCAGGACAGCCAGGGCTATACAGAGAAACCCTGTCTCGAAAAAGAAAAAAAAAAAAAAAAAAGAATTGTGACTTCTAAATCATCCCATAAATGACAATCTACAATTTATAAAATAACCATAACCAGACACCCAAACCCAAGGGTTTGGGATGACAACTTTTCACATCTTCTTACTGCTGAATAGGGGTGACAACATTTTTTTAAAGAGGTGGGGAGGGGTAGGAAAATTAGAAAGATTGGTTAGACGTAAAAGAGCTTGCTTTAACATCTGACATCTAGTCTCTGTGTGTTTAGAAGTCTCAGAACTTGACTGAAGTTCTTATTGAATGTGTCTGAAAGGCTGGCTGATTCTCAACCACTGGGAAACAGCAGTTATTCCCTGAAGCTGTTCTGGAAGCAAGTTTTTGGGAAACAGCACCAGGAGACAAAGTAGCTGGAACAGCAGGTCATTTCAGTGTCCCTATGGATAAATCTTGTCAGGGCTCCACATTCTGCAATATATAAATCTTACCACCAAAAATTTTAGTGCTTTTAACGTATTTATATGGATTGTGCAAGGTACACAGATCACCTAAGGATGAATTTTTCCTCCCTGATTGAGCAGACTAAAGACCACTATCATTTTATGAGTTAATTTGAGCAACAACCAATTGTAATAGATCTTCATTCATGCCATATGAAGATGACAGGATGAATCTTAATGATTCCATAACCAACAAGCTATATTGTCTAATTTTAGCTGAAGTTTTGGCATGAGACATTTTTATGTCTATGCTAGTTATAGGGCTGGTCCCATACGAGGGAATCATCAAATCAAGTTACCTGTCCAGTTTGATTTTCTCAACTTTTTCTTTTCTGTACCAAGATCTTCAGGGGATTTTCCCCTTTCATATGTGATCCATATCCCTCTGGAAGGGTCCACTGCCTTTTCTTCTTTCCTATTCACACAAATACAGAATCTCTCACCCAAAATCTGTCCTTGGTCCAGTAACCTGAAATCATCAAAGATACAGATTGATTTAATTTAGCAGCATCCTTTGTTTTCAGTCTTGTTCTGTCTTGACTTCCCTCTCAGAGAATTTTTTAATGTCATTACCACATACTTTCATATAGCCACATGAGTTTTGATAAATAAAACAATTCAAAGCAATTAAATCAATCTAAACAAATATTATCTGCTGAGACACTATTCCTCTACTATCTCTTGCCTTGTTCTTACACAAGATCAAGGTCCAAGTTTCTACTATCTGTCTGAGATAAGGTTATTCTCACTATCTCCTGCGTTAACCTACAATTTAAGATCAAAAGCTTTAATTTATTTATTCATCTATGTATACTTAAATTTTTCCAGCTGTGGAATTAATATCCTTTCCGTTTTAACTTCCTATCCTTTCCTACATATTTAATTTCAATTAAATTTCCTTTTACTTACTGGATAAGCCTATTTCCAGTCTCTTAATTTGTCACACCGACTAAGAATCCCAGAATTCCCATTTAGACCACATTCAAAGAACCCAAGTGCTGTCCTGGCATAGACTTTTTTCAAATTTCTTTTAATGCACTTTTCCCCATTCATTCAATTTTCTCTATGTCTTTGTTTCCTACATTTCAGTTCAAAAGCCTGTAATTTTTCATTCCATATATACTGAAAAACAATTAAAAAGTTATCATTATACTCCCTTCTATTATAAAACACAATTAAGTCAAATTTCATTCATCTCTATCCTTTGTTTATCGGATTGTTGAAGGCTTTAGTACCTTCTACTGTCTGCTTCTCTCCATCTTTCTAGGAGCCTGTTTCTTTGCACAGCACAGGGCCCCAGTACTTCTGAGTTTAAACTCTCTGAGTCAGCCAGAGGACTTTGAGAAGAGCCTGGTTAAAAGCCTATCACCTGCCCCAATCAGAGATCCATCTCATAATCAGTCACCAAATGCAGACACTATTGCACAAGCCAGCAAGATTGTGCTGAAAGGACCCTGATATAGCTGTCTCTTGTGAGGTTATGCCAGTGCCTAGCAAATACAGAAGTAGATGCTCACAGTCATCTATTGGAACACAGGGCCCCCAATGGAGGAGCTAGAGAAAGTACCCAAAGAGCTGAAGGAGTCTGCAACCCTATAGGTGGAACAACAATATGAACTAACCAATACCCCCAGAGCTCGTGTCTCTAGCTGCATATGTAGCAGAAGATGGCCTAGTCGGTCATCATTGGGAAGAGAGGCTCCTTGGTCTTGCAAACTTTATATGCCCTAGTACAGGGGAATGCAGGGTCCAAGATGTGGGAGAGCGTGGGTAAGGGAGCAGGGCACGGGGATGATATAAGGGACCTTTGGGATAGCATTTGAAATGTAAAAGAAGAAAATATCTAATAAAAAGTGCTAAAAAATAAAGTATAGTAATATGAAAATTGGTACTTCAAAATAGAAAAAACATATATTATATTGTAAACAAGAAAATATTAATGTGATTTGGACAATTCTTGATGTGACTGTAATAGATATATTTTCTCTCTGAAGCTGAGCAAACTATTTGAATGAGCACATCACAATTTTGTTAATTGTTTGTTAATTCTTTAAAGTGAAACAGTTATTACTAAATTCACTTTAGGAAATAAGCTGACAGTGAAAAATTTTATATTAAGTATTTCTAAAAATAATAAAGTATTTGTTAATGTTGTACTGTGTAAAAAGAAGGCCTATCACCCCCATTTTGTCTGGGTCAGCTTGGGGGATATTGCTATATCCCAGCTCACACTATGAACTTCAGAATTATGTGAGCTTTTTGTTCTAGTTCTGAACCTGCACTGCTTATATAGGAACCAGTTGGCTTGTCTGAGCTAAGAAAATAATTTGCCCCATCTCCTAATCTCATAGCACTCTGAGTGTTTTCCATTTAAGGAATCTCCAATTAATTTTTAAAAATGAGTACAAGCTTAACACATTGGACATCATGGTAGAGTTAAACTGCTTTAAACTCCCCACCTATGGAAAATATGTGTATGCTTCTAGATACCGCTCCAATGTTGTGGATTCTCAAATCACACACACACACACACACACACACACACACACACACACACACACACACACACAGCCTTAGTTTTAAGATACCCTAAGCAGCTCAATGACTAGAACACTCCTAAACTTCCATGTTTGTAGTGACTCCCCTCTGATACTCCTGAATTATTAAGTTCTAAAGTCTATATTTCATCTTTGATACTCCAGACCCAAATGTGGAAGGGGTACATGAGGCCACTCTTTCCCAGCTCTTACATGGCTGTATGCTTTCTCTCCTACAGCTTCCAAGCCTGCTTACCCAGCCTGGTGAATCTAAAAACTTTCTTCTTCCCTGCGTTTCTTTGCCTGGGAAATCTAAAGTCCAGCTTCTGTCTCTCTACTCAAAAAATGGCCACCAGCAACTTTATTTAGCAATTAGAGCCAACTGAGTACAGGGATCTCCCAGCATCCTACATGCAGATGTGCAAATTCCTGTGTAATTTGGAAACCAAATTGGCATAATATAAGCAATAACAAAATTCCATCTTGGTCCATCTCAGTGACTCTTTGGAGAAACCCCAGTTGAAAAATATGTATAGTGGTTTAAAAAAATAGCCAGAGATTTTAAAATTTATATATAATTTGAATTAAAAAATTATAAATTTAATTTTATTTATATGTGTATGTTTGTTTGTGTGTAGCTTGCACATATTTCTGTGCACCACATTCATACAAGGTGCCCATGGACAACAGAAGACAGCATCTGATTCCAGGAACTGCATTTATCCATAGTTCTGTGCCACCATGTGAATGGTGAGAATCAAACCCAGATCCCCTTGAAGAGCAGTCAGTGCTCATAATCATTGAGGCATTTCTTCAATCTTACTAAAATTTAAATATTGAAAGACACATAATCTTTTACCAAAAGACTGCAGTAACAATACATTATCCATGCCTATCTATCTATCTATCTATCTATCTATCTATCTATCTATCTATCTATCTATCTATCTATCATCTACCTATCTATGAGGCAGTTCCTAGATAATGATGTCCATCTAAGCATTTGATCACTTTTATAATCTACTTTCCTTGACCCAGAAGACTTCTGCTCACAAAACAATCTTTTGTTTTGTTCTATCTTCTGTTGGACTCTTTATTTTTTCTGTGGTCAAAATAGTCAGGACTTTAAGCTGGTTTTCTAGATATGCCTAATTCTAGGTCCTGTGAAACAGCTCCAACAGGTAAATTACTTGTTCAAGTCTGACAATTTGAATTTAATTTTCAAAACTCATAAAGGTGAAGAAAGAGAACCAACTCCATACTCTATTGACTTCCACATATGCACAGTGGTGTGTGTGCTCATTACAATAATAGTAATCCTGATAAAAATATAATAAAATAACAAATTATTGTTTAATTTTGATGTAGGGAGTGTATCCAAAGTAGAAGAATTTTATTTACTTCATCCCCACTCCATGTTCACTGTAGACAAAAAGATATTCTGTTCCCTGTGACCTTTTAGGCAGTATTCCCTTCCACAAAAATGCAAAGCTATTGTTCAATCAATATTTATTAAAAGGATTTGGTGCTATGTATTTATGGTTAACAATGACTAAAAGCTTTATATGGGGGCAGTTTGTCTCTGCGCATTTAACATGTTTAATTAATTAATTAATTATTAATTTATTTTCTTTATTTACATTTCAAAAAAACTTTCCTAGTTTGCTCTCTGAAAATCCCCTATTCCCTCCTGCCACTCCCTGCTCCCCAACCTGCCCACTCCTGCCTCCTGGCCCTGGCATTCCCCTTTACTGAGGCATAGAACCTTCACAAGACCAAGGGTTTCTCCTCCCATTGATGGCCTACTAGCCCATCCTCTGCTATATATGCAGCTAGAGACAGGAGTCCCACCATGTGATTTCTTTGATTGGTGGTTTAGTCGCAGGGAGCTCTGGAGGGTACTGATTAGTTCATATTGTTGGTCCTCCTATAGGGCTGCAAACCCCTTCAGCTCCTTGGACCCTTTCTCTAGCTCCTTCATTGGGGATTCTGTGCCAGTGCCTGGGAAATACAGAAGTGGATGTGCACAGTTATCCATTGGACAGAGAACAGGGTCCCCAATGTTTAATTTTTAAACTGCATATATTAACAGTAAAACTGCAAACCTTTAAACAACCTCACATAGACCTTCAGGGAGAAGGAAGAAGATAGTTCCTCTGAGTAGTTCTTGTTACAATAAAGCAGTAAGTGAAGAGAAGGTTCTGGGATGCATTGTGCCTTTGAAATGGGAAGGAGAGGTTGTCTGTGGTGGGTATCTCCACCAGAAAGCCATCACAATGCCCAATTGGTTCTACTGCCTTTTATAGTTCTCAAGATTGTATCTAACTCTCCTGCTGAGTTCCCGTCTCAGGCTCACATATTCATATTATCTCTAGCTGCAATGAGATAGAGTTCTCTTATTGAGAAAAAGCTATTTTGATCTGTACCCTTTATCATTAAATGGTTTCTTGAAAGCCTATATTACAACATTTCTATGAAAATTATGTTCTATAGAATTGTATGATTTAGTGAGATATGAGAAATGTTGCATAAATAAAAAGGATCGGCAGTAGAAATTATTAAGGATATTCTGAAAAACTTTACTTCTTATCATAAAGACTCATAATTCAATTAACATATAAAAGGTTCAGAGAAACTACATAAAAGAGATCTGCTTAAATTCGATAGCTTTCAACATTACTCAGAGTTCTGCAGACATATTCTTAGTTTTATTCATCTACTATCTGTGACCATCTCATGTACTATACTTTGAAAAAAAGGCTGCTGTAAACATGACATAATTAATTCAGAAAATTGATCCTTCCATTACAGATATCATCCAGTCTTGTGAAATTTAGAAGAGACTCTCCTGGTCAACACAACTCCTGACTACATTCTAAACTTTACTCTTACACCCACAGATAAGTTTAGCTTTCACCCTTAATCAAAGAAGCTACAATAATAAAGACCATTACAGGAAAAACAATTGGACACAAACTCAGATATCTATGGGTTGGGAAGACCTAAGCCCCAGGAGATACCCCTGCAGCACAGAGCCTTGGGGGATAAAGGATTATAAGAATTGAATACCAGGAAGGCCCCATTGGAGTGCCTCTCTTAGAAATGGCTGCATAAACAAGAACTGAACAAAGACACTGTTAATAAACATGCTAACCCAGAAGGGGGAAAAATCTTAAGAGTTTCTGGGAAAAAGCAAACAATAAAAACAAAATAAAACAAAATGAAAACACTACAGAAAATAATAACTGCTGAGGAAAGGATTACTACCTTTTCCAGGCCTAAGCCCACTGATTGGTTATCCAATACAGAGTGGTATGGGCAGTTCTGAAGCCACATAGTGTATATAGACCATAAAAATGGAGTCAGCTCGCTTTATTTTATACATTTGTACACATGTGTGTATGTGAATGTGTGTGTAACAACATAATCAAATAAATTGTTCTATCAGTTTGAAATGGAGATGCATGGGAGGGGTTGAAGAAAGGGGAGAAGGGAATGTCTAGGAAACAAAGGGGAGACGTGAGTGATGCCATTCTATTTTAATTGTAAATGTATTTTAAAATAACAAAATTAAAAAGAAGCAAAATATGTTTGCAAACCTTTCTATCTAGTAAACTCTTTGTAAGAATCAAATGATTCTTGCACAACCTGGATTTCTAAATTTTAAAGCTAATGCTACCTTTATGTGTGGGGACATCATCTGTATTGTATGAGTCAAAGACTCAGATAAGTTACTAAATGTGAGGCAAGCTCCAGGAACTCAGGGGCAAATAATCTGCACAGGGACTGGGTGCACGGTGTCCAGCCCTCAAAGCAAGGTTAGGAGGTTTTTAAAGATTAAAGAGGAAGGGCCAGAGAAACCCCAAATGAATCCAGAAAGCAATCAGAAACCAGGAGGGCAAATCCCTGGAAAAGCATGAAAACAATAGATCAAATGCCAGGACTCTGTAAATGTAGGTAACAAAATAAGATGGGAAAACGGAGGAACAAAAAGTGAAGAGTAGAGAGCAACCATGCTTCTGAATAAGCAAAAATAAAATTAAAAAACCAAATGGGTCTGAAGAGATGGCTCTGTAATTGAGAGCATATTGCTCTTGCAGAGGAACCAGGTTTAGTTCTCAGCACTTATGCAGTGTGGTTCACAATCTCTTGTAGGTCCCATTCGAAGGAATTTACCCACTGTTTCACTGTCACTGACAAGGCTGTATAAACAATGGCATGCCAGAGTAGAACAGGCAGCTCACAATGACATAATCTATTCCTACCCTGATCATTCCTGCATGAGTCTGACATGCCACCTGGAGAAAGCTACCAAGCATGATGACACCAAGAATGTGGTGAGGCAGGCATTAGAGGGACCACTAAAGAGCATTCTGTGCTACACTGAAGACCAGGTTGTCTCCTGCTACTTTAACAGTGATGCCCACTCTTCCGCCTTTGATAATGGGGCTGGCATTTCTCACCATGACAATTTTGTCTATCTCATTTCTTGGTATGACAATGAAAATTGCTACAGTAACAGGATGGTGGATCTCCTGGCCAACATGGCCTCCAAGAATAAGAAGCCATACAAGAACACGAGGAAGAAAGAGGCCCTCAGCTGCTGAGGAGTCCCTGTCCCATCTCAGCACCAATTGAGCATCTCCTGGCATTGTTTCCATTGCAGATCCCAGAATCAGTCACCAAACATAGACACTATAGCATATGCCAGCAAGATGGTGCTGAAAGGGCCCGAATATAGCTGTCTCGGGGGAAAATATACCAATGCCTGGCAAACATGGAGCTCACGGTCAGCTATTAGATGGAACACAGGGTTCCCAAGGAACAAGGAGCTAGAGAAAGTACCCAAGGAGCTGAAGGGGTCTTCAACCCTATAGGTGGAAGAATAACCATGAACTAACTAGTACCCCCTGGGCCCGTGTCTCTAACTGCATATATAGAAGAGGATGGCCTAGTTGGCCATCAGTGGGAAGAGAGGCCCCTTGGTTATGCAGACTTTATATGCCCCAATACCAGGGAACGCCGGGGCCAAGGGGTGGGAGCGGATGGGTAGGGGAGCAGGGCCGGGAGGGGGGAGGGTATAGGGAACTTTCTGGATAACACTTGAAATGTAAATGAAGAAAATATCTAATAAAAGTTGAAAAAAAAATAAAAAGAAGAGTAGTGGCTTAGGGAGCCCTACTGATTTGAGTATCATCAATAAAATGTACTCATCTGGCCAAAAACAAAACAACAACCACCACCAAAAAGAGTTTAAATTGAGTTGCCCCACAGTGGGTGGTGCTACACCTCAGAGGCTAACAAGTGGAAAGTCCCTCACCAGGAATGGGTCATTCCTTTTGGTGTTGTTGGCCAGAGAGTTCCTATAGGTTCCTAAGCTTTATAGCTTAGTGGCAAATTATTTCAAACTCCTGATGTCAAAGACAAGTAAGGAAATAATTGTAACTACTGGGATAAAGTTGACATTGTAGAAATGGATAATAATATTTTTAAATTCCTCAGTAAAAAAATTGCCATAAGATGTGAAAGAGGGGTTCCAAAAATAAAGTCTGTCAAATCATAGATGTTATACTAACCAATAAACAAAAAAAATTAATTACAATCATGAAATGAATTTTTATGGCTATTTCATGTGATCAAATATGTTTGTAGAAACCTCATGTGTTCTCAAGTATATAATATAATGCTCAATCAATTCATATTTAGTATAAGTATATATTGAAGTAAATTTTGGAATGGCTTTGAATTATGTATATTAAAATTCATGACATCTTATCCTCTGACCCAGCAATTCCACTTTTAGAATTTTGCCCTGCAGGTAATCATATAAATATATTCTTTCCAATCCTATTTGTAGCATTAAGAAGTTAGGGATAGTAGAAAGGACTACCCATGGAGAATTGTTTAAATGAGTTCTGATCTGAATATATAGTAGTCTATTCTACAGTATCCACACTACTAAGATAAAATGTGGTATGGAAAGATTATGAAAGATGTACTCTGTAGTGGGATAAATTTTCAAAACACTATTTGTAGCATTTTGTGACTTCATATAAACTATATATTTGTATATACATTGAAGCCCTAGTTTCACAGGCTTTGACAGCATAAAAAGCATTCACTCCTGGATAGCATGTGTAGGCACAGCACAGCCTGTTGTAGGCCCTGTTATTTCAGATCCTCAGCCCATTGTTAATATTCCTGTTTGAGCTTTGTTCACATAGTTCCATTGTTTGCTATGTAGTAACTCTCATTCTATTCTGAGTATGTAAAGACTTTTTTCTTTTATCAAAAATAGGTTTTCATATAATATATTCTGATTACTATTTTCTTTCCTTTTACTCCTCCCAGTTCGTTTCTGTCTCCCCTCACATCCTGATGCTACATACTTTCTGTCTCTTCTTAGAAAATAAACAGGTAGTAAATACACAATAGACATTTTCTTCTTTTTTTTTTTTTTGATTCTTTTTTTTTATTAGATATTTTCTTTATTTACATTTGAAATGCTATCCCGAAAGTTCCCTATACAGTCCCCCGCCCTGCTCCCCTACCCACCCACTCCCACTTCTTGGCCCTGGCATTCCCCTATACTGAGGCATATAAAGTTTGCAAGACCAAGGGGCCTCTCTTCCCAATGATGACTAGGCCATCTTCTGCTACATATGCAGCTAGAGACACAAGCTCTTGGGGTACTGGTTAGTTCATATTGTTGCTCTACCTATAAGGCTGCAGACCCCTTCAGCGTTTTCTTTCTAGAGTATGGAGAATCCAGCTATTCATATTCAAGTTGTGACTTCTCTGGATATAGCTTTTGTTTCTTTAGAGAGAAAAAGGGAGGGGAAGAAAGGAAGGAAAGAAGGAAGGAAGAAAGGAAGGAAGGAAGGAAGGAAGGAAGGGAGGGAGGGAGGGAGGGAGGGAGGGAGAAGGAAGAAGGAGAGAGAAAGAGAAAATAAACAGGTATCTAAGTGATAATACCAAAATAAACAAAAACAAACATGTTGAAATAGGACAAAACAAACAAGCAAATAGAAGGAAAGGAGCCCAAGAAAAGGTGTGAGAAAAAGAAATGGACTCAGTGACCCACTTGTTCAAATACATTTACAGAAATCTTATAAAAACACAAAACCAGAAGCCATATATAATATATATAATATATAAACAAAGGACCTTGAGGAGGGGAGGGAAAAGACAAAGAAGAGGGGGTAGTGGAGGAGGAGAAGGAGGAGGGGGAGAAGGAAGAGGGGGAGGAAGGGGAGGAGGATGAGGAGGAAGAAGAAGAAGAGAAGAAGAAGGAGGAGGAGGAGGAGGAAGAAGAGAAGAAGAGGAGGAGGAGGAGGAGGAGGAAAAGAAAGAAGCAAGCAAGCAAGATTCTTAACATGACGTTCTGAGACAAAGAACCTCCCAAGATGCCATTGTTTTTCTACTTGGCATTTACTGTTGGGCATGCAGTCTAATCTTGAGTAGTTTGTTTCCCTGGTGAAATTCCTTTGTCAGGGATGGGGGAAACCCTAAATTTTTAGCTGCAAGTGGTTATCAATTACTGACTGCTTCTGTGCTAGGGTTGGAGACATGTGTCCACTTCCCCTTTCAGCTCTAGGGCACCATCTGGTTCATACCTGTGCAGGCCTTGTGCATGCTGCCTCAGACTCTGAGTTTTATAAATTTGTGGGTCATACTGTGTTTAGAAGGCATTATTTCTTTCGTGATACTCCATTTTCTCTGGATTTACACTCTGCCTCCTCTTCTGCAGTGTTACCGAAGCCTTGAGGGGAAAGATTTCATGGAGACATCTTGTTTAGGATTGAGTGTGCCAAAGACTCTTACTTCCTGCATATTGTCTCACTGAGAGTCTCTGTGTTTGTTTCCCTCTGCTGCAGGAGGAAGCTTATTTAATGATGGCTGAGAAGGCACTGCCCTTTTTCTCTGGCCTGCATATGAAGACTTCTTACCATCAGTCCCTGAAAGGTTCAATATGACTATATGCATTACATTTACATTGTAAGTCATCAAGATATGTTTGAGATAATATGGTAGGCTGTTCTTAAGATCTATGCAAATACTGATAGAGAATCTTCACCTTGATATCTGGGAACTCCAGGGTAAATAACCCAGAGATACTGGAAGACAGCTCTATATCTGACCCATACCATGCTTCCAAGAAAAATTCTACTGATTTTATTATAGTGATTACTTGGGGGTGATGGTGCTGTAGACGGAAAGATTATAGTGGTTTTCTCTCTGTTTATATATACCCAATACAAAGTTGTTTATACATCGAGGTGGTTTCCTTCCTTCCAAGCTTCTTTTCTTTCCACTATGTTCTGTTAATGCTTTGAAAATGCTTTTTAAAACACAAAGGGCAGAGCTGCTTTTAACTGTAATCTTTCCTCTGTAGTTCTGAAGGAGCAGAGTCTCAGAAGAGTTCCACCAAATCACTGCAGTTACCCTTCCCTGTGCGAGGCATCTGTGTTTCTACAAACCCATCCCTTCCTTGCTTTGCTGTTTATGAGTGCGGGCTGAGTCTACAAACTACACTTCCCAGAAGACCTTGCACACTCGATTCTAGATGAGAGTGGTCAGTAAAAGGACTTAATAGAAAGGAGGAAGAGAGAAGTCAGGGTAGTTATAACTCTCTTCTTGCCTGGCATCCACAAGAGTGGTAACTCTTCTATCAGACGTTCTCCCCTTGTGTGCTCTGGATCTCCTTCTGCCCTTGTAGCTCTGATCCATGGCTGTTCCTTGCTTTGTTCAGTTCTCCAGCACAATTGCTTTCAATCTGTGGGTCCCAACCTTTTCAGGGTTGCATAAGACAATTAGAAAACAAATATATTTACGTTATAATTCCTAAAAGTCACAAAATTACAATTATGAAGTAGAAATACAATTTTGTGGTTGGGGTCAGCACAACATGTAGAACTGTATTAAAGAGTAGCAACTTTGGGGCTGGAGAGATGGCTCAGTGGTTAAGAGCACTGACTGCTCTTCCAGAGGTCCTGAGTTCAATTCCCAGCACCCATATGGTGGCTCATAACCATCTGTAATGGGATCTGATGTCCTTTTCTGGCGTTTCTGAAAACAGCTACAGTGTATTCATATACATAAAATAAATAAATCTTTAAAAATAGATAGTAGCAGTTTTTAGAAGTTTGCAGCAGCAGCCTATTGTCCTCTCTTATTTAGTTCACCTTTCTGTGCAGACTGCATTAAGTTACAACTTGCGATTGTCTTCTGACTTGTAATCTTCCTGCCTTAGCCTCTATGAATCTGGGATTATAGATGTGTGTCATCATACACATTGCATTGTTTCGCTTCCTTTTTGCTGTGGTAAAACATAACCAAACCAACTTGGAAAGAGTTTATTACATCTTACAGGTTATAGTCCATCACTAAGGGAACAGAAGCTGAGACAACAGAGGAATTCAGTTTACTAGACTGCTTACAGGCTCATGTTCAGCTTCCTCTTTTATAACTACCAGGGCTACCAGTCCAGGGGATGTACCACCCACAGTGGACTGAGTGCTCATACTTAAGAAAATGTCACACAGATGCCCCCAGGATGACCTGATGCGGGCAATTCTAAAGGTGAGATTCTCGCTTCCCAGATGACTTTAGCTTGTCTCGACTCGAAAAAATAACCCCCCAAACTTTGTTTATATCTTTTTATTGATATAAAAAATGACTGGCTCTAGGGCCCCTCGTGAATACAGAAACTCACAGATCTTATATAAAATTGTGTGGTACTTGCATACAACTTACTTACATTCTTTAGCTAGTTTAAATCATTTCTATATGACTCATGGTACACAATACCACACTAATGTTATGCAAGTAGCTTTTATGCTATATTGTTTAGAGAATAATAAGAAAACATATGTATGTGTTCAACAAAGAAGCATATTTTTCCTTGAATAGTTTTGATCTGGGACTTGTTAATGCTCCAAATGCAGAACTCAAGTGTAGCATATGGATGGTTAACTATTTTTGAATGACTCATTATCATTTTGAAGGATTCCTTGTGTAACAAAGCACTCTGGAGTATGGCGCACACACACTCTGGGCTGCATCTTGATTGATACATAATCTGCATTCAATTTATCTGCCACAATTTTTCTTGCTAGACAAATGGAGTGGAAAACAAATGCGAGAAGAAAGTACACCCTCAACATAAGAGGAAACTAAGGGATCACTGTGATGAAGAATTTCATCCCATTGGAAAAAAAAAGTCTCTTCACACGTGTTCTATGCAGTACTGCATAAAAATCACCATCAGCTGAGGAACGCCAGGGCTGTGATTCAGATGAAGGTCTTTCTATATCTAAAGCTCAGGTTATTTCCAAGGCAGTACCAAGTTGGTTTTTCTGTTTTGCTTTCCTGCTCTCTGCTTGGAGCATTCTTTTGTATTTCACTTTTTTCCAGGCATGCATCATTTGCTGTTGCCCCTTCCCCTTAAACTTTCCTTTGGTTAATCTGATAGACATATTTACATTGAAGTAGTTGATAATCATTGCTCTGCCAGAAGAAAAAAACTGCGGTTTTGAAATTTTAACTGAAGCTAGTGATTGTTTCCCTCAAAGCGTTTCTTCCCTCATTCACATTTTGTTTCACCAGTTGCTATATACAAAGAAAGCACTGAGGAAGACAGATTGTAGCAGGGTTGGGAAGAGAGTCATCAAACAATTTTATTGGGTTCTGAGTAGAAGAAATGTTCTGTGGAAGCATGGGAGAGGAAATTGCACTGTGGAGACCAGAAATACTTCCCTGAGGAAGTGAAATTTGTGTTGACCATAAAAGAGGTATTAGATAAGTAAGGGCTGAGTAAGTGGGAGGGAAGGAAAATTATATGACAGCGTGTACACCAAGCCTGGCACAAGAATGACCCATCACAGGAACCTTTTAAGACCCATAATACTGAAGTATAGACTAGCTCAAGATAAAGCCGAAAAGGTGGGAGGCAGCCTCAAGTACAGAGCCCCAAGGGATGAGTTAAGGGTTATGAATTGTGTGTTCTTTCTATCCCCACATGGTGGGAAACTACTGGAACATACTTATTAAGAGGGAGACTTGACCAGATCCAGATTTTTAACAGGAATACTCAGGCTGCATTTCTCAGGAGACTATAGCAAAAAGTGAAAGCAGAAGAGATTAAACTAGCATGAGCCATTCTGAGAAGTCTCATGGGGATGACAATGGGTGTTGCCATGGCCTATGGAAGAAAGAAAAGAAAGATTCTAGAAACATTTAGTATGTAAGACTATGATGACTGGAGGAGTTAAAAATACAAATAGAATAAAATGCTAATCTTGTGTCATGTGCTTAAGTGGTGGAAAATACGGAGTAAGGCTTGTGTGCAAGTTCAGCTATTCAGTGCAGATCATTTTAAAGGAATCTTTGAGGAGGTAGTGGAATGAGGAGACTTATGCATTCTTTTTGAGAGGCAACAAGAAATCAAGATTGCACAAATTGTGATTGTGGATCCTTGCGTAATAACTGAATATCTGGGCAGGGTAGCTAGGATTACTAAAGGTGCAGGAGAGAGAGTAGGGAGGTAGCCCAGGAGTGAAGGATCTCAAAGAGTGAACCAGCTGGTGACTTCACCAAGGTTTCTTAGTCCTCTACTGTGACAGGAGCTCAGATGCTATCCTGTTCTAGGGAAAGTCGGAGCACTTGGAAGAAGGGCATTTATTTTAGAAAAAAAGGAACCATTTTAAACTGCATATACACTGCCACTCTCTCTGTTTCTTACACATACACACACACACACACACACACACACACACACACACACACATAGACACATACACACACATACACACACACACACACACACACACACACACACACACACACACACACACTGAAATAAGGGGACAGCATAGTCTGATTGGACTTTTCCTTTTTAAATAAACTATAATTTCCAGGCCCCAAGACTTCTGATTCTGCATTTTAGTAGAAACAAGGGAATGTTCAGTATAACCTTCAAGGTAGCTGGGATCATGCTACACACATTCTCAGAGTGTCTCAACCTTCAGTCTTAATCAAATACTTCACCATTCCAGAAGTTTTCTTTACACATAATCAATATGAAACTCCTCCATCTTACTTGCTGACATCTGTAAGAGTCATTATTTTCCACTTTTAGGTATGGATCATTGTTTTCTTTTTTATTGGATATTTTCTTTATTTACATTCCAAATGTTATCACCTTCCCAGGTTTCCTCCCAGAGCTCCTCTATATTATCCCCTAACCCTATGCTTCTATGAGCATGTTCCCCCAACCATACACTCCCACCTCCCCATTCACAAATTCTCCTACACTGGGGCATCGAGCCTTCATAGGATCAAGGGTCTCTCTGTCTATGGATGTCCAACAGGGCCATCCTCTGCTACATACACAGCTAGAGCCATGGGTCCCTCCATGTGTACTCCTTGTTTGGTGGTTTAGTCTCTGGGATCTTGGGGAAAGGGTCTGGTCAGTTGATATTATTGTTCTTCCTATGGGGTTGCAAACCCCTTCAGCTCCTTCAGTCTTCTTTGTAACTCCTCCATTAGGGACCCCTTGCTCAGTCCAATGGTTGACTCCCTATTTGTCAGGCTCTGGCAGAGTCTCTCAGAAGACAGCTATAATAGGCTCCTGTCCACAAGCACTTCTTGGCACCTACAATAGTGTCTGGGTTTGTTCACTGTATATGAGATGGATCACCAGGTAAGGGAGTCTCTGGGTGGCCTTTCCTTCAGTCTCTGCTCCACACTTTGTCTCCGTATTTGCTCCCGTGAGTATTTTGTTCCCCCTCTAAGAAGAACCGAAGCACCCACACACTGGTTTTCCTTCTTCTTGAGCTTCATGTGGTCTGTGAATTGTATCCTGGTTATTTCAAGCTTTGGGGCTAATATCCACTTATCAGTGTGTTCTTTTGTGATTGGGTTAACTCACTCAGGATATTTTCTAGTTCTATCCATTTGCCTAAGAATTTCATGAATTCATTGTTTTAATAGCTGAGTAGTGCCACTTAGACAACAAAAAGTGGTCAAAAGGATACAAATTAGAAAGGAAGAAGTCAAAATATCACTATTTGCAGATGATATAATAGTATACGTAAGTGACCCCAAAAATTCCACCAGAGAACTCCTAAACTGATAAACAACTTCAGCAAAGTGGCTGGATATAAAATTAACTCAAACAAATCAGGCCTTTCTCTACACAAAGGGTAAACAGGCTGAGAAAGAAACTAGGAAAACAACACCCTTCACAATAGTCACAATTAATATAAAATACCTTAGTGTAACTAACGAAGCAAGTGAAAATCTGTATGACAATAACTTCAAGTCTCTGAAGAAAGAAATTGAATAAGATCTCAGAAGATAGAAAGAACCCCCATGCTCATGAATTGGCAGGATTAATATAGCAAAAATGGCCATATTTTTTAAAGCAGTCTACAGATTCAATGCAATCCCTATCAAATTCCAAATCAATTGTTCATTGAGTTTTAAAGGGCAATTTTCAAATTCATTTGGGATAACAAAACATAGGATAGCAAAAATTATTCTCAACAATACAAGAACTTCTGGTGAAATCACCATTCCTGACCTCAAGCTGTAATACAGAGCAATACTGATAAAAAACTGTATGATATTGGTACATAGACAGGCAGGAAGATCAATGGAATAGAATTGAAGACCCAGAAATGAACCCATACACCTATGGTTACTTGGTCTTTGACAAAGAAGCTAAAACCATCCAGTGGAAAAAAGACAGCATTTTCAACAAATGATTCTGGTTCAACTGGCAGTCAGCATGTAGAAGAATGCGAATTGATCCATGCTTATCTCCTATATAAAGCACACGTTTAAGTGGATCAAGGAACTCCACATAAAATCAGAGACACTGAAACTAATAGAGGAGAAATTGGTAAAAGCCTCAAAAAAAATCCTGAACAAAACAGCTTATGCTCTAAAATCAAGAATCAAAAAAAATGGGACATCATAAAATTGCAAAGCTTCTGTAAGGCAAAAGACACTTTCAATAGGACAAAATGGCAACCAACTGTTTAGGAAATATTTTTACCAATCTTACATGCAATAGAAGGCTAATATCCAATATATACAAATAACTCAAGAAAGTGGACTCCAGAGAATCAATTAACCCTATTAAAAATTGGGTAAAGTGATAAACATAGAATTCTCAACTGAGGAATACTGAATGGCTGAGAAGCACCTATATCTGGCTGAGATTGTGTAGTTTGGAGCTGTAATCCCAGTATTCCTGTGTGATACTAGATGAATTGGGAGGTGGAGACAAGAGAATTTCTTGGAATTTATAAGCCTAGCTAGGATCTACTTGAGGATTTCTGACCTGTATACACCATGGAATGAACACACATGCACACACTCACACATGCATGCACACACACACTGGAGCAGAGATACACAGGGGAGCATCTCAAGATTCTGTTCACAATTCCAGGTGTTCTTAATGACAAAAGTCAAAAATTTACAAACAAAAAAAAAAAAAAGAAAGAAAGAAAGAAAGAAAGAAAGAAAAAAGAATCCAATGAATATAAACACAGCTCATAATTTTACATTTCCTTTTGTTCTTTCAGAAATCCTGCATCCATCCCCATGTGTCTTATAACCATGTTTTCTGTTGGCTAGAACAAATGGCTCATACATAGCTTTGGGCTCCTGTACTTCCACCCTAAGTAATTGCTTTTGTTCCTATAATCATTACAAGCATCCTGAACATTTATACATCTGCTTATTATCATAGGAAGAGCCTTTCATTAGCGTTTATCACATTTTACTTCACAAAAACATTCTGCATTCATATTCTCTACTTCTGGCTAAGACCACTCTTCTCCCATCACACTTTCTGGAGCCTCTATCACGTCTACAGTAACTCCTAGGCTAACCTTTTCTTACCCACTAGGGAACAATGATTCAAGATCCTATCTCCAATTTCTGCCTTTCTCCCTCTCATTGTTACTAACCCATTTGCTCTGTGCTAAGCTTCTCTTCCTCTGAAACGAGCATGGAATGAGCAATTTTAGTGGGAAGCTGCTTCCTATGCTAAGATTCCCATTTCTATCTGTGCCGTGTGCCCACCCTCATGAAGCCTCTTTCAATGTGCATCCAGCAGTACTTAGTACACTCATTCCATCAAACAGCTTCCTGTCTCCAACTGCCATTTTCAGCTAACAGACCAAATCAGGAGCTATCATATGGTTGAAAATCTGGAATATTCTATTTATCTCTCACCTCCTTCACATTCCTCATGTAGTTTGCTAAGACTGAGGGACTGTGCTTTTCCAACATCTCCCCATCCTTCTTTCCTTTGTTCCCTTTAATTCTATCACACTGAAGTTAGGGAGACATTATTCAGTCCTTTTCATTGCCCACTCTCAGCCTTCCCTGGGAATAGAGTGAGTTACTTTTTAAGAGATTTTTAAAAATTAATTAATTAGTTAATTAATTTTTAATTACTTACCGTATAACCAGCTCTCTAGCCCACTCACAGTCACCCCCTCCCACCATACTTTTCCATCCCCCATTCCCTTCTCCTATGAGTATGTGAAAGACCCCTTAGGTGTTACCTCACACTGGCACTTCAAGTCTCTGAGAGACTGGGCACATCTTATCCCAGTGAAGCCACACAAGGCAACCCAGCTAGAAGAACATATCCCATGAACAGTCAACAGCTTTTAAACTCCAGTTGTTCAGGACAGACATGAAGACCAAGCTGCACATCTGCTACATATGTGCTAGGTTCAGTCCATGAATGTTCTTTGGTTGGTGGTTCAGTCTCTGAGAGCACCAAGGGTAGGTAACACTATTGATCTTCACTTGGAGTTCCTATCCCTTTCAAGGTCTGTAATAATCCTTTTCTTCCATAAGAGTCCTTAAGCTCTATCCACTGTTGGCTGTGGGTGTCTGAGTCAGCTGCTGGGTGGAGCTTCTCAGAGGGCAGCCATGTTAGTCTCCTGTTTGCAACCATAACAGACTATCATTAATAGTGCCCGGGATTGGTACTTGCCAATGGGATGGGTCTCAAGTTTGGCTGGATATTGGCTGGTCATTCCCTCATTCTCTGCTCCATTTCCTGTTCCTGCATTTCTTGTAGACAGGATAAATTTTGGGTTTAAACTTTGGTGGGTAAGTTAGTGACCCTATAGCTCCAGTGCAGTTCCTACTTGGCTATAGGATGTGGCCTTTTCAGGTTCCATTTACTCAGTGCTGTAAGTCACAGTTAAGAACACCCCCATTGGTTTTTGGGTGCTTCCCTTATCCCAGGTCTCCATCTCATCTTGGTGATGCCTCTTACCTTCCTACCCCTTCTCTGTCTCATCCTGGAGATGCCCCTCCCAGCTGCAGATTTCCATTCATTTTCATGGCCATTTAACCACCCCTCTTGTCCTTCCCCACATGTGATCCTGATTCCCCTTTCCCTCCCTATCCCCTCAACCTTCCATTTTCCTCCCTCCATCTGCCTCCTATTATTATATTATTCTCTCTTCTAAGTGAGATTCAAGCATTCTCACTTGTGCCTTCCTTCTTGTTTAGCTTCATTGGGTCTGTGGGGTGTAGTATGAATATTCCATATGGTATATGTCTAAAGTCCACTTATAAGTTAGTACATACTATAAAGAAAGTCCTTTGGGGACTGGGTTACCTCACTCAGGATATTCTCAAGATCCATCCAGTTTTTTAAATAAAGGAAAAAAAATGTTTTGAAAGTTTGACAATAACTATTACACTTACAGGTACTCATAAAATAACTTATTTTAGCTAATATCAACATGAAATACAAATCTTCTAAAAGAGGTGTTTGTGATTCTACTAAAGAATTTGTACATATCTCCCAAAACTCCTCTAATTATGTAATTCGTTCAAGTTAATCTTTCCTTTTTTTTTTTTTTTGGTGTTAAACAAGTTTTAGAACAGTTACCAACCTTTAAATATTGTCTGACTTCTTGTTTCTACAGAGATTAGAAGTTTTATCATGCATTTTTATTATTGTACCTTAGTTATTTTGATGAACCTATTTGCCACTTTATTTTTTTCAACAAAGTCATTAATTACTTGAGGTTTTATTTTAGTAACTTACCATTCTGGTATAACAAATAGGGAAGAAAAGGGAGCACATCTTTCCTGCTGGATGAGTCTTCTGGAGCAGGTGGAGCTGCTCTGAACATCCTGTTATCCTATGGAGACCTAGGTTCTCCCCCAACTTCTCTCCCCATCCTTATCCTGCTGAGCGCCACCCATCCTCACTGCTGGCTGAGTTCTCTGAACAGGCCAAGCTGCTCTGAGAAGCCTGCTATAACAGATAGAACTCCATTCAACTTCCACCTCTCTGCCCACCTTCATCAGATGTTCAGCTCCTAAACCATATAGACCTGCAGATCTGGAACCAAGGATACCTATCAGAGGTCTGCCATACCAGGACCATCAAAGTTAATTCCCACCTAATACCTACTACAACAGGAACATCCAGGGACCAAATCCATCCAGATAATCAAACAGATAGAGGTCTTTAGAGAGGAAACAAATAAATCCCTTAAATATATACAGAAAAGTATAATTAAACAGGTAAAGGAAATAAATATACTGTGCAAGACCTGAAAGTGGAAATAGAAGCAATAAAGAAAAGACAAACTGAGGGAATCCTGGAGATGGAAAACCAAGGGAAGAGAACAGGAATAACAGATGCATGCATCGCCAACAGAATACAGGAAATGGAAGAGTCATCTCAGGTATAGAAGATAAAATAGAAAAAAATGATACATCAGTCAAAGATAATGTTTAATCTAGAATATTCCTGAATAAATATAGGAAGAAGAATAATCCTAGCTCAAAGGTCTAGAAAATATTTTCAACAAAATCATAAAGAATAATTTCTTAATTTCAAATGCTATTCTGAAGGTTCCCTATAACCTCCCCCCACTTTGCTCCCCTGCCCACCCACTCCCACTTCTTGGTCCTGGCATTCTCCTGTATTGGGGCATATAAAGTTTGCAATACCCAGGGGCTTCTTCCCAATGATGGCCAACTAGGCCATCTTCTGCTACATATGCAGCTATAGCTGCCTCGTATGAGGCTATGCCAGTGCCTGGCAAATACAGAAGTGGATGCTCACAGTCATCTATAGGATGGAACACAGGGCCCCAAATGGAGAAGCTAGAGAAAGTACCCGAGGAGCTGAAGGGGTCTGCAACCCTATAAGAGGAACAACACTATGTTAGTAATATTCTTATGCTTGCCTTTTGCCATCTGTTAATCTCTGGTGTTAGATGATCTAGCTGTCTCTGGCTGGAGCTTGTTCCTCCAGTGATTCTGTTAGCTTTTGTCAGCACTCCTGGGAGTCCAATCTCACCTGAATCCCAATGGTCAGAGCAATCTCTGCCGACAAGCTCTCCTCTTGCAGGCAAGGTGTCGAGAAGTCTGCAGCTCTGATCCACTTTCTGGGTCCTGGGATCAGAGCCCTCCCTGTAGGCCGCCTCTCCTCTGGCAAGGAAGGTGCCCTGGGGTCTGGGTCTCAGCTCTGCTTTCTGGATGAGGATGAAGGCCCTAAGGGACCCTGTCCAAGAAGCTCTGTTCCTTCTGCTGCTCACGTGCTCTCATGGGATCTCAAGGTCCTGGGTGTGCTAGGGGGCCTGAGGCATGGAGAGTCCTCTGGGGACCTTGGACCCTTCAACAGGTTCGAGTGGAAGTGGCACACAGCTGGCCTCGACCGGGGGCACCTGATTTTTGATAAAGGTCTCAGAAATTCAGAACTGGAAAAAAAAAAAGTGTAGTAAACAAATAGTCCTGGTCAAGGTGCATGTCTACACATAGAAGAATGCACATAAATACATATTTAATACCCTACACAAAATTCAAAGACTTCATGATAATACCATATATTATTTTCATTGAACCCAATGAAAGAAAAAAAAACAGAGAATAGCCTTGGACACAGTGACATAGGGGTCAACTTCCTGAACAGAATACCAGTACCACAGGCACTAAGATAAAAGTTAGTAAAATAGACCTCATAAAATTGAAAAGCTTCTGTAAGGCAAAAGACACTGTCAATAGGATAAAACAGAGGCCTACAGAATGGGAAAAGATTTTTACCCACTCCATATCCATTAGAGGACTAATAACAAAAATAGAAATCAAAAACTAGATATCAAAAAAATCAAATAACTCAATTCAAAATACAGTATAGATCTAAACAGATAATTCTCAATAGAGGAATCTCATATGGCTGATAAACATTTAAAAGAATGTTTAACACCCTTAGCTCTCAGGAAAATACCTATCAAAACTTCTCTGAGATTCTGTCATATACTTGTCAGAATGGATATGATCAATAACACAAGTGACATACTCATACTGGTGAGGATATGGAAAAAGGAGAACCTTCTTCCATTGCTGGTAGGATGAAGACTTGTACAACCACTATGGAAATCAATATGGTGGTTCCACAGAAAAATGGAAATCAATATACCTCAAGACACAGTTATACCTCTCTTGGGCTTGTACCCAAAGACTCTGCATCCTACCATGTTCATTGCAGGCTTATTCATAATAGCCAGAAAATGGAAACCATCTACATGTCCTTCAAAAGAATAGATAAATAAAATATGGCCTATTCACACAATGGAGTATTACTCAACTTTTGAAAAAAATGACATTTTGAAATTTGCAGGCAAGTGGATAAGACTAGAAAAAATATCTTGAGTGAGGTAACCAGACCCAGAAGAGAAATATGGTATATATTCACTGCTAAGGAGATAATAGTTAAGTAAATGATAACCATGCTATAATCTGTAGAGCCAGAGAAGTCATGTAAAGAGGAGTGGGCTAGTCAAATACATACATGGGAAAAATGTGTCTTCCTAAGAAGATGAAATATAATAGATTTTATGTATCAACTGGAGGCAGTAGGAGGTGATTACTGGGGGGATCAGGTTGTGGGTGCAATAGGATAGAGGGAGAAAGTGTGGGAAACCAACTGTGGATGAAACCTTTTAAAATCTATGACAGTGAACTTAATGGAGATCCCTAGTAATGGAGAATACTGAGTCTCAATTGGTCGTCTTTTTTAGCTAGGTAAGGCTTTCAGTGATTAATCTGGGTTGCATTCAATTGAGTTGTTGGCCAAGCGGATCCCATCAAAATCAGTAAACAATCCAGATTGATGGTAGACAAAAGATTGTTCTCCACAAACTAACAGAAGGGTTGAGAACAACATCCACAAGACTCATTGATCATGGAGATGAGCTGATGACTGACTACATGGAGCCTTCATCCCTATGTTATAGTATCTTTGGTTGGGTGATGTTATTCTGTAGGCTACTGAACAAGAAACATGGACACCAACCCAGCCTCAAATCCTTAGAGTTACATTGTATCTTACCTAAAAAATATGCTAGGGTAATGAGTAGCCAACCAAAGTCTGAATTGACTTAAGTTCCACTGAAAGGGATGGAACCCATACCTGACACTGCCTGGGTAACCAAGAATGAGAGACTAGATAGTCCAAAGACTTAGAATAAAATCAAACACAACTGGTTAAAAACAACAAACAAAATAGCAAACAAAACAGAAAAATCACAAACGCACAACAATAAAATGATTCCTAATGATATTTTGCTATATTCCTGTGTCAGTGCCTTATTCAGTCAGTCATCATCAGAGAAGTTTCCTCAGGTAGCATATGGGAACAGCTACAGAGACTCACTGCTAGATATTCTAGATATTATGTGAAGAAATAGAGTCTAAATGGGAAGTCTTCATCAATTTCCTCCCCTCAGAGCTCAGGAAATCCTTCCAAAGAGAAGGTAAAGCATGTAAGAGCAGAAGGGTGGAGGACACCAGGAGAATATGGTCCACTGAATCAACTAAGCAGGATTTATATGAGATCCCAGAGATGGAAGCAGCAAGCACAGGACCTAGACGGGTCTCACCAGGTCCTCTGTTGCCGGCTCTCTGCCAGCAGGTCTAGGCTGAGAGGAGAGAACCTGATTACCTGAGAGTCTTTCACAGGGCTGAAGCGGGATGGTGAGTGTAGAGGCTTGGATCTCCTGCCCTCTGGAGAATAGCCACCCCTTGCTTTGAATCTGTCAAAGCAGGAACTCATTAAATTGTATCAATCTTTTTATTTACAAAGGGCTGAGAGAAGAGGCAGGAATGGTTTGGGTGTTTGTTTGTTTGTTTTTTCTTTTGAGATGAAATGATGTATGGGGAAGGGAAAGGTGACTAATAGTATGGGGTGACTGACAGAGCCAACAAAGTTATTCTAAGTCAGCAGTAGCTAGGCAAAGGCGAGCTTAAGATACAACTTACTAAACACATGAATCTCAAGAAGAATGAAGTTCAAAATGTGGTCTCTGTGCCCCTTCCTAGAATTAAGAACAAAGCACACACTGAAGGAGCTACAGAGATCATGTGTGAAGCTGAATCAAAAGGATGGACCAACCAGTGACGGCGGCTGCCAGGGATCCCTCCCATAATCAGCCACCAAAATAAACNTGGTATCTCCTAGAAGCTTGTTTGTTTGTTTACATTTCAAATATTATCCCCTTTCCCCTCTGCAAACCCCTTAGTCCATACCCCCTTATCCCGCTTCTATGAGGGTGCTTCTCTATCCACCTACCTACTCCTGCCTCACCACCCTGGCATTCTACTACACTGGGTCATCAAGCCTTCACAGGACCAAGGGCCTCCCTTCCCACTGATGCCATATAAGGCCCCTTCATCTCCTTCAGTCCTTCCCCTAATTCTTCCATTTGGGTCCCTGTGCTCAGTCTCAGGTTAGCCGAGAGCTTCTTGTTTTTAGTGAGAGAACGGGAGTAGATCTGGAGGCAAGGTTGTTGGGGAGGAAGTGGGAGGACTACAGAGAGGGAAATTATAATCAAAATATATTGTGTGAGGAAAGAATATATTAAAAGTCTTTTTGCAATAAAATAAATAAATAATTTTCTTTTAATAAATACAGAGTCTATTTCAATAAAGTAATTGTATCAGAGAATGTTTTAGAAGGGCATATACTATCAAAACTAAGTATTTCCACAGTAGCTATGTAAGTTGAAAGAATGGAAACTTTGATTCATAGTTCAAGAGACTAACTATCAGAATGAGGGGAGTCAACAGTGAACCCCACTTAAGGAAACTCTACTGCAAGTCCCTGGTGCCCAACTTAATTCATATCTTTTCTTGTTGCTGTAACTAAATACCTAACAAAGTGAAACTTAAGTGATCATGGTTTGAAAATAGATCTGTCCATAATCTCAGAGGAACCATGGTAGCAGAAGTGTAAAGCATAACTCATCTTGCATCCACAGCTGGGAAGTGCAATAGTAAACCATCATATTATGCAACCAGAATGAATTTGAATTTACACAAATCCACTAGCAGGAACTTAGTGCCCATTGATAGAGTAATGACAAGGCAGTGGAGATATGACGACTCATAAATCTACAAGTAAGTATCCCAGAAGGACACGGAGCCCTATTTTCACAAGAATATTTAAGACTAAACTTCAGGAAGCAGTGTTGTCTCCTCAAACTCACATATTAACCTCATTATCATCCATAAAAATCATGTTCTATGTTGACTCTCCTAACACTGCGGCCAGAACAATTTTCTCACGGCCAAGTAAAGAGAACCTTTATTAAAGTTTTGGGTGACTTGGGGTTTGGAAGAAGGTCTAAACTTTAGATGGTCTAAGAATCAACTAGTGGTAGAACTTTATTTGAATCTTTTCTTGGCATCTTCAAATTGCTATCTTCCTTTACAAGTTAACAGAATCAACCTGTAGGTGAGTGTGCTGTTGTATAGACCATTTTGTTGAGGTTGCACTTGGGGCTATATAGCTAATGGAAGATTCTAGCCCTGTGGTAAAGAGCCAAAGGGAGACAGATTACTTCTGCTGTCTTAGCATCATTGTCCAATCACCTGCTTGTAAAATTTAAACAAGGGACAGCAGGAAGTCTTCCTCTTGATATTATTGCATTTGAGCTGAAGGGTAGCAACCTTGTCCATGAATGTCCTCACAAGATTTGCTGTTGGGTCACTTGTTTAATAATAAGAGGGCAGTGAGGAGGCTGAACATTTACAATCCTCACAATACCTTTAAAGTTTGATGCTAGAGAAACACAAAAGTACTGACTCCAGGGATTCTAAACTTAATGCTATGCTGAAGAAGGAGTTAAATTTTCCAGGGTACATGCCTGAGCTTGACCTTACACTTCATACATCATATTGCCTAGTTATGACCTGTGAGAAGGAAGCATTTTGAAGCCAGGGTGGCTTCAGAGAGAACTGTTGCATTCTCCTTACAGGATCTGGTCTATATTCTCATCTTAATACTTTAGAGCATCCTTTATTTGTATTTGTATTTTCTTTATAATTAAAAACTGACATAAGTCAGGCATGCTTTGAACTTTCTATGTAGCCAAGGATAAGCTTGAGTTCGTGATCCTAATGTATCCATGTTGCCAAAAACTAGGATTATTGGTGTATACAACCATGCCCCATGTATGAGGTACTGGGCATAAAGACTTTGTGCATGGTAGGAAATACTGTGAAATATGAGCTATATCCCAAGAGTAGTCTATTTCTTGTACAGGTCAAGGGAAGTACTTGAGTTCTTACAAATGGAGTAGCTGAAGAATATCCTGTGACATTTTAAGGAGCCACTGCTAGGGTTTCACTGCTGTGAACAGACACCATGATCAAGGCAAGTTTATGAGGACATTTAATTGTGCCTGGCTTACAGGCTCAGAGGTTCAGTCCATTATCACAAAGGCTGGAACATGTCAGCATCCAGGCAGGCATGGTGCAGGAGAAGCTGGGAGTTCTACATCTTCATCTGAAGGCTGATAGCGGAATGCTGACTTCCAGGCAGCTAGGATGAGGGTCTTAAAGCCCACATTCATAGTGTCACTTCTACTCCAGAAAGGCCATACCTACTCTATCAGGGCCACAACTTCTAATAGTGCTACACCCTGGGCTGAGCATATACAAACTATCATACATGGTGATTCCATCTTACAGGACGAAATGACAGCACGCCGCTCTCTGTTATGGGCTGGTATGGTGATGAGTGCCCTGTCTTGTCTTGCAGATAATAATCCCAGGGTAGTATATATCTATGTTGCCCATTGGAACTAGCATAACAGGGGACAATAGGTTTTAAAGAGGCAGAATTGCCATGCACATGGATAGTCCCAGGAAAGACTATCACAGGGTGACAGTACAGTAACAGATAGAATCTTTAATGATGAAACATAAAATGAATTATTCTGGAAAAATCAAAATCCAGCCAGCTAAAACTGGAATTTTCTGGAAGTTTCTTGATTTTACACAAGTTGGGATTTTTGTTTTGTTTTTCTTCTTCTGAGACAAATTATTATTATATAGCACCAATTTGGACTTGAACTCACAACCTTCAATTTGTAACTAGTTATTGATAATAATTGATAAAGTTATCTACCATGCTGGTATTGTTTTCTTCTTTAAGAAAATAGAAGCAAGCAAGGTAAACTTCTTGGCTTCTCTGTGCAGTGCTTACTAGAAAACAATTGTCTAGCCATTTCCTTTATAAGACTTTCCCAGGGCCTCCTGGTGCTTATGTTTCTATCTGTTACTCTGATTTATCACTAGAGAAGACTAAAAACATACGTGACAGCTCAGTTTGTAAAACCACTTGTTCCCTCACTAATGACACGAGGTCAATCCCCTCTGTATGACCCACATGATAGAAGGAAAGAACCAATTATTGAAGAGGAACATATGTGCACACACATGCACATGCATGCACACATGCACACACATGCATACTGGAAACTGCAAACAAACACATAAGTAAATATAATTTTTAAAAATAGCATTCACTTGGTTCAAATCCAGAGTTGTTTAAAGTAGTCATTAGATATTATTTATTGGATTAAATTGACAAATTTCTAATAACCCAGAGGTTTTGAGTGAATGGTGATGTTACTCTAACTCTAACACAAAAGATGATGAAACTGGTGTTCTGCAGTTAAAGTGACATTTCCTCACTTATCAATCTGGTATTTTCTTTAATGCCTATGATTTAGTCTTTGACTTAAGGATGCTTCAAAAGCATCTTTAAATTCCTTGATCTTTAGCCCTTTATCTTCTTAACTGTATTATTGATCGATTGGCATACTTATTCTTTTGTAGTCTTTGAGAACATTTATTATGAATCCATTGTTAAACTCCTAAATGGGCCAAATCAATTTTCCAATTGACTGAGAATAAATACAAAATTCCGGTCTTTCAGGGGCCGTAAGCAAATAAAACTCTCACCACTAATGAAATAGAGACTCTTTTAAGGGTTATTGCTCCTAAGAAGGAAGCATTCTCTGTTATCTGTCAAATGAAACAAAATGTTCTGATTATCTCTTTGGAACTACTAAAATATAATTTTCTCAGGTATATGAAATTGCACTAATATAAATTATATTTTCTTAGAACTGTGTGGATATAAATTGTCCTTCACAGTGTTGTGTGTTTGGGCGGTTGTTCCCCAGCTAGTAGATCACATTGGGAAAGCTGTAGACCCATTAGGAGGTAGAGCACAGCCCTCAAAAACTGGACACAGACCACATACAGGGTAAGTCAAAGTGATTACAACCTATTACACCTCCTACCCCACTATACCTACCTTTTGCTTGAGCTATAGGCTTCTTAGTCCAGCATGATGTAAGAGTTGCAGGCACACACTCATGTCAACTTGAATGATAGTCATGCCTGCTGTAGTACTTTCTGGTGTTGTAATAAAATACACTGGCCAAAAATAACTTAAATAAAGATGAATTTGTTTTGTCTAATGTTTCCAGAGAAAGAATCCATAAAAGGAGAAGGTATGATAGTTGATCGTTGCAGGAACCTAAGAGATCATATCTTCAAAGCCCAGGAAATAAGCAGAAAGAGAAAATTAGCAGTTGAATGATCCTATAGACTATTAAAAGTCATCACTAATTATGTACCTTATTAAGTAAGGTCTTCCTAATATCTCTAGAAGCTCCCCAAATACAGCACCACCAATTGGGTAACAAGTGTTCAAATATGTGACCCTATTAATAGTGTGTTCCATTCATATCTTTGCATTCTCCTGTCATGAAACTGTGAGTTAGCAGAAATCCCTAATCCCTTAACTGTTTTTGTCAGCTATCCCGCCTTAGTAATAAGCAGCAATCTGCATAAAAGAGGATATTTATTTCGGTTCATGATTTCAAGGTTCAGTATTTGATTGGTTGGGTACATGCATATAAAGAATACTTCATGGAAGCAGGAACATATTACTACTGTGGTTAGATAAGAGGCAGAGAACTGGGAAGGACTGAGAATTAGTCATAACCTTTGAAGTCACACCTTCAGGGCACTATTTCTTCCAGCTAGGACCTATGTCATAAAGTTTCTACCATTTCTGAAAATTGTACTGCCACCTAGATAGCAAACCTGTGATATGATACACAAGCCTGTGGCAATATTTTATTTGTTCCAACAATAATATAAATATGGCGATGATATCAACAACAAGTGAATATTTCTATTTTCTATCTGTTAGTTTTCTCATCACACTCTTCTAGGGAATCTTGTGTATTTTCAACAGTGTGAAGACTACAAATAAGTGAAGTGTCTCTTTCTTAGTCTTTTGGAAATGTAGTTGAATAGGATCCTTGTAGAGAGGGCATTGCTAGGCACCCCAATATTAGAGGAGAAGAAGGAGGAGGAGGAGAAGGAGAAAAAGGAGGAGAATAAGAAGAAGAGAAAGAAAGAAAGAAAGAAAGAAAGAAAGAAAGAAAGAAAGAAAGAAAGAAAGAAAGAATCAGCTATGTCAATCAGGTGCTAGGTTCTATTTTCCTCATTAACTATCACATTAGAGATAATCAACTTATAGAAAGAATGGTTGTTCAAGAAATAACTGGTTGACCCTACTGCTCTGTAGTTGTGCTGGAACATCATGGTAGGTGTACATGATTGAGAGGCATACCCTCAGTAACTCAAACACTCACTAGATCTTGTCTAGTAAAGGTTCTGCTTTCATTCAATAGTGTCAGGAATAAGGACCGACCAAGCTTTTAAACATGACTTTTGAGAAACACAGAAGCTCTAAACTTTGACAAATATGGCAATATTAAAACCAGAAGTTGTTTTAACATAGAACTAGTGAAAAGCCTGAGAAAACTCAGAAATGAAATCTATCCTCTTGGGTGCATTTCAGATCTGATACAAGTCCAGTACAAACAAAAGACAAAACAAACAACAAAAGCAACAATACATTTTCTTTTTTTTTCAACATTTATTAGATAATTTCTTCATTTACATTTCAAGTGTTATCCAGAAGTTCCCTATACCCTCCCCCCTCCCAGCCCTGCTCCCCTACCCACCCACTCCCACATCTTGGCCCTGGCGTTCCCCTGTATTGGGGCATATAAAGTCTGCATGACCAAGGGGCCTCTCTTCCCAATGATGGCCAACTAGGCCATACCCAAGGAGCTGAAGGGGGCTTCAACAATACATTTTCTAAAACCAGTAAAAGCAATCTGAAAACAGATGGTTGGAAACAAGGAACATAAAATGAGATATGAAACTTGTCAAGAATTAAATACCTTCAAAGAGGTTCCAGGACTCTACAGCTAGGTGAGCAATAATACTAACATCTTAAATGTTATATGCTAGGCATTTCTAATGCTAATTGTGACCTTATGTCACGAAAATATTAGTTGCCCTGTTCCCTGTCCCATGAGATTGTTCTAACTGTCCCTAGTTTATTGATGAGTTGGGAAAGTGTATTGGGTCTTAAAGACCAGTTAAGTCTCTGAGCTGCAGAGTTCAGTAGCCCAAATGTATAGCATGTCATGCTATTTACTACAAGAGATACCCAACATTTTATGTAAGGTATATATAAATCAGGCAATTATAGCAATTCCAAAGGAAGGTAAAAAGTAGTCACCATCAACTAGAAAACAGAGCAAAGACTTCTTGGAGGCTTCTATCTCCTTTTATATAGACAGAATTATTTTTTTAGGTGGACAATCGTAACTGCTGGAGGAGATTAAGGGAAAGTCAAAGCCAGAAAACAGAATTGAGGTAAACAAGTACCATGTCTTGTTCTCAAGATGTGTGGGGCTAGGATAATTGAAAAACAGAACAGATCTAGTATGAGATTACCAAGGTGATTGGAACCCAGAAGGTGCATGTTCAATGGTAAGATAGTAAATAAGAAAATAGTATGAGGAGATCTGTATTGATTAGCGAGAACACCAGCAGGAGTGCTCTCAAGATTGTATAGAAATAAAATCGAGGGAGAGGGGGCAAAGCCATGGTCTGGGATAGATAAAATCTAAAGTTTTGAAAGAAGAAATAGCAATAGAAGATTGTTCAGTTGAGAATTTATTTGCCTTAGGTGGTTGGCAGCACAACTTGTCTGTAAATGAATAAGTGTCTTGGAGACTCAATAATGAGTGAGATCCTAGCCTGGGAAGTAAGACAGAAGAACAAAGACATGAAGCACATAGACTTTGGAACCAGACTACCGAGATTCAAAACAACTCTGCCTCTCATCAGCTATGTGACCTTGGATGGGGTACCTAGAGGCTTTCTTGACTATCTTCATCATCTACATGTTGTAGTATGTGATCATACTGATTATGTCAAGCTGTTATGATCCTAAAGTGACTTCTTGTTTGAGAACATGTGGCTACTCTATACAGTGTACCCTGATACATATTTTTGAAATAATTCAAGAAAACAAAATATTGCTTTTGAGGTAAATAAACTTTTCCACTCCAAGAGAGGAAATCAGATCATTGAGAGGCATAGTTTCAGACAGTAGGCTAGCTGATGCCTATGAGAAGCTTTGTGCTTTGATTAACGATGCTCAGTGGATTGAAATTCCATAATATATTCTTTGCTGTTATGAGATGAAGAGGTAGATAAGCAAAATCCACATTTTCTAGAAGAATATAGCACAGACGTGCATGTAGGTAAAGGGAAAAGTCAATGTCTAACCATGTTGAGTTGGGTCCATCATTGAAGGATCCACTGAGGGAACTTGAGCTGATTAAAGAATGCTTCTCAGTCAGGTGGCATTAGGTATATGGTGTAAAGATATAGTATGTATGGATGCATGTGTGCATGTGTATATTCAATTTACATTTCAAAGCCAAAAAATAATTCAATGATTTGCCATTGTCCTTACATTTCAAACTTATGTCTACACTTATTCCCCAGTCTACTTGTGGTGCTATAACAAAATACCATGGGGTACATTATTAGAAGACATTTACTTCCTTATACTTATGGAACCTAGGATGTTCAGATTCAAGATTCTAGTAGATATGTTGACTGATATGACAGCTGCCTACCTCTCTGGTTTGTGGATGGCTATATGTGGTCTCTCTCTCTCTCTCTCTCTCTCTCTCTCTCTCTCTCTCTCTCTGTGTGTGTGTGTGTGTGTGTGTGTGTGTGTGTGTGTGTGTGTATGTGTGTGGTATGTCCATATGGAATTTCTCCTAAAAATAATCGTCTGGGGCTAGTAATTTCCTCATGAAAACTTCATCTTTTTAGATACATTAATCACTTCCCGTATTCCTCATGTCCAAATGCAGTTGCTCTGAGAGACATGCCTCCAACGTGATGACTTCTGAACAAAACTGCAGCCTAGAGTAACCCACTGTCTTCCTACACACTTTTCCTCAGACAGAACTTCTCTCATTTCTGTCAGCTCTCTTCCCATCTCTGTCACCTATTTTCAAATACCATATTCTTCAGCTCTTAGTTCCTCAGAGAGGCTGTCTCTGGATACCTTAGAATAAATCTGCACCCTTGTAACTTCTTATCACTCTGTGTCATGTTATCTTACCTCCACTTTCCCTATGACCTTCTATAGATGGGACATATTTTGTCGGGCTAGATATGAGAGGTGTTATAGTTTGAATGTGAAATTCCTACAAATTTTTGTATTTGAACTCTGTTTCCAGTGGGTGGTGCTGTTTTGAAATGTTGTAGCAGCTTTAAGAGTTAAACCTTGCTGGAGGAAATGATACACCAGGTGGGGCCTTGAGATTTTATAGCCTGACCGTACTGCCTGACTACTCTACATTCTGACTGAATTTACAGTGACTAACCATTCATTCCTGCTATCATGATTAACTGTATCTGTTTAAATTTTCAACCAAAATATACCATCCTCCTGTAAATTGCTTCTCATCAGATGTTTTATTATAGCAAGAAGAAAAGTACCACAGGAAATTTCTTGGCACCATTCTTATTATTGCATAATGGTAATGCTTTTTGTAGCTTGAGACTGAGAGCTATGATTTTCTTACTAGACAGAGGAAGGAGAGAAGATGACTTGTAGAATTTAAGTGGCAAGCCTTGCAGTAATCTCCTAACTCTATTTGCCTACTGGACTCTATTATATTTCAGAGTCTGACCTATGGTGTTCAAAATTCTCCAAAGCAATGAATTAATCATGAAGAGCCTTAGCTATGTCTTCTTTCACTGTGGGCAGAGGTTCCACCTCTGTCCTCCGTGTCACCTACAAGCCAGTTCCTAATGAGTGGACCATGCTAGTATGGCACAATTTTTTGGCATTCATATCTACTTATGAATAACAAAATGCAATTCAGACATATGCCTTCTCACTCTGCGATCCTCACAGGCTCAGCTCTGGTTCTTAATGCACAATGTTAATGTCAATCTGTTTGCTTTAATTACGTTAAGAGGTTATGCTGGAAGGTTATCCATTTAGTCTTTAACAGCATGAAATGGCACTTAGATTGTCACTGTCACTTTCTGCACATAAACAAAAATTTGATTAACAGTTTCCACAAGGAAAGGAATGCACTCTGATGCTCAGACATTTTAGTGGATAAGCACTAGGTGTCACTAGCATACTCTCGACTACAATTATCCACACTTGTCAGAAAAGGCAATGTGAGGCAGGCTATGGATGAAATGTAGGCAAGCTGAGAAATAATGGTCAGCTGTTCTTTCAGCAAAGGACATGCCATTGTTTAAAATGGAATGGTTACCTTTTAAATATTCTTTAATCAATTATAGTGAGAACAGCAGTTCTCATTTAGTTGTATGTAAGTTAATTTAGTTATATGTAATACTTATAAATCTTAGAAGGATGTAAAAATATAAACTGAATTATGTCTTCCTGCTGACATTCCTTGAGATTTATTTTAACTTCAATATTTTTATTAGATATTTTCTTTATTTACATCTAGAATGTTATTCTCTTTCTTAGTTTCCCCTCCGAAAACTCCCTATCCCCTCTCCGCATCTCCTGCTCCCCAGCCCACTCACTCCCTCTTCTGGCCCTGGTATTCCCCTATACTGGGGCATAGAACCTACACAGGACCAAGGGCCTTTTCTCCCATTGATGTCCGACTAGGCCATTCTCTGCTACATATGCAGCTAGAGCCATGAGTCCCACCATGTGCTTTCTTTGATTGGTGGTTTAGTCCCAGGGAGCTCTGGGGGTACTGGTTGGTTCATTTTGTGGTTCTTCCTATGGGGCTGCAAACCCTTTCATCTCCTTGGGTACTTTCTCTAGCTCCTTCATTGGTCTCCCAGTGCTCTGTCCAGTAGATGGCTGTGAGCATCCACTTCTGTATTTCTGAGGCACTGGCAGAGCCTCTCAGGAGACAGCTATATCAAGCTCCTGTCAGCAAGCTCTTGTTGGCATCCAAAACAGTGTCTGGGTTTGTATGTGGGGTGTACAGTGACTGTAAATGGGATGGATCCCCTGGTGGGACAGTCTCTGGATGGTCATACCTTCAGTCTCTGCTTCACACTTTATCTCTGTAACTCCTTCCATCGGTATTTTGTTCCCCCTTCTAAGAAGGATTGAAGTATTCACACTTTGGTCTTCATTCTTCTTGAGTTTCATGTGTTTTGCAAATTGTATCTTGGGTATTCTGAGATTCTGAGCTAATATCCACTTATCAATGAGTGCATATCATGTGTGTTCATCTGTGATTAGGTTACCTCACTCAGGATGATATCCTCCAGTTCCATCTATTTGTCTAAGAATTTCATGAATTCATTTTTAGTAGCTGCATACTACACCATTGTGTAAATGTGCTATGTTTTCTGTATCCATCCCTATATTGAGGGACAACTGAGTTCTTTCCAGTTCCTAGCTATTATAAAAAAGGCTGCTATAAACAAAGTGGAGCATATGTCCTTATTACATGTTGGAACAGCTTCTGGGTGTCCAGGAGTGGTATAGCTGGGTCCTCAGGTAGTACTATGTCCAATTTTCTGAGGAAGTGCCAAACCTATTTCCAGAGTGGCTGTACCAGCTTGCAATCCCACCAGCAATGGAGGAGTGTTCCTCTTTCTCCACATCCTCTCCAGCATCTGCTTGTCATCTGAGATTTTTTATCTAAGCCTTTCTGACTGTTGTGAGGTGGAATCTCAGGGTTGTTTGGATTTGCATTTTCCTGATGATTATGGATGTTGAACATTTTGTAGGTGCTTCTCAGCCATTCAGCCATTCTCAATTGAGAATTCTTTGTTAACTCAGTATCCCATTTATTAATAAGGTTATTTGGTTCTCTGGATTTTAACTTCTTGAGCTCTCTTTATATATTGGATATTAGCCCTCTATTGGATTTAGGATTGGTAAAGATCTATTTTGGTCCACTATTGACTAAGCAACAATCAGAAATGTCAGCAAACACCATAAGTACTACTTAACTGGAATTGCATATATGGTTTCTCTTAGAACACAGGTGTAGATACAATCTACTGAATAATTTTGTGTGACTATAGTCTATTGGTCCAGTTACTAGACATGATTCCTGGCTTCTGTTTTTCTATTTCCTTTAATGTTTGATTTGTTTGGAGTGATTTCAAGGAATTTTAGAAGATGCTTAAAAACAACAGCAACAACAAATGAACTGAAATTTTAAAATCTCAACAACTTGAAGCGTTCTGTACTAAACTCTGTTCTTCGTAAGGCATTATATCTTTAATATTACCACAGACTACACGTCTTCAGTGATCTTTTCCCTTAGAAAGAGAAATGAAAAGCTTTCCTCACCTCCATTGCCCACTCCCTTCGTTTTTGTTGGTCAGTCTTTGACTCTGTGTTGACTGCCTCACTTGTATCCTGGTTCGGGCTTTGTTTCTGCCCACTCCTTTTCACTTCAAAATTTCCCAGTAGTCTCTATGCCTCTAAATGTGTTCAGAACAACAGTTTAGGTCCTTCTTCCTTTCTGGTCTGTACTCTGCGGAGCACTCAAACTTAATAATATGAGTTCTATACATAACCATGATGGATGGATGGATCCTCATCATTAAACTTACTCTTGGTCATTTTGGATGGAGTGCCATCAGTGGACAGAATTCTGTATCTCTTCCTTCATTTTATTAAAAGGCAAAATTATAGTGTTATCTAAAGGGAGTTAATTCCCATAAAAATAAATGTATTATGTTGCTATTATGTGTCAGATAACAGGCTGAGGAACTAAGTAATAAATACAAGTTGAGTCATGTGCCCTGATCTCAGGGACCTGACAATACACTGTGCCTCACATGCATCTAAGCCAATAATCTTCATTTTATAATGAATACTTCCCATACACAAATCTTGTCAATTCTAATAAGAAGGATAGAATGTAATATATTTGTTGTAGTGAATATATGTAAAATTATTCATCGGTGAAACAAAGGATGGAGATGGAATAGTCATTAATTAATAGTGAACTCTCACATAAAAATTCCTGTTAGGGAAGACCAGAAGGCCATGCAGGACCATGAGCAATAATTCCACAAACACGTATGTGCCTTTGTGTGCAAATGTTCTTATAATGATAACAGACATGAAATAGCACCTACTGAGTGTGTGGTAAAGTGCTTGAATAGATAGAACTTTTAGAGACAGCTTCTTTCTGTTTCTGAAGTGCCTGCTTTTGACAACTCTCTAATTTCCAACTTGTATAATAAGTTGCTGTGCAGTAAACACTAATGTTCTTTTCTTCCTCTGCATTTATCCTCATTGAATTACATTTCCTGCAGGCTTCCTACTGGTCACCCATAATGTAGTATAGGAGCTTAAAGAATGAAGATGGACAACATGCACTGTGGAGTTAAGGGTCAGTGTTGTCTGGGCAACATCAGGTCCTGATGTTGGTTTGGGATGGATACCACCATCACTCAGGGTTCCCTGTCAGCTTTTGGCATATTGTGAATCCCTGGCGATGTCTCCGTGCTTTGCCCTGCATGCCATTGTGTCTCAAGGACAGACTGAAGCAGGAGAGAGGACTGTCTGAAGTTAGTAATGTGAAAGATAAGTTTGTGTTTGGTGCCACAGACCAAGAAATGATAGTTCAATATCAATCATCACAGACAATTGCAAAAGAACTAGATGTTCATATATAGAAGATAGATTACCTATTATGAGGCAAATCTATCATAAATGGGACCCACACTTACTACCTGAGAGCTGAATAAGCATCATATCTCCCAGAGCAAATAAGTTCAAACAGATGTGTTTGTCAAGATGAAATTGGATTGACCTTGAAGTGTCTCATACTTCTAGGTAGCAACTATAGAACAGAGATTTTAGAGTTTAGTTATCATAAGTGGGTGGGACTCCTGTAATTATAGTGAAGGTTTTGCCATTTTCAACTCTATCTTACCTATATGATGGATAATGCATTGCATATATGCAATGTACTACAAACACACACACACACACACACACACACACACACACACACACACAACCTAAAAAGAATATAGATTCTTGAATTACAGTGCTTGAGGTCTACTCAGACCTCAGTGATTTTTATTCGCCTATTGGTAACCCTGCTTCTAACAGCTTCCTCAGGAATACAATACAAATTTTCTTGTCACATTCATTATATTAGTAATTATATTCATTTCTTGGAATGGCCATAACAAAGTACTATAAAATAGGTGACAAACTAGGATACCATATCATAGTGTCATAGGCCAGGAGTCTGAAAGGAAAGTCTAAGTATGGGCATGTTCCTTGTTGTCCTGGTTTTATTCTGTTGCTACAATAAATACCACAACTTGAAGAAAAGTAGAAGAGGAAATATTTTATTTGTCTTACACTTCCAGGTCACAGTCCATTGCTGAGGATGTCAGGGCAGGAACTCAAGCAGGAACTTGAAGTAGAAACCATGAAGGAGCACTGACGGTTTCATTTCTTGGATTCATGCTAAGCTAGCTTTCTTAGATACAGGGAGTGGTGCTACCTATTATGGGCTGGGCCTTTCTATATCATCAGTGATCAAAGTGGGAGAGACTCTTTAGCTATTGTTGTGAAAGGTTAATGGTTTTTAATCATATTCCTCATTGAAATATGTGGGTATATGTTTTTTGGTGGTTTGAATAGGTTTGGCCCCAATAGACTCATGTGATTGTATGCTTGGTCACTATTATGAGGTGTTGCCTTATTGGAGTAGGTGTGGCCTCGTTGGAGGAAGTGTGCCACTGCATAGGTAGGCTTTGAAGCCTTCTTATACTCGGACTTTGCCCAGTATAGAAGAAAGTTTCTTTTTGGCTGCCTTCAGATCAAGATGTAGAGCTCTTGGCTTCTCCATCACCAAGTCTGCCTGCATGATGCCATGCTTCCAACTATGATGAAAATGATCTGAACTTCTGAAACCGTAAACCAATTCCAACTAAATGTTTGTCTTTATAAGAGTTGTCTCAGTCATGTTGTCTCTTCACAGCAATAAAATCCAAACTAAGACGAGTGTATATGGATGCATGTATATCATGTATATATTATATGATAGTTCCTCACAGACAATCAATCCCACAGGTCAATCTGATCTAAGTAATTCCTCAATGAAAGCTCTCATCTCAAATGACTATAAGGTGTGCCAAATTGACAAAACTAAGAAACCTCTAGAGAATACTTTATCTTTTTTTTTTTAATCTTCTGGTGACTCCAACCATTCATTTTGTGAAGTTAGATATATCACTTCAATCTCTTCCAGTATCATTACATGACCTCTCACCAGCTGTGTGTAAACATGAACATGTGTATGTTTATTTGTGTGTATGTTTTTGTATATATATATATATATATATATATATATATATATATGTGTGTGTGTGTGTGTGTGTGTGTGTGTGTGTGTGTGTGTGTATCCTAATCCTAGCTAATTATATTTACAAAGATCTCACTTCTGAATAATGGCACACTGTGAGGAAATGGGCCTCAAGACTTTAACATACTTTAGGGGATGCACAGTTCAGCATACCTCATTTATATTATCCTGAGAGCTTGGAATCACAGGGGTGACCTGAAGATGGCCACATTTCTAAACCACAAGTCATGTTTTTATATTCCCCTTTCATAGGAAAAAAAAAGGAAAATATAAGACATACCAAGGAACCTCTAAATGACAGAGTCAGAACATAAATGAACCTTTCACATATATGTGTAAACTGCCACGGTCTGGGTGATAACAATGCTGCTTCCTTGAACTTAAATTGGATCACAATATTTTCAACGTAATCAAGAGTTCCAGAGAAAACACTCTATGCTGAAACCTATGGGTAGTATCTAGTGTGGGGTTTTGTTGTTGTTAAAAAAATGTGGTAGCAATACCACCCAGGCAGATATGCAATTCCCGAGAGGTCAAGTGTATTGTAATTGTAAAGATCACACAAATGCAGAGACATGCACATTTTTACCTAACAAAGTACAATGTTACATGCAGTGGTTTCTTTCAGAAATGTAGATGAGCTGATTTGAGACAAGACAAATCGAGCACTAAATGCCACTGATTTGAATAAAACCATCATCAGATACATAGAATATGTGCCTAAGCACTGCATAATAAAATAAATGCAGAGGAACTCTCTCTGTTTCTTGATGAATATGTCTGCCTCTTCAGCACTATTCAGAAAAAAAACTATGAATTGTTAACAAGTAATAATAAGACAAATACAAGGAACCAAGTTTATAGTTCTCTATATACAGGATAAAAATATAAGGCACTTTCCATACGATTGAAATTATTTACAAACACTATTATACAAATAGTTCACCCAAATGAGCACACTATCCATACATTTTGATAGGGTTAAATACCTGAGAGAAGAGTATTGAGGGCAAATTTGTTTTGGTTTATAGTTAAGAACTTTAGTCCACTGTGGTTGGGAAGATACAGATGAACACAGCAGGTCATGTCAGAGCAGCTAGGAACCAGAACAAGAGAGCATTGGTGAAGCTGGAGTATTCTTTCTCCATTTTATTTTGTCTGAGACAAAAACCAATGGAATAATGTTGCCTCCATTCAGGTAAAGAGTTCAGTCCTTGTCAAGCACCCTACTGTCACATCCAGAGATGTGCTTAACTAATCTCCTAGGTTCCTTTTAGTCCAAACAACTCAACAATCAAGATTAACCATAACAAGGAAGAGGATGAGGGCCATTAACATAAGGAATCAATAGGGCATGCTGGTATATTGCCTTAATAATGATGAGTTTACAGCTGTGAGTAGAATGAATCAAGTTCTCTTCCACATGAAATGTGAGTAGGAATTACCACTTAATCCATAGTTTCACTTTTTAGCTTCTCTGTCAATCTACCATCTCTTACATATGAAGGAGACTCTAATTACTTGTCTAAGTGCAGGTTGAGCATCCTTAACCTGAAAATCCAAAATCTGAAGTTATTAAAAATCCAATACTTCTTTTTTTTTTTTTTTTTTTTTCCAATTTTTTTTTCCTCTCTTTATTAGATATTTTCTTCATTTACATTTCACATGTTATCCAGAAATTTTCCCTTACCCTCCCGCGTCCCCGCCCTGCTCCCCTACCCACCCCCTCCCACGTGATGGCCCTGGCATTCCCCTGTTCTGGGGCATATAGAGTCTGTATGACCAAGGGGCCTCTCCTCCCAATGATGGCCAAC
>LR749637.1:1432121-1455750 GCA_902729485.2 Mus minutoides | reverse complement strand
TGATGGATGATCGTTTTGATGTGTTCTTGGATTCGGTTGGCGAGAATTTTGTTGAGTATTTTTGCATCGATATTCATGAGGGAAATTGGTCTGAAGTTCTCTATCTTTGTTGAGTCTTTATGTGGTTTAGGTATCAGAGTAATTGTGGCTTCATAGAATGAATTGGGTAGTGTGCCTTCAGATTCTATTTTGTTGAATACTTTGAGAAGAACTGGAGCTCTAGAAAAGATCTGTTTCTTCTTCCTTAGTATTAGGACTGTAGGTGTGCCTGGTAGTGTCTGACTTTATACACGGATATTAGGCATCTCAACTCTGGTTCTCATGCTTACACAGCAAGGAATCCATGTATTGATCCATTTCCCAGCCCCTTCACTTTCTAGTTGTATTACAAGGTCCCAGAAAATTATCTTTTACTGAGGATCTCATTACATACATTAAATTTACCTGCATTTACCATCTTCTTATTCGGTGCTACTTCTAAATTTCAGCTCACTAAATCATTTTGATTTTAATTATTTTTCTTAAAATATCCTTAGTATTTCTTAAACTGAGTATGTAAGTGATATCATTACTTTTGTTTAATTCTTGAAATTTATTTGCCTATTTATAACACTTTATATTTTATGTTGCATTTCTTCATTTTTTTCTGTTCCAAAATGTTGCATGATCCACCAATGGCATTGCTCTTATACACTTTCTGTTTATGCTTGGTACTCTGTTGAATTATAAATGTGTGTGTGTATGTACTGGTAAATCTATGATTGTTCTTTCTTAAGTCTCTATCAAGTATTTGCCTTTTTTGTATGTATTTTTTATTAGATGATTTCTTCATTTACATTTCAAATGCTATCCCTTTTCCTAGTTTCCTCTCTTAAAATCCCCTATATCCTCCCCCTCCCACTGCTCCCCAACTCACCCACTCCCACTTCCTGGCCCTGGGAGTCCTCTATACTGAGGCATAGAATCTTCCCAAGACCAAGGGCCTCTCCTTCTACTGATGGCCGACTAGGCCATCCTCTGCTACATTCGCAGCTAGAGACATGAGCTATGGGGGTACTGGTTAGTTCATATTGTTGTTCCTCCTCTAGGGCTGCAGACCCCTTCAGCTCCGTGGGTACTTTCTCTAGCTCCTTCATTAGGTGCCCTGTGTTCCATCCAATAGATGACTGTGAGCATCTACTTTAATATTTGCCAGGTACTGGCATAACCTCATAGGAGACAGCTATATCAGGGTCCTATCAGCAAAATCTTTCAAATTAAATACTTCTTACAAGTTTTAGCCACTGAAAATGAGGAAGTAAAAATATTATAAGATGAGAAGATAAAACTAAAGAAAAGAGTGCTAAAAATCTTCTAAACTTAAGAACATAACTGAATTGCAGAAGTGATTCCACAGAAGTAAATAGAAATGTTATCCACTGGACCATACCAATCAATTGACACAAGGTTCCCATCTGGTATATGTCCAATGAATTTCTTCCTTTGAGATAACTAAGCAGAAACAGATACTCGAACAACATTAACAGTTTTTCCAAAGAGAAGATATCTTGCTAAGATTTCACATCTTCATTTTCTCTGATTACACTGACTATGTCTTCAGAATATTAACAGAATCATTAGGCTTCTCATAGTTGCAATACCAGTTCTTACTGTGAACATTGAGTAACTGAGGAAGTCAGGTACACACAGAAGTCTGGCAACTGACTGATTCTTTGTTATCCTTAGTAATTATGAAAACTCCTGGAAATTAACACACACACACACACACACACACACACACACACACAAACACACACACATTTACAATTCCGAAGACATACAAACAAACCATCATCCAAAAGAGTTAGTTAGGCACTAACGGGAATATTATTCCTAAAGCCTACAATCCACCACTAAACAGTGTTTCATAAGCACAAGTATCTTACAAAATTGAAACTAGCTAAGACAAATAATAAACAAACTAACTAAGGCACAATAAAACAACAGAATGGCAGATCAAGACAGAGACAGTCCCTGCTCATTCCGTCTGCAATACCAGAGAGAAGTGGCCTGTGCTAGTGTTGTGGATTATAAGTGTATCTTTCTCTCCCTTAATATGTGAGGAATTTATGGTCCAGAGAGATAAAAGGCTGACATAAGATGCAGGCAGTGGGCCACAGCAGTGCATGATGGTAAAGAACTGTCCTGTGATGGCTGATATATTTTGGTGTACTAACTCATTGACTATTATAGAGGTTCTAGATTGAGTGACAGCTGGGTTCATCAGTGCTATTTGTGTTTTCATCCACAGCAGAAAAGAGTTGAGTAGGTGAGGGGCATTGAATTTTGTGGAGGGGGAGAATACATCAATGAACACCACCTGCTAGAAAGTGAAGGAGCTGGGGAAATGGCTCAATACATAGATTCCTTGCTTTGCAAACATGAGAACCAAAGTTGAGATGCCTAATATCCCCGCACTACCAGAAACACCTACTGTCCTAAAATTAAGGAGGAAGAAACAGATCTCTTCTAGAGCTTGCTGATGAGCCAATGTAACCAAATTGGCAGCCTCTGGATTCGAAGAGGGAGCTTGTCTTAAAATACTTGGTAGAGAGTTACTGAGAAAAAGACACCTCACTTTGATATCTGATCTATAACACACACACACACACACACACACACACACACTAACACACTTTTTTTTAAAAGTGAAGCTGGATCATCTCCTTAGATGCTGAGAAAGCATTTGACAAAATCCAACACCCTTTCATGATAAAAGTCTTGGAAAGATCAGGAATCCAAGGCCCATACCTAAACATAATAAAAGCAATCTATAGTGTCTATGTTTGGTGGCTGATTGTGGGATGGATCCTTGGCAGCCACAGTCATTGGGTCCATCCTTTGGATTCAGCTTCCCACATGATCTCTGTAACTCATTCAATATGTGACTATAGCATATGCCAGCAAAATAGTGCTCAAAGGGCCCTGATATAGCTGTCTCGTGGGAGACTATACCAGTGCCTGGCAAACATGGAGGTGGATGCTCATAGTCAATATTAGATGGAACACAGGGTTCCCAAGGAAGGAGCTAGAGAAAGTACTCAAGGAGCTGAAGGGGTCTTCAACCCTATAGGTGGAAGAATAACACGAACTAACTAGTACCCCCTGAGCTCATACATCTAGCTGCATATATAGAAGAGGATGGCCTAGTTGGCCATCATTGGGAAGAGAGGCCCCTTGGTCATGCAGACTTTATATGCCCCAGTACAGGGGAATGCCAGGGCCAAGATGTGGGAGCGGGTGGGTAGGGGAGCAGGGCCGGGATGTGGGAGGGTATAGGGAACTTTCTGGATAACACTTGAAATGTAAATGAAGAAAATATCTAATAAAAGTAAAAAAATTAAAAAATAAAAGCAATCTACAGCAAACCAGTAGCCAACATCAAACTGAATGGAGAGAAGCTGGAAGCAATCCCATTAAAATCAGGGACTAGACAAGGCTGCCCACTTTCTCCCTACCTATTCAATATTCTACTTGAAGTCCTAGCCAGAGCAATTTGACAACAAAAGGATATCAAGGGGATACAAATTGGAAAGGAAGAAGTTAAAATATCACTGTTTGCAGATGACATGATAGTATAAATTCGGGACCCCAAAAATTCCAGCAAAGAACTCCTAAACCTGATAAACAGCTTCAGTGCAGTAGCTGGTTATAAAATTAACTCAAACAAATCAATGGCCTTTCTCTACACAAAGGATAAGAGGGCTGAGAAAAAAATAGGGAAACAACACCCTTCACAATAGTCACAAATGCTATAAAATACCTTGGTGTGATTATAACTAAGGAAGTGAAAGACCTGTATGACAAGAACTTCAAGTCTCTGAAGAATGAAATTGAAGAAGATCTCAGAAGATGGAAAGATCTCCCATGCTCATGGATTGGCAGGATTAATATAGTCAAAATGGCTATCCTGCCAAAAGCAATCTACAGATTCAACGCAATCCCCATCAAAATCCCAACTCAATTCTTCACTGAGNAACTAAGGAAGTGAAAGACCTGTATGACAAGAACTTCAAGTCTCTGAAGAATGAAATTGAAGAAGATCTCAGAAGATGGAAAGATCTCCCATGCTCATGGATTGGCAGGATTAATATAGTCAAAATGGCTATCCTGCCAAAAGCAATCTACAGATTCAACGCAATCCCCATCAAAATCCCAACTCAATTCTTCACTGAGATAGAAAGGGCAGTTTGCAAATTCATCTGGAATAATAAAAAACCTAGGATAGCAAAACTATTCTCAACAATAAAAAAACCTCTGGGGGAATCACCATGCCTGAAATTAAGCTGTACTACAGAGCAATTGTGATAAAAACTGCACGGTACTGGTACAGCAACAGACAGATAGATCAATGGAATAGAATTGAAGACCCAGAAATGAACGCACACACCTATGGTCACTTGATCTTTGACAAGGGAGCTAAAACCATCCAGTGGAAAAAGGACAGCATTTTCAACAAATAGTGCTGGCACAACTGGCGGTTATCATGTAGAAGAATGCGAATTGACCCATTCTTATTCCCTTGTGCAAAGCTTAAGTCTAAGTGGATCAAAGACCTCCACATAAAACCAGAGACACTGAAATTTATAAAGGAGAAAGTTGGGAAAACCCTCGAAGATATGGGCACAGGGGAAAGATTCCTAAACAAAACAACAATGGCCTGTGCGGTCAGATCAAAAATTGACAAATGGGGCCTTATGAAATTGCAAAGCTTCTGTAAGGCAAAAGACACAGTCGGCAAGACTAAAAGGCCACCAACAGATTGGGAAAGGATTTTTACCAATCCTAAATCTGATAGGGGATTAATATCCAACATCTACAAAGAGCTAAAGAAGCTGGACTCCAGAAAAATGAATAACCCCATTAAAAAATGGGGTACAGAGCTAAACAAAGAATTCTCAACTGAGGAATTCCTAATGGCTGAGAAACATCTGAAAAAATGTTCAACATCCTTAATCATCAGGGAAATGCAAATCAAAACAACCCTGAGATTCCACCTCACACCAGTCAGAATGGCTAAGATCAGAAATTCAGGGGACAGCAGATGCTGGTGAGGATGTGGAGAAAGAGGAACACTCCTCCATTGCTGGTGGGATTGCAAGCTTGTACAACCACTCTGGAAGTCAGTCTGCCATTTTCTCAGAAAATTGGACATAGTACTACCAGAGGATCCAGCAATACCTCTCCTGGGCATATACCCAGAAGATGTTCCAACTGGTAAAAAGGACACATGCTCCACTATGTTCATAGCAGCCTTATTTATAATATCCAGAAGCTGGAAAGAACCCAGATGTCCCTCAACAGAGGAATGGATACAGAAAATGTGGTACATTTACACAGTGGAGTACTATTCTGCTATTTAAAAAATGAATTTATGAAATTCTTGGGCAAATGGATGTATCTGGAGGATATAATCCTTAGTGAGGTAACTCAATCACAATAGAAGTCATTGGATATGCACTCACTGATAAATGGATATTAGCCCAGAAACTGAGAATACCCAAGATACAATTTGCAAAACACAAGAAAATCAAGGAGAAAGACCAGTGTGTGGATACTTCATTCCTCCTGTGAATAGGAAACAAAATACCCATGAAAGGAGTTACAGAGACAAAGTTTAGAGCTACGATGAAAGGATGGACCATACAGAGACTACCCCACCATGGGGGATCCATCCCATAATCAGTCATTAAACTCAGACACTATGGCATAGGACAGCTAGTGCTTACTTAAGGGACCCTGATATAGCTGTCTCGTACAGAAATGGATGCTCCTAATCATCTATAAGATGGAACACAGGGCCCACAATGGAGAAGCTAGAGATAGAACCCCAGGAGCTGATGGGGTCTGCAACCCTAGAAGAGGATCAACAATATGAACTAACCAGAACCCCCAGAACTCATGTCCCTAGCTCCATATGTAGCAGAAGATGGCCTAGTCGGCCATCATTGGGAAGAGAGGCCTCTTGAAACTGCAATCTTTATATGCCCCAATACAGGGGAATGCCAGGGCCAAGAAATGGGAGTGGGTGGGCAGGGGAGCAGGAAGGGGGGAGGGGGGAGGGGGAGGGGACTTTCGGAATAGCATTTGAAATGTAAATTAAGAAAATATCTAATAAAAAAAATTGGAAAAAAAGGTGAAGCTGGAGTATGGACACACAACAGTACTCTACTCCTCGTAGCAAAGCTGCCGGTATTGATACATAACTCGTACTCATGCAGATGGCTTTGTGACTCATTGCCTGACTTTACAACAGGTCAGTATTACGATAGCATTGGAAAGATTAAGAGAGGGACTCACAGGCTTTGTGGGATGCTCTCTCTTCCCTATCATGCTGGTGTAAGAGTAGGGCAATTTCCTTCTATGGCATTTGAGCCACATATACCTCTTCTTGAATTTCAAGTTTTCATGTCCTCTCTCTTCCCTTTTGCTTCTGGACTCTACATCTCTCCAATGCTCAGTATAACACACACACACACACACACACACACACACGCACACACACACAACACACACACAATACACACAACACAAGCAACATATATATACAGGCATACTGGCACACAAATAAGCATAGTGAAATAAAATTTTTAGAACACATGGTCACAGTGATGGATGACTCACTTCTTACAAAAACCAATAAACAAAACTAAAGATTTACCTTCTCACACAAACTGTGTTACATATAACTTGGTAGAGGATGTTCTTTAAAGTTTACAGAAAGTCATAGACTTGGGGGCATGAAAAAATAGTGGATACGGACATCAGTTGTCAAAAAAAATTAAAACTACTGAGTAATTTGATATTAAATGGATGAGTTGTAATATGCTAAACCCACTAATTCACCCTGGGATCCCCAAAAAATAGCTCTAGGTCTTATCTGTTGTTCTGGAAGACAGAAAGATCCAGCATCCTCCTGAGACTCTTACCAAATATGCTTCAGTATGCCTAGGCTGAGTCTGGATGTCATTGTCAAATTAGCAAGCAATATAAGGAAAGGTAAAGGATCCCAATTCCCATATTTGAAGAAAACAATGATCAGAGCCCACAGCAGTCTTTCCAGATAAGAAGAAAAGGGTGGTCTTTAGAATTAACTAGAGACATGGAAAGAAAGTGGTGGAAGATAAAACAGAAGCTCAAGGAGCACCTAATATAGGAGAAAAATCCTGCTCAACTATATGCCGAGCTAAGACTGAAAGTATTTGTTTCAGACAGCTGGAGAAAGTTCATACCGTTAACCAAGAGGCTGAGCTGTCTTATGACTTCTCCTTACACATTATCTCAGACTACTGGTCCACATGAGCACAAACTAGGATTTAAGAAAAAATCTTACTTAACATATTTAAAGCTCCATTCTCATATATTTTGATCATTTGTGGTCATATAACATCTTTGAATAGAATTCTCATATTTTAGTAACTTCTTTTTTATTTTTTTATTGGATATTTTATTTATTTACACTTCAAATGTTATCCCTTTCCTGGTTTCCCCTCCTGAAATGACCTATCAAATCTTCTGTCCCCCTGCTTCTATGAGGGTGTTTCCCCACCCACCCACACAATACCACCTCCCACCCTGGTATTCCCTTACACTGGAGCATCGAGCCTTCACAGGACCAAGGGCATCTCTTTCCACTGATGCCTGGTCTGACAAGGCCATCCTCTGCTACACATGCAGCTGGAGCCATGAGTCCCTCCATGTGAACTCTTTGGTTGGTGGTTTAGTCCCTGGGAGCTGGGGGTGGGGGGGACACCTCTGGTTGATTGATATTTTTGTTCTCTCTATGGGTTGCAAAACTCTTCAGCTCCTTCAGTCTTTCCTCTAACTCCTCCATTAGGAACCCCATGTTGAGTCCAATGGTTGGCTGCACACACCAGCCTCTGTATTTGTCAGGCTCTGGAAGAGCCTCTCAGGAGACAGCTATATCAGGTTCCTGTCAGCAAACACTTTTTAGCATCCACAATAGTGCCTGGGTTTGGTGTCTGTACATGGGATGCTCCAGGTAGGGTAGTCTCTAGATGGCCTTTCCTTCAGTCTCAGCTCCACAATTTGACTCCATATTTCCTTTCTTGAGTATTTTGTTTCCCCTTCTAGGAAGGACTGAGGCATCCACACACTTTTGTCTTCCTTCTTTAGCTTCATGTGGTCTGTGAATTGTATCTAGGATATTCCTGGCTTTTGGCTAACATCCACTTATCAGTGGATGCATACCATGTGTATTCTTTTGTGACTGGGTTACCTTGATCAGGATGATATTTTGTAAGTCCATCCATTTGCCTAAGAATTCCCTGAAGTCATTGTTTTTAATAGCTGAGTAGTACTCCATTGTATAAATGTACCACATTTTCTATATCCATTCCTCTGTTGAGGGACATCTGGGTTCTTCCCAGATTCTGGCTATTATAAATAAGGCTGCTACAAACCTAGTGGAACATGTAACCTTCTTACATGTTGGAGCATCTTTTGGGTTTATGCCCAGGAGTGATATAGCTGGGTCTTCAGGTAGCACTATGTCCAATTTTCTAAGGAACCACCAGACAGATTTCCAGAGTGGTTGTACCAGCTTGCAATCCCACCAAAAATGGAGGAGTATTCCTCTTTCTCCACATCCTACCCAGCGTCTTCTGTCACCTGAGTTTTTGATCTTCGTCATTCTGACTGGTGTGAGGTGCAATCTCAGGGTTCTTTTGATTTGCATTTTGCTGAAGACTAAGGATGTTGAACATTTTCTCAGGTGCTTCTCAGTCATTTGATATTCCTCAGTTGGGAATTCTTTGTTTAGCTCGGTACCTGATTTTTAATGTGGTTATTTGGTTCTCTGGAGTCTAACTTCTGAGTTCTTTGTATATATTGGATATTAGCCCTCTATGGGATGCAGGATTGGTAAAGATCTTTTCCCAATCTGTTGGTTGCTGTTTTGTCCTATTGACAGTGTCCTTTGCCTTACAGAAGCTTTGCGATTTTATGAGGTCCCATTTGTTGATTCTTGATCTTAGACCACAGCCATTTGTGTTCTGTTCAGCAACTTTTCTCCTGTGCCCATTTGTTCAAGGCTTTTCCCCACTTTCTCTTCTATTAGTTTCAGTGTATATGGTTTTGTGCAGAGGTCCTTGATCCACTTGAACTTGAGATTTGTACAAGGAGATAAGAATGAATCGGTTTTTTACACTTATAGTCTCTCAACATTCAAGAGAAAAAAAATTATATCTCTAGATACGTAAATTCTGACAATTCCAACCATGAGGATTACATATGTCTTCAATTTGGAAATGAGAGATACCAAGCAGATAATAAGCAATCACTACTGAAAGAGGATATTGAAGACCACATGCTTACTTGTAGTGCCCAACCTTTGGAATCAACTCTTGGGAGTAGTGTTGATCTGAAGTTGATTGGGTTTTATGGTGAACGAATACTCTCAAAGTCCAGATTTCTGCAACTTTGGAAAACTCTACTGGAAGTAGATTGGGTGATCATATTTCCTTGGACGAGTCAGTAAAGAATCCTACTTTCCTGAACAATGACCTCATTTTAAGAGAAGAATAAAAGGTAATATCTAATTGTGTAATTAATCTCTCACAGAATTCAGACTTAATCATGTGTCACAGATCCACTTCCCTAACTCATGTAGGCTGATCTCTCAGTCCCCTCTCAGAAAGCAAACATTCAACTCTCAATCACATCTTCTTTTTTCTCTTTTTTAAAAATAAATTTTAAATTTCTTCAATTCTTTTTTTAAAGTCCAGTCTTCATCCTCCTCCCATTATGCCCTCTGACTGTTTCTCATCCCATTCCTCCTTCCCTGTCTCCAAGAGGACGTCTTCACCTCCTCACCCCCACCCCACCAGACCTTCCCACTCCCTGGGGCCTCAAATCTCTTGAGGATTAGGTGCACTTCTCTGTCTGAGGCCAGACCAGGCAGTCCTCTGCTGTTTATGTGTCCGGGGGGTTGGAGAGACCCTTATGGACTATGCTGCCTGATTGGTGGCTTGGTATCTGAGAAATATCAGTGGTCCAGGTTAGTTGAAACTGCTCTTCTTCCTATGGGGTCACATCCCCCCTCAGCCTATTAGAGATTTTCCCTAATTCAACCATAGGGACTCCAGCTTCTGTCCATTAGTTGGGTGAAAGTGTCTGCATTTGACACTTTCAGCTGTTCATTGCCCTCAGAGGGCAACTCTGCCAGGCTTCTGTCTATAAGCACACCATAGTATCAATAAGGGGGAGGGGGAGGGGACTTTCGGAATAGTATTTGAAATGTAAATTAAGAAAATATCTAATAAAAAAAATTGGAAAAAAAAATAGTGTCAAGACTTGGAGCCTCCCCTTGAGATGGATCCCAATTTAGCTGGTCACTGAAACTCTGTTCCCTCAGTCTCTTCACCATATTTGTCCCTGCAGTTCTTTTAGACAGGACCTAATCTAGGTCAGAGTTTTTGACTGTGGGTTGGCAACCCCATCCCTCCACTTGATGCCCCATTTTTTTGCTGGAGGTGGACTCTACAAGTTCCCTCTCCCCACTATAGGGCATTTTATCGCAGATCCCTCCCTTTGGGCCCTGAGCATTCCTCACTTCCCAGGTCTCTGGTACATTCTAGAGGGTCCCACCACCTCCTACTTCCAGAGGCTGCTTGTTTCTGTTCTTTCTGCTGGCCCTCAGGGATTCACTCATGTTCCCTTCCGAACAACCTGATCATGTTCCCTCTTTTCCCTCTTTTCTCTCCCACCTAGGTCCTTCCCCCCCACCCATGATTGTTTTCTACTCCTTCACTTGGGTACCTTGGCATGTTAATCTTGAGTTATGTGAATTGTATCCTGGGTATTCTGTACTATTTTGGTTAATATCCACTATTAATGAGTACATACTATGCATGTCCTTTTGGGTCTGAGTTACCTCACTTTGGATGATGTGGTTGATTCCAGTCTCTGGCTATCACAAACAATGCCCACTATGAACATAGTAGAACACACGCCCCTGTGCCATGGTGGGACACCTTTTGTGTATATGCCCAACAGTGGTATAACTGGGTCTTCAGGTTTCCAATTTTCCAATTTTCTGAGGAACCTCCAAATTGATTTCCAGAGTGTTTGCACAAGTTTCAATCCCACCAGCAATGAAGAAGTGTTCCTCTTTCTCCACATCCTCACCAGCATCTGTTGTCACATGAGTTTTTGTTCTTAGCCATTCTGATTGGTGTAAGGTAGAGTCTCAGAGTTGTTTTGATTTGCATTTCCCTGATCACTAAGGACTTTGAATATGTCTTTAAGTGCTTGTCAGCCATTCAAGATTCCTCTGTTGTGAATTCTCTAGTTCTATATAACATTTTATGATTGGGTTGTTTGGGTTTTGGGAGCTTAGCTTCTTGAGTTTTTGTATTTTGGATGTTAGCCCTCCATCAGATGTGGGATTAGTGAAGTTTTTTTTTTTCCCAATCTGCAGTTGCCAATTTGTCTTACGGACTATGCTTTTTGCCTTACAGAAGCTTTTCAATTTCATGAGATACCATTTATCAGTTCTTAATCATAGAGCCTGAGCCATTGGAGTTGTGATTAAGAAATCCCTCCTTCAGCCAGGCGTGGTGGCGCACGCCTTTAATCCCAGCACTTGGGAGGCAGAGGCAGGCGGATTTCTGAGTTCGAGGCCAGCCTGGTCTACAGAGTGAGTTCCAGGACAGCCAGGGCTATACAGAGAAACCCTGTTTCGGAAAAAAAGAAAAAAAAAAAAAAAAGAAATCCCTCCTTCCATGTGCCAATGAGTTCAAGGTTCTTTTCTGCTTTCTCTTCTATTAGAGGCAGTGTCTGGTTTTATGTTGAGGTCCTTGATCCACTTGGATTTGAGCTTTGTGCAAGGTGACAAATTTGGATCTATTTTCATTTTTCTACATACAGACTTCCAGTTAGACTAGCACCATATATTGAAGATGCTTTCTTTTATTCCATTGTATATTTTTGGCGTTTTTGTCAAAGATCAAGTATCCATAAGTGTGTGGTTTTATTTCTGGATCTTCAATTCTATTCCACTTATCAATGTGTCTGTCTCTGTACCAATACTCTGCAGTTTTTCTCTACTATTGCTCTGTAGTAAAGCTTGAAGTCAGGGATGGTGATTCCCCCAGCTGTTCTTTAAGAATTGTTTATCACTATTTGGGGTCTTTTGTCTTTCCGGATGAATTTGAGAATTGTTCTTTCCATGTCTTTGAAGAATTTTGTTTTGATTTTTATGGTGATTGTATTGAATCTGTAGATTGCTTTTAGTAGGATGGCCATTTTTACTATGTTAATTCTACCAATACATGAGCATGGGAGATCTCTCCATTTTCTGAGATCTTCAATGTTTTTCTTGAGAGACTTGAAGTTCTTGTCATACAGAGTTTTAACTTGTTTGATTAGAGTTACTCCAAGATATTTCATATTATTTTTGACTATTGTGAAGGGTGTTGATTCCCTAATTTCTTTCTCTGTCCATTTATCATTTGTATAGAGGAAGACTACTGATTTATTTGAGTTAATTTTATATCCAGCCAATTTGCTGAAGTTGTTTATCATTGTGAAAGTTCTCTGGTAGAATTTTGGGGGTTGCTTATGAATACTATCATCCACAAGTAGTGATATCTTGACTTCTTCTTTGCCAATTTGTATTCTCCTGATCTCCTTTTATTTTCTTATTGATCTAGCTAGAATTTCAAGTACTGTGTTGAATAGATACAGGTAGAGTGGGTAGCCTTCTCTTGTCCCTGATTTTAGTGGGATTGTTTCAACTATCACTCCATTTAATTTGATATTGGCATTTGGTTTGCTATATATTGCTTTTATTATGTTTAGGTATGGAATTGAATTCCTGATCTCTCCAATACTTTTAACATGAAGGCATGTTGTATTTTGTCAAATGCTTTTCCAGCATCTAATGAGATGATTTTGTGATTATTTTCTTTGAGATTTTAAAAAATATATTACATTACATTAATGGATTTTAGTATATTAAACCAAACTTGCATACCTGGGCTGAGGCCTACTTGATTGTGGTGAATGATGGTTTTGATATGTTCTTGGATTTGGTTAGAGAGAACTTTATTGAGTATTTTTGCATCAATATTCATAAGCAAAATTGGTCTGAAGTTCTCTTTTTTTGTTGTTGAGTCCTTGTGTGCTTTAGGTATTAGAGTAATTGTGGCTTCATAGAATGAATTAGGTAGTGTTCCCTCTGTTTCTATTTTATGGAGTAGTTTGAGGAGTGATGGTATTAGCTCTTTTTCTAAGATGTGGCAGAATTCTACACTAAAGCCACCTGGCCCTAGACTTTTTTGGTTAGGAGGTTTTTTAATGGTTTTTCTATTTCCTTAGGTAATATGGGCTTGTTTAGATAGTTTACCTGCTCTTGATTTAACTTTGGTAGATGGTATCTGTCTTGAAAATCATCCATTTCATCTAGATTTTCCAGTTTTGTTGAATATAGACTTTTGTAGTAGAATCTCATAATTTTTTGAATTTCCTCAGTTTCTATTTTTATGTCTCCCTTTTCCTTTCTAATTTTGTTAATTTGGATACTGTCTCTGGGCCCTTTGGTTAGTTTGGCCAGGGGTTTATCTCTTGTGTTCTGTTGGTGATGCTTACATCTGTAATATCTGATCTCTTTCCTAGGTTTTTCATTTCAAGGGTTGCCTTCATTTGTCTTTTCTTTATTCTTTCTCCTTCCATTTTTAGGACTTGGACTGCTTTGTTCAATTCCTTCACCTGTTTGATTGTGTTTTCCTGTGTTTCTTTAAGGGATTTATTTGTTTCCTTCTTATATTTATGGTTGTGAGCCTAGCCTTTAACGGCTGAGCCATCTCTCCAGCCCTATTTGTTTCCTTCTTAAGGGCTTCTTCTACCTGTTTAACAGTGTTGTCCTGTATTTCTTTCAGTGAGTTGTTTATATCTTCCTTAAAAGACTCTATTATCTTCATGAGATAGGATTTTAGGTATGCTTCTTGATTTTTCAGGTGTATTGGTACATCCAGGGCTTGCTGTGGTGAGAGAACTAGGTTCTGATGATGACAAAGTACATTGGCTTCTGTTGCTTATGATTTTGAGCTTGTCTCTCATCATCTGGTTGTCTCTCATGTTAGGTGATCTGGGTGTCTCTGTTTAGATCCTGCCTCATGTGTCGCTGTGTTGTTGTTGCATGTCTCCTGGGAGGCCTGTGGCCCTGGATATAGCAGACCTGCTGTGAAGCCTTCAGACTGTGGGGTCTTTAGAGGGGCATGGACGCTGGTGACCTGTTGTCCTGGCTGGAGCAACTCTCCTGGGAGCTGGGGGCTTCAGACTGTGCGTCTTCACAGGACCAGACAAGCTGCTGATCTGTTGTCCTGCATTCACCAGATCTCTGGAGAGGCCTTCAGACTCTTGAGTCTTCAGAAGAGCAGTCAAGCTTTTGTCCTATATGTCACTGTTCTCCTGGGATGTCTTCAGACCGTGAGGTGAGTTGCCCTGTGTACAGCAAAGCTCCTGGGGGACTTTCAGACTGTGAGGTCTTCAAAGGAACAGATAAGCTGGTAATCTGCCCTGACCCAATCCCATCTTCTATCTGTGGGTTTATGTGGGACTTGACACTCTACAGCAGTGGTCAGCTAATTCTACCTGGCTACTTAGTTTCATGGATATCTATACCAACACAATCATGGTCATTTATTTATATACTGTCTGTCATCACATTGTGTCTTTAAATGAAGAGATAATTAGTTATAAAATGGACACTATGATACTCAATGCCTAAAAGTACTACTTATCCCTCTACATAAAATTTAATGCAGAATTCTATCAGACCTTCAAAGAAGACCTAATACCAAAACTCTTCAAATCATTCCATAAAATGGAAACATAAGGAACACTACACAATTCATTCTATAAAGACACAGTTATACTGCATACTCCTCCTTGGAGAAGAAATGGTTTCTGTCTAATCAGGAACCTGTCAAAATATCCTTTCACAGAGGACTTCTTAGAGATTTTTTTCACTCTAAATACCCAAGATACAATTTACAAACCACATGAAACTCAAGAATAAGGAAGAACATAGTGTGGATATTTTGTTCTTTCTTAGAGGGGGGGAACAAAACACCCATGGAAGGAGTTACAGAGACAAAGTGTAGAGACTGAAGAAATGACCATCCAGAGACTGACTCACCTGGGATCCATCCCATATACAATCATCAAACCCAGACACTGTTGTGGATGCCAACAAGTGCTTGTTGACAAGAGCCTGATATAGCTCTCTCCTGAGAGGCTCTGCCAGTACCTGACAAATACAGAAGTGGATGCTCACAACCATCTATTGAACTAAGCATAGGGTCCCCAATAAAGGAGCTAGAGAAAGGAATTAAGGAGCTGAAGGGGTTTGCAATCCTGTAGGAGGAGCAACAATATGAACTAACCAGTAACCCCAGAGCTCCCAGGGAGTAAACCATCAACCAAAAAGCACATATGGTGGGACTCATGACTCCAGCTGCATATACAGTAGAGGATGGCCTAGTCGGACATCAATGGTGGGGAGAGGCACTTTGTCTTATGAAGGCTCTAGACCCCAGTGTGGGGGAATGCCAGGGCCAAGAAGCAGGAATGGATGGGTTGGTGAGCAGGGGGCAAGGGAAGGGGGATAGGATAGGGGAAGGGTGTTTTTCAGAGGAAAAACCAGGAAAGAAGATAACATTTGAAATGTAAATAAAGAAAATATCCAATAAAAAAATTGAGAGAAAACAAACAAAAATAAGCCAGAGATTTTCTTCTACTTCTATCATGTTTAATATTCCAAATAGATTTTAAAAACTAGTTGAATGCATATTACTTTTAGCTTCAGAAAATATCATGTATATTTAAGAGACATTTAACTATTATAAATTATTTTGATGACTTAAAAAAAAGTCAATACTGAGTTGCATATTTTAGAATAAATTATAATTGTCTAAGAAAAACTTAAAATATCATTAAAAAATGTTTGTCCAGTTTTGCCCCACTGGTTTAGAATTGTATTTCTAGACATTATTGATTTTTCTCCTTATCTAAGTTTAAGAAAGACATAGAAACAGAGCAGGGAAGAAGGAGGAGGGGGAGAAACTGGAGAAGGTGGAGGAGGCACTGTGTTTGAAAGGATCTGGAATATTGGAAGGAGCCTCACTGATGGAAGTGAGTCACTGGGTCCAAACCTTGAGGTTCTATACAGTGGCTTTATTTCTTGTCCATCCTCTACTTCCTGGTTGTCTTATGCAGTGTGGCGAGCTGCATCATGGTCCTTTTGCCACACCTTCCCTGTTATAATAGACTCTATTTCATCCAACTAGGAGCCAAATAAGCCCTCTATCCCCTAAGCTGATTTTTGCTAGGAATATTGTCATAGCATTAAGGAATGTAAATAAAACAACAAACAAAGAAACAAAAAATGCCAGATTTGTCATGAGTTGTGTTAGTCATTGTTTAGGCTTGTCTCCCTGCCTACATCTTGACAAAAAAAATTTTTTTTTGGTACACACGTAATCTTTGATACATGTTGAAGAACACCTTAGCTTATGCCATATTCTATACATACAATGTCCTTGAAAAAGAATGCCCTCATTATGTCCATCATGTCCATACAAATGTCTTCAAGTTCCCAGGCAAATATTGTGTTTGATTCTTACCATCATTCCTGTTACACCTCTCAAGACCCTTTACATGGAAGTTGTATATCTGGATATCAGTCTTGATTTATAGTAGTATCAATAAGCCAGTTTTGTCCTCCTAGAACCTAGATACTTCAAAGCTCCCCAGACATAGGGAGGGGATCTACTTGAGTGACATTTTAGGAAGCTGGATTTTCTCAGTCCAATAGATGAAGCATGGCATGAAGTTCTGGAAGGAGGTGTTTTTCTAATTTTCCACTTACACTAGAGATTAAGTGAGTAAGCAATAAGACCATGATGAGTAGAAAAATTGAGTCAGACATGGCAAGGAAATGAGAATCACATGTATTACAGAGGACAAGAGGCCACTAAAAGTGCTACCCAAAGAGATCATAAACAGAGCTGGTGATATTACCCCATAGGTTCGTGTAATTGTCAGTATTTACTTATATGTGAAAAATACTCAATTAAAAAAAAACCCAGTGTAAGACTCTTCAACATGAGTAGTTATTGATGTGTTTTTAAAAGATAAAGAAGCATAAGATATGTCCTATGAGGGTGTGGTGAGGTACTGGAAAAGGAGGTATCTCAGCAGGTCCATGCCAAGGCATCCCTTCCCACTGAGGCACCAGCCACATGACAGAATATTATAGAATAGAATAGAGTTTATTCAGGATATGGGGAGGGGAGTTAAGAGGGTAGTAGAGGCTGAGAAAGGCAAAGAGGAGGAAAGAGAGTTGAGAAGTAGAGGCTGGCCATGACCACATGGAGAAAGGGGGGAAAGGAATGGTGTGTGTGTGTGTGTGTGTGTGTGTGTGTGTGAGAGAGAGAGAGAGAGAGAGAGAGAGAGAGAGAGAGAGAGAGAGAACGAGAGAGCAAGAGGCAAGAGGCAAGAGAGAGGGGCAAGAGAGGGAGGAGGGGCAAACAGCTCCTTTTATGGAGGGCCAGGCTTACCTGGGTGTTGCCAGGTAACTGTGGATGGAGCTTAGATAGAATGCTAACAGTTACCCACCATCTCTAACTTTTGTTTGCCTTTGAATTCTTCCTTCCCTCACATTACTAATTGCAGTCTCAGACACTGCCATTCCAAGGTGGCTACCAGTCTGTAGCTTGCTTTGTAGAATGGACTCTGAATCAAGTCTACTGTGTGCATCCTGCTCACCATTGCCTTTCTCTCCCCTGATCTAGGGTCATTCACCACCATCAGGTATCATAGCCATGCACCATCCTTCAGAATTATGCTCAGAAGGCTAGCATCACTCCAATGTACCTGACATGGTGTTCAGACACAGGCTTCCCAGGCCAATCAGTGCACTGCAGTGGATGGATTATGGCAGCATTAACACAGACCAATGGAAAGGTACATCTTATCTTAAGGACATGGGCTGTGCACATTGGTAGTTAAAAATAATGGTGTTAGAGAGTCAGTGATGGTTACAGTGGGGCAAGTTGTATGTGCACGTGTGTGTGTGTGTGCACATGTGTGTGTGCACATGTGTGTGTGCCCATGTATGTGTGCCCATGTGTATGTGCCCATGTGTGCATGCTGTTTTCTGCAGTTTTTAAAGATCCTTAATGCTCAGTTCAAGGCAGGTAGTGCTTGAAAAAGTTAAAAGAAAATGGTGTCAAATGAAATTGGAGAAATGAGAACACTGGTCCTAATAGTTACCTTGCTTGACTGAAAAGTTAATTCTGTGATACAGCTTTCAGACAATCTCTAGAATATGCATAAAATTTATCTTTGACCTTTTCTATTTCCCTTTGGTGGTATATAGTCAGTCCTCATGGATCCGATCAAATTTCCCCAACCTTTATCTCTTATGCCAAGCTATATAATAAAAATATAGGACCTCAGTGTGAGGAAATGGCCCATGTGCTAATTAACCACAACCGCCTTCAAGCTTCCTTTGATTCATTCTCCTTCCAATATATAAAAGCTGTTTCTATTTTCAAACTCAGCGTTCTTGAATTGTTTGTATTTAGCATCACCTAAGCACCAAGCAGCTCCTTGGGAGATCAGTGGAAATAAAGAGAAAGGAGCAGTAAATTAGAGAAGATGTTGAGTTTGTTTGTTTAAAGACTGAATGGATGGTCTCATTACCCCAGTTTCTGGCCCACTGGCCTGTAGAATGAGCACCCCTGGGTCACCCTGGGTTCCGGGGCACCAGCTGGGCTTCACACTCTACCCCTTTAGTTGTTGAGTTCACTTTAACTCCTGAGATAGTCTTTCATTAAGGAGGATAGATTCTTGGCTAGTGAGCCTTTTTAACTGTGCAGCATGTTGCAATGTCTATATTTATTTATCTGCCCACTACTAACCCTCAGTAAGGGAAAAGCTCTCTAATCCCAAAGGACGAAACTTCCTTTTTCCCAATCTATCTTCATTCACTCTACTGTAATTATGGATTATTTACACAATCTTCTTTCCCTGGCAGCTCACAAAAAAGGTGACTGCAGCTAACAAATGAGAGAGCATGCAAGGTGATTTGTCATTATGAAGGTCATTAGTGCTTAAGCATTTCACCCTGTCCTTTCTACAGCAGCCATCTTTGCTCTATGCTCTACTGCCAGGTCACGGAAGTCTTGGAGACTAGGGGTTTGTTAGGAATAAAATAATCTGCTCACATTTTATAATCACTCACACACATACACACACACACAAACATAAACACACATACTAAACGGAGCCCAAAGAGACAAATGATAATGAAAAAACTAAAACAGAAAGGTCAAATGCTGTTTGGTTAAGACAGAAAAGGATACTACGGGGAATCTTGTTTACTGTAAGGACTTAGAGCTATACACGAAGTTCAAATCTATCCTATGTTGACATTTTACCAACACAGCTTCATCTCTTTCTATAAGAATTCCCTCCCCATCAGTCCATGTTAATGAGAAGCTACAAACAGCAGCCTTTTGGCTCACACATTGTCTTCATGCAGAGAGCCCCTGCAGCAATGTTGTCTTTCCTCCAATTTGCTGTGGTGTGTTTTTGTTTGTGTTTGTGTTTGTGTTTTTGTTTTTGTTTTTAATGTGACTGTGCTGCCCTCTAATGGCTGTCACTCCACAGGTTCAGGGTGGCCATTCTTGAGCCCTTGTCCCACCTTGGTCAGAGGCATCCTGGAATGTGAAGGGTGGAAGAACTTAAACTAATCTCACATCATCATTTCAAAAGAATCACCATCAGCTAACCAGTATTGAGCTTAGACTTTCCTACCTCGTATTTGCTTGGAGAAAGTGTGGAGTTCTCACCACCAGTGTTTTGTGGTTTTCCCACTAAGAGGAGAAAGAGCAGCAGGGAAACTGCTTTGGATTGTGAGAGAATACATTCTCTTCAAAAAGGAGAGACCTGCTAGGGACAGAAGTGAGACCCAGAGTGTATAGAAGTGTCCTCTATGGGCAATAATGGTGTGTGTGTGTGTGTGTGTGTGTGTGTGTGTGTGTGTGTGTGTGTATGCTTGTTCCCATTTCTCCCCTAAAACTCATTAACCTGAATATCTATCTTAATCTGGTTTGATGGTTCCCCATGCCAGATTACTTAAATCCATTTACATAGTAAATGTCACTGTGTCAGAAGTTAAAACCAAAATCTTAATCCAAGATTGACAATTTGAGCTTCCAGCTTTCCCACTTTCAGAGTTAAGTCTTAATTGTCTCCAAAGAGTGAAGAGAAAAAAAGAGAAAGCATTATGGCTTAGATGTGTACGACACACTTTTCAGCACTGGGACCTGACCTTCTGTTAGCCTCAAAGTTTGACAAAGAGAAGAAGTATCTTAGGACTGCAGAAGTGTGGAGAAACTCAGAGAGCTCCACACAGGAGGCAGAAGACCTGCATCTCAACTAGCTGATCAAGTCGCATACATATTAATAACACTGTTTGAAGTGGCATGTGGTTCTACCATCCACGCCTCAGTCAGAGCTGCTTCTATAGCCCAGCTGCTGGTTGCTGTCTCTGGGATCCATTTATAAATAATTGAAGTGCTTAGTGTGAAATTAGCACCGTGTGTATGAAAGAGGTCATTGTGCGAGTGCCCATCAGATGGGGAATCCTAAATTACTCTTAGACTGGAGAAGATGGAACAGCCCATTTTAGCAAGAAGCATGTCTCTGTGTGTGCTTCTGTGAATGTGTATCTAGATGTTCCTGTATATCTGTGTGTCTGCATATGCCTTTGGGTATCAGTATATGTGTGTATGTGTCTTTGTGTGTCTACATGTGTCATTGTTCATGTCTGTGTATCTGTATGTATGCGCACGTATTTCTGTATGTTTGCATATGTCTGTGACTGTATGTAAGTCTATGTGTCTTTATATTTATGTATATGTCTCTCTGTGTTTTGTGTATGTGTCTCTGTGTATATGTATGCGTGTGAGTCAGTGTCTATATACCTATGCATGTCATTTGGCATATGCCTATGTACATGCACAATATGCCTGTTACAATGCTCCCTTTACTTCTCCATGTGAGCAATCTAGGTCTGAATAGTGGCTTTAACTTGAAGCTCTCTCAACCATTCTTCCATCTGGAAAAATTAATAGAGTGAGAGAAAAAGAAAATTGAGAAAGGAAAAAGCAAAATATAAGAAAGATAGGTACCATTGTAACTACACCAAAGAAGTGTGCTCTGAACAATTTAAAAAATTACACACATGTAAAAAGAGTTCTCAGAACATTACTCCAAGAGATACAAAGAACTCAAACTGAATTAGATATCAAAAGAGAGGGAAATAGATTTATAATACCATCATTTCAGAAATAATGGCTTCTGGGAGTTGAGAGATAATGCACATGAAAACTTCTTCATCTTACACTATACAGTAGTTTCTTATTCAATAATATTATTCTAGGAATATAGACCAGTATATGTATGTTCAACTAATCATGTAAGTTTTCACTACACAAATTCTCTCTTTTTTTTTTTTTTCCAAGACAAGGTTTCTCTGTGTAGCCCTGGCTGTCCTGAAACTCACTTTGTAGACCAGGTTGGCCTTGATCTCAGAAATCTGCCTGCCTCTGCTTCCCGAGTGCTGGGATTAAAGGTGTGTACCACCACGCCCGGCTAATTTTTCATTTCTTAAAAAGCAGGTAGCTATAATTATGAAGAGAATTTTGAATCTGACTTTTAAAGCAAATAGATCCTTACAAACATTTTCTTAAAACATGCTAATGGAACTAATTCGAAGATGCAAAATTTTTCCATCTTTCCTGGGCAAACTCATTCTTCAAAGTAAGAAAAAACATTGCTTCAAAATCACATATTTTATCCAAAATTATTTGTTGCAAACTTTCTTGTGTAAAGGATTACATTAGGTCCTATGAGGGGCTCAAATATTTGTGAAGCAAGTCTCTACCCTGAAGACTATACAGCAGCTATCATTGTTTCTATGAAATAAACCCTGGTTCTTACATTGATTTTTGGATCATATCTAATGTAAAAGATTTCTGCACAGCTCTCCTCTACAAAGTCTTCTTAATTCCCATTGAATCAGGTGCATGAGAACTGTAATAAGGATATTTTACATGAAACAATATTACAAGGAGAGAGAAATCACTGATGCAAGGAGCTGAACATATTAACTCTAAGACTATATTTGATCAATTTTGGAAAATCATCTACAGTTTTTCAGAATAGTGAGAAATCCTGGGAAGAAATGTATAGAGTTCAATTGTTCTCTTTAACCTCTAGATCCCAAGCTGTCAATGGAGACGCTTCTAACTGCACTGAGACCCAAGATAAGATAAAATGAAAAGAAAAGCCAGGCATATTTCTGGCACATTCAGAAGTTTTATTACATGGAACTACTGAAATAGATTGACACTGAGGCAAAAGCAAATATCCTTCATCAGGTCATGTCTGGCTCCCAGATCTACGTTGAAACAGAGCTTAGATCCTTATGTTACCCAGCTGATCATCTTCATGCTGGATTTCCAGGCTGCTTCATGTCCCTGTGTCTCATAGACAACAGTGGGCACAACACACATGTTCTCCTTTTCCAATTCAGCTTCCCTTGGGTACATGAGATGCATCGTTGGTGACATAATGTGGGAGGTGGGGGTGTTGTATCTTCACAGGCAGCTGTTCTGTACTTAGATAAATGTTATATATGTCAATGGTATTGGCAGGAAAGAAACAGGGAGACCTGGCAAACATTGGTTGGAAAAGGCAGAATAAAATAGAAAATGCTTCTTAATCCATTGCTTAATTTATTTGCTCTATTGATCTTTCAGCAGCCCACTGAAACCTTCTGAATGTTTTCTATCTGTTGTTGAATTTAGTGGTCCCTTGTTCATAGAATCTTGTTCTGAGATTATTTATGGGTTTCATATCAATGTCTGTAGATGTTCTAGAGGTCATGACCTGCCATAGTAAGAAAGTTTTAACAAAATTATGGCAAGATCAGTAGACAGACCATGTGAGTTAGTGCACATAAACCAGCTATCTCCTATCAATATATGTACCCCTTCTCTTGTCTATGACTGAAATTATAGCCACTCCAAGGCCATGGAACATGAACCAAGAATATAGACCTTGTAAATATTCAAAGTTGACTCTAAAATGCCCCATACACATAGATTTGAAGGTGACTAGAAAGGCAACATTATCTTGTTGGTTTAATTAATTTGTCTGTTATGATATAAATGATGACCATTCTGGCCTTTGTATGATGAACAACCCAAATGTCATTGGACCATTCTCCAGAGGTGATAAGATTTGAATCTCAGATGTTCCCTGAAAAACTACTCTGTTGAATGCTTGATCCCTGTACTGGCTAGGTTTGTGTCAACTTGACACAGCTGAGGTTATCACAGAGAAAGGAGCTTCAGTTGGGAAAATGCCTCCATGAGATCTAGCTGTGAGGCATTTTCTCAATTAGTGATCAAGGGCCCCTTGGGGGTGGGACCATCTCTGGGCTGGCAGTCTTGGGTTCTATAAGAGAGCAGGCTGAGCAAGCCAGGGA
>LR749637.1:1389738-1432021 GCA_902729485.2 Mus minutoides | reverse complement strand
GTCCAGGAATAGAAACCCTGACTAAGACAATCCCCAATATAACAACAGTAGGAGTGAAAAGTCAGCCGGGTGTGGTGGCACACGCCTTTAATCCCAGCACTCAGGAGGCAGAGGCAGGCGGATTTCTGAGTTCGAGGCCAGCCTGGTCTACAAAGTGAGTTCCCCGAAAGCCAGAGCTATACAGAGAAACCCTGTCTTGAAAAACAACAACAACAAAAGAAGTGAAAAGTCTTTGGAGCAAGATTGTATTATGAGAGCTATAACTTCATTGATACACTGACAAACTGATAGATCAGAGCTTAACAAATTATTGAGAGATAAGACAAACAAGATGGGGTCTGATTGGAACAAGTCACTGACATCACTTGAATGGTATAGTTTACTATTGGGCCATTTCTTCCTTAGCACTATTTGTTTCCTGGGTGCCATGAGTTGACCTGTGTTCCTCTACCTTACATTCCTACTATAATAATAATAATTCTTACTTCTTCTTCTCAGACACTAAAGTAGCAAAATAAGCAAACACGGATTGAATCTTTTCAATTGAGCCAAATAAATTCTTCTTCCTTGAAAGCTGATTTATTCAGGTACTTTGTCACAGTAACAGAAAGCTAATTAAAATATGTAGCACCTGCTAATCTCCAGGTCATTTGCCAAATATAAGCCATTTACATGAAGCCTCCAGGTCCCCTAATAAGCACCAGTGAAACACATTGGGACAGATGGATGTCGCATCAGACCAGCTTCAGGGTCCCTCTCATATCCCTTTATCTGACATATGTGACTCTGGATTGCCTCTTTGAGATTAGAAGCTACATCTTTTCCATTCATTTAAAGACCTAGAGTCTAGGAGAGTATCTCTAACACAATAACTTCCCTCTGTATGCTTGCTGAATTGAACAAACATGTTTTCTACAGAAGGTGTTATGGTATAATAACAACTGCTATGACTCTAAAAAATTTACTTCTTAACAGCTTACCAAAAATAGTGTGCTATCAACACTTTACCATGTGAAGTATTTCTTTGTTGATAAGGATTTATGAACTAAAATGATATTAAAGGTCCAATTTTACTTCTGCTAGAAAGTGGCTTTCATCCCCAAATAAAAGATTTAACTCTCCCATGATAAATGATGATAATTTAATTGTTCTGTTGCTGGCATGGCTGACCATGGAATCAGCCATCTCTAATACAGCAGTGGAAACCTGAAGATATTTTTCATCAATTTTTTAAAAGAAAGATAGGCACTTTGGGGAAAGAAAGAAGAAAAACTAAGTTCATTCACTCAGTTTCTCAGTATCCAGCTGAAATGTACCTTCCCTTTGAAATCAAATAATCTATAACATTAGATACCACAGGTGAGCCATACCATGAGGAATTGCTGAGATCCTCTCATTGAATCTAAACTCTATGTGCGGAGTGCCTTGTGTAGCAAAAATGTAGAGACTTTTAGAAGGTTGGAAACAAAGTTTGTTATGCACACAGTCTTTAAACTTTCAGCCATAAATTCATAGAAGTCCTTTCCTAGAATCAAATAAGCTAGACATTCTATAAAATCAATGTATTAAAGATCTCTCTCATATAACTAGTGAATTACTCATGTTTAAAATGCCTGGGAAATTCGTAGGTTACTTTTTTTTTTTTTTTTTTTAGTTGGACAGCTGTGTTAGATGTCACTTCTCTTAGAAAAAAAACTGAGTAATAACATAAAATGTTCCTTTTATAGAAGTAAATAGCAATAATGTCTTTTACTATTCTATGCACTAGGAACTACCAATATAATGCTGAAGTATTGTTATGCATCTTAAATGTGATTATCAATTTGTCAGAAACACTAAATATTGGGCAGTGGATGTGGGGGAATAATGGCAGTGGGAGAAAATCCGCATCCCACCAGAGTTCTGGTGCTCTGGGCGGGCTGACGTGGAAGGACTGCCGCATGCTTTCCACCCAGATGGGTGTCTGGCTGTGGGAAGACCCTAAATCCCAGCTTGGTGGGTGGTGGACAAGGGGCAGTCCTAGGTACCAGGTTCTCCGTCATGGGCATCTCACAATGGACACCGTGGAAAAGCTGAGAACAGAAGAGGGGGAGGCTTGGTCAGCCCTGGGGCTGAAGGGAGGAGAGGGCAGGGGGAGAGGGAGGCCCTGTGTGCTTCCCACATGGGTGAGATTCCTTGATCTGGTCCATGGCTGGAACACAGGAAGGCCTTCTGGAGGGATGCAGCTCATTAGGGGAAATCCTATCCCATCGATCAAGCATAGACAGGCCTTGATGAGCAGAGACAGTCTATAGTTTTAGAGCTTTATTGTAGAAAGGCAGGGGAAAGAGTGAAGGTAGAAAGAGAGAGAGAGATGCCAGCCATGGCTACGTGGAGAGAGGGGGGAAGGGAGAAAGAGAAGGAGGGCTAGTGATGAGAGTAAGAAAGGTGAAAGCTTAAAGAGAGTGGGCTATCAGGTAACTGTAGGGAAGATCTTACCTGGCTATCGTCAGGTAACTGTGGGGGTGGAGTCTAGCCAGAATGCCAGGAGCTTGGGACATTGTCCATGTGACTGATAGTCACACACCTCTCCTGTGGGGGCAGTAAATTCAACAGGAGCCAGGGGTCCAGGAACATGATTGAACACCTTCCATCCCATGTAGGTGGAAATCACCACCATTGGGTCCCGGGGTTCAAGACTTGTGTTTGACTGGTAGATCAGGCTGTCTGTGACAGCCCACTGCCCCACAATTAAATGTGTCATTAGCTAATTGGGCTGCCATTTTTGCCTTCTGTCCTTGAAATGCTGTGATATGTTCAATTTCAAAACTTTAAAGATCAAAAAAATACTTTATGCCTCTTGAGGAAAATACAGGCACTTACATTCACTTTAATTCACAGTATTCACTAACAACCCATCTACAGGAAGTCTGTGTTTCCCCTACTAACTGTCTCCATAATGACACAAATGCAAAAGCTATGACACATGGACAGAATCAAACCATATAGAAGACAGAGACTGAAAAGAATCTCTTACAAGGGAAGAAAACACCATTTAATGGCCAGGCATTGAGAAAGAGATGTGGGGACCAACGCATAGCATTAGCTTTCCTTTCAGATATGGAATGTGCACATATGTTTCCTACTAACTGAAAACTTGCATGTTTTATGAAGCAATCATGAGTCACAGCCTTTGTTTTCTAATCTAATTCTGCAATAAAAAGAATTAACTTAATTTTTCTCTCTATGGATCATGTCCAGACTGAGAGGAAACAAAGAACTTCTCCACTCAGCAATCCTCACCATAAGAAGAGTAAAAGGCCCTGGGAAAAGCTCAGACTTCCATACTCTAGGCTCCTGCATGCTAGGATATCCAAACCACCTGTAGATTGCCCTTTAGATAAACAACAGTTTCAGCCTATCAAATCTATGAAAAAAAAAAAAAGAATTGAATTAGCTTAGTTCTGGTAAACCTATTCCGGTTATATTTTTGGCAAACTAGGTAAGCAGTGATTTAACAGAGGGTATCATTTGTTCATCCAGTACTGCTCTAGAATAGACTGTTAGATATAAAAACATTTAACAAGGTGTGATTTGAGCCAGATCTAAATAAAGAGTGTAAAGTTAACTAACACATATGTAATACCTGTGTATAATGCATGGTGATGAATCATTGAAGTTTTCCTTTTCATTTTGTTTTCACTTACTTCTCTCATGACTAATCCTTTATTTCTTTTTCTTTTTATCTGTCTATGCATGTGATTTGGAGTACAGAAATTCAAGTCACTGAAGAAAGAAATTGAAGAAAATGTCAGAAAATGGTAAGTCTCTCATGCTCATTCATGGATAGGTAGTATTAAAATAGTGACAATGGCCATATCACCAAAAGCAATCTTCAGTTTCAATGCAATCCCCACCAAAATTCCAACATAATTTTTATAGACCTTGAAAAAGCAATTCTCAACTTCATATGAAAAACAAAAATCCCAAGATAGGCAAAACAATCCTGAACAATAAAAGAACTTCAGGAAGAATCACCATCCCTGACCTCAAGCTATGCTACAGAACAATCGCGATAAAAACTGCATGGTATAGGTACAGAAATAGATGTGATGATCAATGAACTGAAGACCCCCCCCAAAAAAAACCCACACACCTATTTGATAACGAAACTAAAACTGTACAATGGAAAAATGAAAGGATCTTTAACAAATGCTGCTAGTCTAACTGGATGTGCACGTGTAGAATAATGAAAATATATCTATACTTATCACCCAGCACAAAACACAAGTGCAAGTGGATCAAGGACCTCAACATAAAATGAGATACACTAAATCTTATAAAGATAAATTGGGAAGTATCCTTGAACACATTGGAAAACACAGGACGGTTTCAAGAAGAGACCCCCAGTGGCTTAGGCTCTAAGACCAACAATTGATAAACAGGACCTCATGAAACTGCAAAGCTTCTGTACAGAAATGGGCACCATCAATAGGACAAATCAGCACCCTACAGATTAGGTTCCTCCTAACCCTACATCTGACAGAGTGCTAATATCCAAAATTTACAAAGAACTCAAGAAGTTAGACACCAACAACCCAAAGAGCTCAATTTAAAATGGGGTGTAGTACTAAAAATAATTCTCAATAGAGGAGTCTCAGATGGCAAATAAGGACTTAAACAAATGTTGAAAGTTCTTACTTATCAGGGAAAGGTGAATCAAAGCAACTCTAAGGTCCTATCTTAAACCCATCAGAATGGCTAAGATAAAAACCTGCTCAGAGGAGAAGGGGAAGGGGGAAGGAGGGATGATTGTGGAAGGGGGTGACCAGGAGGGGGACAGTAAGCAAGATGTAAGGTGGATAAGTAAAAAATAAATAAATAAAAATTTTTAAAAAGAGAATGTCAGTTCCAACCTATCAAATCTATGAAAAAAAAATTGAATCCGCTCAGTTCTAATCCGTTTATATTTGACAAACTAGGTAAGTAGTGATATAAGAGAGGATATCATTTGTTCATCCAGTCTTGCTCTAGAATAGATGTTTAGTTATGAAAGCATTTAAGAAGGTGCAAACTGAGCCACATATGAAGTAAGAGCATAAAGCTGAAGTTACTAACATGTATGGAATACCCTGTGTATAACGCATGTGATGAACCATTGAATGAAGTTCCCCTTTTCATTTGGTTTTTTTTAATTAATTCTCTGATAACTAGTCTTTTATTTTTTTTCTTTTTATGTGTATATGCATGTGATTTGGGGGTACAAAAGAGGAAGTCAAGTGTCCTGCTATTGAATAAGGAGCTAAGTTAGCAATGAATAAGCTCTGGCAATCTTCCTGCCTCTGTCTCCAACAGTGCTGCGATTATACTTACCTGGGAAGCCACACCCATACATTTAAGTGGATGCTGAAGTTTAAACCCAGGTTACCACATTTGTACAATAAATGTTCTTACCCACTGAGCCAGCTTGTCAGCACAAGACTAATGTTTAAAATCCTTTAGTTTGAACTAACTTAATATCTAATCAATTTTTATTTGAGATTTGAGGTTAGAACTTCATTCAAGTAAGTCTACATTGAGATACAGTAGAATTTTCAAAGGACTTTTTCTATAGAGGAAATGGGCTCTAGAGGCCAGATAACTTCAGAGCTCTTCTTAATTTTTAGATATATAAAAGGGCATTTTCAGACCTCTAATTGCTCTAAGTGTCTGCTGAAGGGCTGTTAAGACCCAATTAATGGCACCCTGGCACCAGAAATTAGTGTGTGGGTTAACTGTGTCACCCATGGTCCATATTCTAAATAATCAGAAGACTTGGGGCTTGTGTCTTCCTGGGGACAACTTTGAATGGTTGAAAGGCAGAGAGAAGACTGGTAATTGTTAGCTCTTTTAATTGAGCATTTTAAGGATAGAATCATCTTAGGGACAGTTTTTAAGTTGATAAAATCCTTAAAAGCCTTTGCAGTAGGAAGAGCTCAGTCTAAGGCACTCTTAACTATCCAGCATCTTGTAAAAGACTGAAGATAAAATGCAAGCATTGCCTAGCTAGTTAGACACTAGCTCTTGCAAATCACTGAGGTCGCTGCCTTGCTCCTTAAAATCCTTAAAACCTGACATTGAAACTGCAGGAGTTTGATTACTAGTCAAAATAATGGGACCTGAATATACCTCTGGCCTGATGTTCTGAATTGCTAGAAAGAATATAAGATTAGTATCCAGCAGGAGACTTTCTGGTAAAGACAAAAGCCAAACCGCTATACCCTCCCTCAAGATTTAATGAGAATGAGGCTGTCAGTCACCTGGACATGACAGCTGGCCCCAGAGAGCTGTCTACTCAAGAAACTATAAGAAATAGTTTAAAGCTTATCTACAAATGTAGGCTGACACAGAGTCCCTTTGGTCCTTGTCCGTTCTCACCCTTCATCATGCCTATAACTCCATAATAAACTCGTGTCTCTTCTAGTATGTTCTGTGTGTCCTGTCTGTATCCATTCCACAGAGATCACAAGGATGGGGAGCTGAGGGAAGGCCAGAAGGAAACCCCAGTTATAAGAGCACTTTCTTCTGTAGCACAAAAACTGAGAATTTAGAAGTACAAAGAGAGTTAATTTGTATAATAATTTGTTTCTGCCATATATATCAATCTAGTTTTTTTTTTTTAAAAAAATGAGAAAACAAAATACAAAAACAGACAAACAGAAAACCCACAAAGATATTGGTGCAGCATATTGTAGCCAGTGTCTCCGCCTAATTTCTTACAGTTCTGTATTGCCCACCTAAACACTAATGGCTGCATTTCTCTGAAACTGTAGGTTTTGCTATTTACTTCATTTCCTTCTGTCATGGCCTGTAAGACATGCTCTAGATACAGTCCAGGGTCTTTCGTGGCACTTTATTATTCCTGTATTTCCATCCTGCCTCTTTAAAAACACAAAACAAGGAAATGCAAATGGAAAGACTGTGTGAGTGTTTCTCTGTAAAGCCTTCTCTGGTTTTCATGGAAAAATTAAAAGCGAGTTTTTGTAAATGCATCTGAAACATTCGACGTTCTCAGTATATTCAGTCACAGATTGATATTGTTTTCAGGCCATAATGTTCACGTGCTGTAGCCCCACAGAAGCACCATAATTAAACCTGTTGGCATTTCCATTTTAAGACTCATAAAAATTTCCCTCTGAGCAATAAGCCACCATGCAAAGGCTCGGGCCAGTAGTTTCCACTGTTTAGGAACAATATTTGAGAAAGTTTTAGCAGGGGGCCAAATTCTAAAAGGGTGAAACATAAAGAATCTTTTTTTTAAACCTCACCTTAGATGCTTGTTTGCTCTCTGAAAACTAGTTCCAATCTATGGTTTGATGTTTATAAATAGGACAGACCATAGCAGGAGAACTCCATTAAAGCTTACAGTGAAGTTTGAGCTACAATTAAGTCATAAAATTCTGTTTATTATATAAACTGTGTATTAGCAGGTATCAACCTGTGGGTCATGACCCCTTAAGGGTTGGACAACCCTTTCCTAGGGGTCATCTAAGACCATAGAAAAACACAGATATTCACATTATGAATCATAACAGTAGCAAAATTACAGTTATGAAGTAGAAATGAAGATAATTTTATGATTGAGGGTCAGCACAACATGAGGAACCATTAAAGAATCAGGAAGAAGAACCGCCACTACATATAGTTTTATTGAGTACAGAACTTATGATTTCAGAAGAGAGATTAAGGGAAAAAGTTATTAATACAAAGTTAGAGTGAAAATTAATATTAAGAATAGAAAATTAATTACAAATTACCAAATCCGAATGGCTGACAAACACTGTACTATTAAAGCCATAAGGTTACTGCCTCAGTGTTTGTCAATATTGCACTACTCTTTCCTCACCTAACATTGTCTTTGTTAAATGATAATTTGTATGACAGAAAAACATTTATAATGTTACATATTCCAAAGATAATTTAGCTAGCCTTAACTCTCTGCCTGGAAAACCTAATAAAAATCTCAACAGAGAATATTTCTAGTTCTGAAATCATTATATTCCCTGACAGTGCTATATACCCCTGCAGTTATAACGCACACACACACACACACACACACACACACACACACACACATGCACACATTCACACATGCGTGCACATGTACATGCTAGATAGAAAAACAGTATGTGAAAGACCATGGGTTTGTTCTAATAAGAGTTATTTATAGACTCTGAATTTGACACAGTCCTGTACAATTTCCTATAATATTTGTTTTTCACAGTTACTAAAACATGAACATCCTAGTGTGGGCCATGCAGAAATAAAGGCTGTCGTTTGACCACTTTTACTCTCATGTATTAACAGAAATGTTTTTGTTATTGTATTTTTTTGAATGGTTTGCCTCTGTGTGTGTCATTGCACATGTGTGTTTTGTGCCTTTGGAGGATTGAGCATGAGGTTCGATCCTCTGGAAATGGAGTTATTAATGATTGTGATCCACCATATGGGGCTGTGAACCAAACCAAATTCCTCTACAAGAGCAACAAGTGACCTTAATTACTGACCCATCTCCCAAGCCCAATGGATGGGTTTTAATAGTAACTTGTAATCTCCTCCGTTGTTAGTACTATTTACTTTTAATGATGTTTAACAGATTTGAAAAAGTTCTTCCCCAGAGCCTTTTACATGCTCTCTTCTTTGTGTGACTAATTTGTGTTTTCCTAGTTGATGCTATTCATTATTGTACTGTCTAGTTTTGTATCAACTTGACACAGCTGGAGTTATCACAGAGAAAGGAGATTCAGTTGAGGAAATACCTCCATGAGATCCAACTGTAAGGCATTTTCTCAATTAGTGATCAAGGGGGAAAGGCCCCTTGTGGGTGGGACCATCTCTGGGCTGGTAGTCTTGGGTTCTATAAGACTGGCAATACTACATTGGCTTTCTAGGGTTTTGCTTCCCATGAAACCCTAGTTTTGTTAGCATTCAAGAATGACCAAAGAATGATACATCAGACTCAATAGCTAGAGCTATAAGAGAGCAGGCTGAGCAAGCCAGGGGAAGCAAGCCAGTAAAGAACATTCCTCCATGGCCTCTACATTAGTTCCTGCTTCCTGACCTGCTTGAGTTCCAGTCCTGACTTCCTTTGGTGATGAACAGCAGTGTAGAAGTGTAAGCTGAATAAACCCTTTCCTCCCCAACTTGCTTCTTGGTCATGATGTTTGTGCAGGAATTAAAACCCTGACTAAGACAATTATACACTTTGTGATTGATACCTTCACAATGACAGTATAATATGAATTTTATTATTCTTTTAAATTATTAGTACTTAACATTGAGTCACCCAGGAATTTTAATATTGTGCCAATAAGTTTATCACTCACTCATAGTTCAATCTTAGACTCCATTAGCTACTTGCATTGTAAATTATTACTTTTTCCTATTGTCTTCAGTGGTTTTCTGGTTATATTTACATGCTCAATGATACAAGAATTTCTTCTACATTCACCACTTTCTTTGATCATGTTGCTTCTTATATTTATATTTATTAATTCTAAAATTGTTCTCTGTCCCTTAATAAGCTTTGATACTAAATTAGGGGATACATCATCTACCTCTAACTTGAATCTAATTCCTCACTTGATTGATTGGAACACCCCAGCACAAGTTCTCAAACCTAAGGAAAACTTCATGCCTAGTCACCACAGGAGCTGGCACAATGGACTGTCAGTTGTCATAGGGGCCTGTCACTGTACCAGGACAGTTAGTGCCCACTGCCGTTGCAAAGAGAAGTACTGAAGGACTGAGTATGTCGTCCATCAAATCCCAAATATGTGTTTAGCAGCCATATAGGCCTCAGTCAAACATCATATGTTCGAACAGCCACAAGTTGGTTGTGCCCAATGTGATGGGAAGAACTGACTGGAGGAAAGCCAGCTGTAAAACTACAACACTTTTAACTAACCTGACCATCATAAGTACTGAAGGCATCTTCATGCTCAAAAGTCTCCTGGTGAGTTTGCCTCTGAGTAGCCCCTATATAACATATCATACCCTTGAGGAAACCCTGCAGTAAATCTTCCATATGTTCCTATCCATTTTTCAAAAATAGCTAGAGCATAATAACATTAACCATATATTTCCAGAGGAAGCCAAATGAACACTTGGGACCCACAGATTACATAAAAGGTCATTTTTTTTAAAATACAAGAAGTAATAGTTCAATTATTTTTTTAACAGAAAAAAATTAAGAACATCATCTCCCAAGATTTTTTTTAAACCATAATTTGAAAGCTTGGGACATTTCATTCCACGAAGCTTAACAGAAACTTGTATATCATAATAATATCATAATTACAGGCTCTAATTTAATTATATGATTGCACACATTAATTTATTCTAAGAGCTATAAGAAATATACATCAACTAAACATCATGACAGGACTAACAGGCTAAAGCTGTGGAAGAAAAAAAGAAATCTGGGAAGTCTCTTGCATAGCAAAAGGGTACCAAAAAGGGCAATTACAGACTCACAGAAGCAGAGTCTCTTCTGATGTTAAGATAATTATAGCCAGCTCATTGGCTTCCCCACCACAGCAGACACTGCTTGAAGCAGTTTCAAGAAAAAGAGAAATGGATAAGTTTCAACTTTGCATATCTTCATGGCTTACAAAGGGGACTAACTCCTGAAGAAACTTTCATAAATGGCCTTTGTGTAAGCAGTTATTTGAGGCTCAATCAATCTGCATGGGATGCCTCTCTCTTGGCCTTTCTTTCTGTTTCTGCTAGCCTTAGGGCCCTCCTAATACATGCCTAGTCCTATGCCCATAGATTTTTGAATGTCTGTTGTTTTCCTAATAAAAACCTAATAGCTTTTTCAGTATCATGATTATCCATGTAAAGGATAATTAACTCCAAGGAATTACTATTTCTTAAAAGGCTTAGATACTATAGCAACAGCACAGATACCTGAGGTTTATTTTCCAACCTATTAAGCTAAATGCTATAGTGAATTTTAAACTACATGCTCACAGGTCTGCCTAGCTATGAAAAAAAATAAATATAATTCATTAGAAAAATACAAGCAAATATGGATGATATTATAGAATGATAATATTATAGAAAAATACTTCAAAATATTCTTAAATATTTTGTTCTATTAAATGGCAATCTTTAGATCTTTTGTATTATAAAGTAACTTGATGCATTTAAAATAGTTTACTTTTTATACATCAGTGCACAATGTAAACCATCTTTTCCATCTTCATCTCTTTATTTACTAAGGTGTCATTTTATCAAAGTGAATGTGTTCCTCACAGCAATAATTTCAGTGTTAGGTAACTGACATCACTGGGATATAAAAATAATTTCATAATTATATCTCCCATTATGCCTATCCAGAATGGGTGTGTTGATTATCTATTGCCTAGAATAGTAGACATCACACAAGCATCATAGATCTTTGGGAAATATGCTTGGAGAACATGCTTAATTAGGCAATGCTCTGAATTTTGACATCTTTCTTCATGGTTTATAAAACATTCGATCGCAAACAGTTGACTTCCAGAGTTTAGAAGACAGAAAAACCTGACATTTCCCGATATTAAAGACAGAATTACAGGGTCATGATTTGAGGGGAACCAAAAAGGTTTTTGATTTATTTTTAATAACTATTATCTTGTTCAATAAGCCTAAATTTTCTACCAGTATGTAGATATGAAATTCACTAAAATGTGCCACTAACATACTATGGACCAGGGATGGGTGAACTTTGAGGGTAAGTCCTCACATGAGTTGGAATAAACATCACTTATTTATGCCCAAGGAGACTGGAGCAATTGTGTTGTTCATCAAGTATTGTGAATACATGGCCTTGTCCAGCAAGTCATACCTTAACCTGAAGATGAATAAAGAAAGGTTCTCATCACCCTAGAAAGGAGTCCAAAGTTACCCAATGAGATGTATGCTTAACAAGTGTATTTCTATTTCCTTTTTCCTATTCTTATATCACACAATTCTAGCAATGAAGATATTCATAGAAATTGGTAGACAAGCATACCTTCATGTAGTTTCTCATGTCTAAAATGTTACGTCCTAAAACATTATTAGAGTACTAAGCCACTGATCAGGTGACCACTGGAGTACACGTCTGTGATGGTGTAAGTTTTTCCCTTTTATTCTTCTATTTAGCAAGTTCACATTTACAAGACATGCATGTAAGTCTCATTTGCCACTTCTTTACCACAACAACACAAAGGAGAAAGGGAGGATTAGAATTTCAGTAATCATACTGACCAGGAGGCTGTGTTATAATCACATGTGAACATAGTATGCTTTAGGAAATGCTTTTATATACATATGTTCTTTAGAAGGTTTTATTAATAGAACTTATGCTGGGCTAGAGAAGTGGCTCAGTGGTCAAGAGTATCTACTCCTCTGGCAAAGAACTGGAGTACCATTGCCAGCACCCACTCGAGTACCTAAGCACCAACAGTTCTAGCTCTAGTGGGGATATTATGCCTCTATGGCAGCTGCACTCACATGCACAGGCACATATAAACACATGGCTAAAAACAAGAAAAATAAACCTTTTAGAAAATAGGCATGCTTGGGAAAGAAGTGGTGTACAAATGTTTGAAACTAAAAACATTACAATCCTCTTTTCTACAGAATTATTGAATTGGCCAACTTTAGCTTATTCATCTGATAATTCCACCCAATGTCTTGATACCAGGGAAGTGGAAGGTACAATTTGGTAGAGAAATTTGGAATGCCTTTGAGAAAAAGATGGTGCAGAGCCGGGCCTGGTGGCACATGCCTTTAATCCCAGCACTAAGGAGGCAGAGGCAGGCGGGTTTCTGAGTTCGAGGCCAGCCTGGTCTATAAAGTGAGTTCCAGGACAGCCAGGGCTATACAGAGAAACCCTGTCTCACCCCCCCCCCCCAAAAAAAAAGAAGAAGTAAAAAGCTACTTTTGGTTGTTTTGTTTTCTTTCATTTGACTTACAGTTTTCCCAACCAAAGGTAGAGAGAGCACACTCCAATTTCCAGTCAACATGTCCAAGTTCCTTCAGCTCTGTCCCAGTCTGGTTGCAAGGTGGCCTCCATACAGAGTTGTGTGTTAGGAGTTGGATCCCCAGCTGCTGTCATTATTTTTGGAAGATTCTGGAAACTTTAGGAAGTGGGACTTCGCTGGAATTAGTAGGCTACTGCTGCAGATGTGTCTTTAGAGTATCTTGCCCTGACCCATGCTGTCTGGCTGCCTGATCCCTGGCTGCCCCGACGTGTGCTTCTGATGTCACACTATTCTTCCTTACAACACATTCAGAAGCCATAGAGCCCAGGGAAGACAAACAGAACCCTTTGAGACTGTGATCCTGAAGAGCTGCCATTGTTTGAGGGATACATTTTTTTTTAATCATTTGTAAAGAAATGAAGAAGAGACTCCAGTAAATGACAACCTCTTTTTTTCTTTCTTTCTTTCTTTCTTTCTTTCTTTCTTTCTTTCTTTCTTTCTTTCTTTCTCTCTCTCTTTCTTTCTTTCTTTCTTTTTTTCCGTTCAGCCATCAAAGCTCCACACAAATGCCCATTGCAGGCAGGAAAAAAAAATCATTTTAGTTTGTTTTAAGACTATCCATACACTTCTGGAGTCAGATCCAACAAGATTGTGATAAGAACAAGGAGTTGTCACTCTCATATATGTCTGAGTTTTGAACTGGGGATGAAAATAAGAATCAGTGGGTTATATGCTAGAAGTTGGTAGGATGGAAGAGACAGAATCCTAACGAGGTTATGAAGGACTCTAATTTTAAAATGAAGATTTACATGTGGGGTCTAAATTCTACCCTGGAAACATTGAAGCACCATAATTCTGATACTGTTAAGTGGAAAGTGCTGTGAAAATGTTACCCTCTTCTCATGTGCTTGGTAAAAATAGAGAACAACTTCTTTCACCTCTCAGAACACTTAGGGAATTCTTTTATTAGAAATCACCTAAGCAACTCAGATTAACCTAAAAATATTCTTTAAGAATCAACTTCCTGCTTTTAATAATCAAATTTTATCCTATTCCACCATCAAATGATAGAGCCTATGGTCACTTCTTCTGCTAATCTATTCCCTGAGAGTCTTGTATATGTCATGTTTATAATGACGTCCAGGCATACTCACCCCTCCCCGCCCCATCTCATCAGCCCCTACACTACTACCTCCTTCTTCCAGACAAGTCCTGTTCCCACTTTGATGTCTTTTTGTCTTGACTTTGTGCTTTGAACTCTGAGTTGAACCAGGACCACTTATGTGGGCCATTGGAGCATGAGTAATTTTCAGAGAAACCACAGTTGCTTTGACTATGAATCTCACGTGGGCCATGGATTTTAGTGATCCTGTCTTTGATCTCCACATACCTACATACTAAATCCTGGTAAGTTTTACCATACTGAAATATCTAGTTAAACACTGATAAAGTTCATATTCTCATCTTATATTTTGTTCAAATAATAAAAAATTCTCAAAAATATAATCTTTAAAGAAATTTAAAATATTCATTGCATTATCCTATCTCAAATAATTCTTATAATCTGTGTCATAGAGTGGTCAGTACTATAGTATGTGATTTAAATTCAGTCTTTGAGCATCTATGTGAGATTTATGCATTTAGCATTCTATTACTCTGTGTTCTTTGAAATGGAGACTTTCTATGTGGTTCTTTGCTTAAAAGATGGACTAAAGATGTATCTCAATTGATACAGAGATTTCCTAGTATTCATGAAGCTCTCGGCTCCTTCTTCAGTACCATAAAAGTTGGGTGTGTTGGAGCCATGTAAATAGGAAGATAAGATGGTCAAGAGCACCTTTTGTTATACTGTTAGTTCTAGCTTATTAAGCTGAACTTGACAAAATTAGAGTCTATGATAAGCCCATTACAATTCTATCTCTTCAGTTTAAAGTATCAGTATCTAAACCTAAAGGTATTCTGACTTACAAGTTACTTACCCAATCTCTTAGTAATGATACCCACACTCAAAATCAGGCATGGCCTTAGTATTTTCATTCCAGTATAAGTTGAACATTTATGTTCACTCAATCTCTTTATCTCAGAAAACGGGTGCAAGGACTGTAAGGGTTTTTTTCTGAGTTCATCCTCTGGCCACCTGACTCATGCATAGGTATTTGGTGCATGCTTCTTACAACTGGTGACATAAGACTGGGCCATCAATGTTGACACTGTGTTCTAACATGTGCAAGGTAAAAAGCATGGTCACAATGCAGTTCTAAACAAGAACAGAAGCCCTGAATTCTGATGTCTGTTCTTTTAAGTGACTGGCAGCCAGACATCTGAAACACCACACTGGAACTGGAAGGGCAACCTAGCTTGATATGCATATATTGTACTTTTTTTGACATGGTAAGCTTGATTTTTTCCCCATTTTATGCGTGATTTAGCAACTTGTCTTCTGGGAGATCTTCATGGATCAGTGTCCTGGAATCTGAAGTCAGCTTCTATTGTTGCTGAGAAGTGTCAAGTAATGGTCCCTCTGGTTCCAAGCGCATGTGAAACAGTACACAAGGGCATGCCTAAGCTACTAACAAGTGTTTTCTTGATGAATCAAAGAACTAAACTGCTTTACTAGACACAGATCCTCCCAAGAACAATGTACTTGATGAGACTGCAGTGAACGACAAACACTAGTTTCCTGCCTACATCAGGTTAGTTAGGATAGAAGACAGTGCTACTTGATCTGGGAAGCTGTACACAAATGTTGATCCAGCCCAGATAGCCAGAGCACCAGTAGACTGTAAAGATTTCACCTGAACCCACCTTAGAGAACCAGTGGGTTTATTGGGATTACTTACAAAAGCATGATACACTTTAAAGCAACTAAAGTAACTGCGAGAGCCTGGGCTATGTATGGTATGGGCAGCTGTACCATTGAATAGTTGTATCTGGAGTGTGATGGTTAATGACAAAAGTGCTATGGGGAGGGGGAACACCAGGAAATCACTTGTGTAATGTGTGGGCAGCTATGCTGCTGAAGAGTCCCAAAGTAGTCAGCTGTTTAGTATAAGAGTCCTGGAGAGGATCTAATGAGCCCCATGACCTTTCCCCACCCATCTGTGAAGGAGCCCAGTCTCCTGGGAATCTTCTGCCTATGATCACAGATGGCAATGGCCCTGTCTACCATGCCATCTATGCAAGTGTGCCTTACTCCTCTACCTGCTACAACAAAATACCCTAAAGGGAGATAGTGAAACTGGCCGTTATTGTATAAAATGGTTTACTAATTGAAGTTCATTTAAAATATAATGATCTGTAGGTTCTCCTTGATTCTGGGCCAGCTACAGTTACCTTTGCTTGTATGTGGTGGAAGTAGTCACAACCAAATCAATATGACTTTGGAAATCATAAAATCAGTCCCTCTCACTTCCCTTTATATTTCTCTGGCAAAGTCAATGGGAAGAGTAGAACCAGTCAACTTTTGTTTGGGTTTGAGTGCACTGCTCTGCAAACCTACAGACACCATTCTAACATTCCCTGCAGAGCGGGAACTCCCTGCCTGTTCCTTTGGTTTTCATATTTCAGAGATTCTTGCTGCTTGTATATATATATATATATATATATATATATATATATATATATATATATATATATATGAATGACAGGTCCAGCCCAGGGCAGGTGCAAGATACAGAACAGATCTCTGTCTTTCCTCTTTACCAGCACCCTCCAACATATGGTGTGTGGGTGGAATTAGGTTAAAAAGAACATCCTCAGAAAAGAATAAAATTATCACCAAAGGAAGTATGCTGTAGAATAAGGACAGGAGGGTGGAGTGATGGGGAAGGTGTTAGAGCACTGATTGTGTATGCAGACATTCTTCCACTGACCATCTGCCTATTGTTTTTCAAACATTTATATACAGACTATTAAGTGTCAGGCTCAGTAGGTAAGAGGGAGGAAAAGGGGGGGGTACATGTTGCTGATTGTCAGCTGTGAGCCAAATACCAAATTAAATGATTTTTCAGAGATTTTTCACATCACAATGTGGTGTGGTTCAAACTAAGTTCAGCTTAGGTCTGCTCTGGACAATCAATTCGTGAGCTCCAAAAGGACAGGGATTTTGACTCCCAGGTTTGTGCTAGATTAGCATCTGCTACCCTGTGGGACTCACTGATACTTCAACCATTCAATGCTTCTGTCCTTCCGATTTCAGATGCAGCGCAGGACCACACCTCTCACAATAAAGAGAGGGAGGTGTTGGATTCTCATACATGTTTCAGCTCTATGGCACTGGCTGCAGATAGGAGCTTGATCAGCAGGACAAGCCATCAGGAGAATTTTCCAGTAGAGACTGACACTATGAAAATGGGAGCTAAAAGTAGGAGGACCATGCATGCTTTCCTAAGAACCTGCAGCTTGCTCACACAAAAGCCATGTTTTTTAAGCAGCATAAGTATGCCTGAATAGATGACCTGCTAAAGGCTAGTAGCCTCCAGAAATCCTGCTTTGGAATTGAGCTCTGGATAAACACCTCCCACACCCAGGCTTTGGTACAGCTGGCCCCTCTACTTCCTGTTCTCTGCCACCTGCCTGTCTGAGTCATAGCCCTTACGCTTCTGAAGTACAGCCAGACCTCCAAATGACCTTCATTCATTGATTCATTCATTGTCATATACCCTTAGCAGATGTACTAATTAAAAAAGAAAGAACAGTTGTGTAATAAATGATATTTAATGAATTATACTGAAAAATCTATACATGGGCATAATTTGTAAAACATAACAGGAATTCTTTATTTTTATTGTGTTTTTACATTCATATATAAACAACTAAAACAAGAGGGTTTTTAAGCATTAGCAAAATTTTTTAATCCTAATGCAAAAGGTTCAGCCAGCCTATGTTAACATGAAATCTTTTTATTACTAAATAAAGATAAATGCACAGAAACCCAGGGACAGCTTTGGTGCTGTTTGTAGCTAAAATTAGCTGCCATGATTTTTCAGGTCTAGGGCAATAAACCAAAAGTAGATTTAAAGATATTCAAAACTAAACAAAGACTAAACAAAGATTTTCTCTGCTGTTCTTTTGAACATTCCATTAGGCAACAAACTAGCTCTCGAACTAAAAAATATTTATGATCTCATAAGGTTTTCATAATTTTAAAATTATGCTTTAAAATAGTTACATTCAAAACATGTGTTTGGAGTTGTGAATTATTCTTATTTCATATATTTGTTCCTGGCTCTGGTCTTCATATATATATATATATATATATATATATATATATAAAATTTAATATTAACAAGAGGAAAACATATCCATAATACAATGGTTTCCACTGATGGCTTTGCATGTTCGGTGAGTATATATTTACATATGGTTTAAGTGTGGTATGTCTTGTGTTGTGTGTGTGTGTATTATTAAAAATTATGAAGGTATGTACTTATCTGGGTTAGGTGTGCTTTACTGAAGTGTTTAATATAGACCTGTGGGTGTTGGTTCTCTCCTTCTGTCGTGTGGGTCCCAGGGATGGACCTCAGGATGGCATGTTTGCCAACAATGTGATCACACCTCACTGGCTCTGCCTTTCCCTTCCTTGATGTGCCCTTGTTTACTTTATTTCTTCTGTGGGCGGAGGGCACAATAGTTTTCTATCCCCACTATGTGAAGTGTCAGAGGTTAACCAGCATGAGAGCTGTGTAAGTGAACTGCAGGGAATGGCAAGGTATGCTTGGAAGAAAAATGATTCACACTGTGTCTTCTGAAGACATTATTGCCATGATTTATGGTGTTCTTATGCATAAATCCTTTATAATTGAAAAACACATACCTTACATTGGTCGGCTCTGATTTGGCTATCCTGGCAGCATTTTACCAACTCAGCCATATTTCTGAGCTGGCATGTCCAGCAAGAACCAGTTCTTCTCTTCTTCCTTGCAAGGTGGCCCTTCTTTCCCAGTCGAAAACCTTCCAGATCAGGATTTCAGAGTCTTCAATCACCCCTCATTTATTAAACAGATGCCACAAATCCCATGTTTTCGTCTGCACTATATGATGGGAAGCAAAGCATGTAGTGTGCTACATTTGGAATTTTGTCTTTTACAATGATTCTTCTCAGAATGCATTGTGTTATTTAACCAAGGGTAAATTTACTATAATTGGAGAAAATCGCAGGAAACCCATCATCTTCAGAATCTTTTCAAGTAAGCTGTTTTATCCACATCACTCCTTCCACTCGGTGTGCCCTTCCTGACAGCTTCCATCAGAACTTCACAGGCATCAACACAAACAAGGGTAAGTGTTACACTGTTACATCCCCCAACCTCCAGTTTCTCACTTTGGCAGAATACTCCCCTTGTGATGCTCCAACGATGTAACCTTGATGCACCAATAAATATGAAACTAACTATTCCTGGATATAAACAGGGAAAAATAACATGTTCAAAAGCATCTACATGAAACAGATACTTTGTGGGAGAAAATGTGAAAATTAGATATGGAGAATACTTGAGATAAGTTTCACAACAATTAAATGTGAGATGGTACAGAAGCCTCATATAACATAGAACAAAGAACAATGCATTATATTTATCAGAAAAGAATTCATTCTCTATTAGAGTTATAGACTATGGCCCCGGGATAATGGACCCACCCTTCACAGGGTTGGGGAATGTGCCAGGGTTGGACATTTGAGCTGAATTCAGGGATTGTTGACATGCGAGAAACACCCCATCTACTCTTCCTCAACAGATGTGGATTGTTTCCTTTTAACTGGCTGAGGGACTCTCTTTTACTTCTTAAGAAATTAAAGAGAATTATAAATCAGACATTGTACTCACAGCCAGCTAAAGAGGAGAAAATTCAACATGTGTTTGTGCTAGAATAGGAGATGAGAATATTACATCCCAACTCTTTTTCTGATTTGTCTACCATTCCTACTCACCCTGGAAGACAAAGGAGTTCCCAGGGCTTTTTGCTGAGGATCTATATGTGCATAGACAAACACAAATGGACACACATGTACATACAAATGCACATACACACATGAATACACAGAATTATGTCATGATGCATGTCATTTCTTATGAAAAAGAAACACTGAATTTATACTTTCAAAGAATTTGTTATTACCAGTTTTTAAACTAAATTTATTTCATCTGATATGTTAAAACATAAAATATAATATATTCATCTGATATATTAAAACATAAAACATAAAAAGAGGTGAATTACTGTCTCAGAGTGCTTGCTGCTCTTCTAGGGGACCAGTGTTTAGTTCCAAGCACCCATACCAGGGGAATCACAACTGCCTGTAACTCCAACTCCAAGGCCTCTGACATCTTCTTCTGTCCTCTGTAGAGACTTGAGCATAGACATGATGCAAACACACATAATAAATAAATAAAATTGATGAATTAATTCAAATATTTAAAACATAAAATTATTCATATTACTTATGCTTTTCATTATTTTGAGACTTACCACAGTGTCATATGTATAGACACACACACACACACACACACACACACACACACACGGAGGACAGCATATATTATTTTACACCAAAAATCAAAACATGTAGAATTTATAATTCTCAAGTTATTTGTTAACACTAATTTTTAAAATGAAACTTATTTCAGTGAATCAAGACATAAATTTATACATATGTCATGTTCATGTGATGCTTATAAACACATATACATTTTTGTTAATTCTGTTTCTTTTTAATGAGAAAAATAAAAAAGAATGACAGATGACTGGCTGCTTCTATGGATGCCTGGAAGAGTGAAAGTACAGGCCAGTCTCAAAATGCTATAAATTACAAACTTCTATTTTCATTATAGAACAATTAATAGAGTGGTGGAGCCAGGCAGTGGTGGTGCACACCTTTAATCCCAGCACTTAGGAGGCAGAGGCAGGTGGATTTCTGAGTTGGAGGCCAGCCTGGTCTACAAAGTGAGTTCCACGACAGCCAGGGCCACACAAAGAAACCCTGTCTCGAAAAACCAAAAGAGAGAGAGAGAGAGACAGAGAGAAAGAGAGAGAGAGGTGGAAACATGAGTTTATTAGGGTTATATCTACAGATAAAGCTCCTGTATCCAGCTTCATTATATTCTGGGACTAGAAATCAAGTCAAGATTTAAGAAATACCTACAAACTGTTTCTCTATGTGGGAAGACACTTTGAGAAAAGCAGATTGAGCCAGGCAGTGGTGGTGCATGCCTTTAATCCTAGCACTTGAGAGGCAGAGGTAGGTGGATTTCTCAGTTTTAGGACAACCTGGTCTACAGAGTGAGTTCCAGAACAGCCAGGGTTACACAGAGAAACCCTGTCTCGGAAACACAAAAATTTAATAAAGTTAATTACACACACACACACACACACACACACACACACACACACACACACAAAAATAGACATCCATTACAGCCTCCAACTGCTCCAACCTTCTCCACATTCCTTGTAAACATTTATAAAGAGCAAGAAATTTTCTTTGGAAAAATTAATCAATTTGCTCCATAACAGCAATAGCTTGAGTGATATTTAGCCAAGCATCCCATAAAGGTTGAGCAGATAAGAGAAAAGATCACAGAGACCTCTTCCTTCCTGTCTGCATCATGAGATCCACATTCCATGGGTTGTTTTTTAAGCCTCCAAACAATACAGCTATATGATGTCCTTTTGAATCTGATAGTTTTAAAACCAATTCAGCAATATCTGAATAGTTTTTAGATAAAATGAGGAGAAATGCATTTAATATAGCATGTGCATCATTCTTTCTATGTGTCTCTAAAATCTGGCAAAGCTTAAAGAACTCAACAACAAATTATACATAGGTAGTTTCTGTGATACATGAGTCATTGTTTGCTCTCACTGTGTTACACATAAAATTTAAAGAATATTTTCCTACATATAATATTTGGCCATAAGATACCCTAAATGTGCTATGTTCAAAGTCATTCAGTCAGAGCATTTGGCTAAGATTAACTAACCTGTGACCGTTTGTAACATTGAACATAGTTCTACCTCAGATGACAGGAAGGGGATAGTAACTAGCGAATTTTAAATTTTCTATGAAAATCCCAAGAAAAATTCATCTCATTTTTATTGTGCTGTATAAAGATACATATAAACATATGTAGAAGATAGCTGTCACATTATATCTGCAGTCAAGGATAATATGTAAAGGTTTGCATTCAGCTAGCTCTGTGTTTGTCTGCAGCCTGGGAACTAGCACGTGGAATGGCGCCCAAACATTCAAGGTGGATCTTCCCATCTCAGTTAATCTAATTAGATAATCCATCACAGACGTGCCCTAACTTGTTTCTTTAGTGACTCTAAATCTTGTCCAGTTGACAATCAACATACACCATTGCATTATTTATTCTTTTTTTTTAAAGACTTACTTATTTATTATATGTTAGTACACAGCAGCTGACTTCAGACACCCTGGAAGAGGGCATCAGATCTCATTACAGATGTTTGTGAGCCACCATGTGGTTTCTGGGATTTGAACTCGGGCTCTTCGGTAGAGCAGTCAGTGCTCTTAACCACTGAGCCATCTCTCCAGCCCACATTATTTTTTTTCAAAGACTGAAATTCAGATTTTTTTTTTTTTGTCTAAGTGTTTCTATTTCTAATAATAAACTTTATTACTAAAAATTTTCAAATAAATAAATAAAAACATCACAAACCAAATTTAACTAGATCTAAAATCTATATAATTTAAAATGGATTTATAAACAGCTAGAACTGCCAATTGACACAGGAGCTGTGGAGACATGATAAATTGTACACTTTCAGAATAGAACATATTTTATGTACTTACCTTCACCAAACCAGAAAAGTCCATGATAGAATTAGAACAAGAAAGACATCCTCTTCCATAACTCATGTCCATTACCTGAGTTCTGACTTCCTCTTAGCTTTTCTATCTGGCATTCTTATATTTAGACTTTCTATTCAAAAACTCGTAAATGCTATTTCTGGGAGGATTTTTGTCTAGTGCATATGTTAGTTATGCATAAAGCAGGAAGGGAAGCTCCTTGGCTCAGGTGTGCTGACTCACCTGTTGGGACACATGATGTCAAGTCGTCAAGTCCCCAGTCGACAGAGGAAGAACAGAATTGGGTAAGCACTGATGTGCTTTGCTTTGTTTGCTAAGTAAAGAGATCTCTAACTTAACATAAGAAGGCAGAGACATCATTTCCATTTCTCAGCAAGGCACTGCATTTGTTCTAAGTCAAGCAGAGCATTTTGCTGAATATTGAACTGTATCATATATTCCATCAAGGACCATGTGTGATCATGCCTATACAATAAGGGGTGGGGGATAAGTAGATAGATAGCAGTTGTGGAAAAATCTCAGCTCAAAACCATTATTTCTAAGAATTATGTGCTGCTGGATTTAATTATAAAATTGTACAATGAAACCATTAACACGTGATCCAGAAGCAGGGAACAAGTAAACTATCAATTATCTCAGAATAAATCCAAAGGAACTGTGTTTGTTCAATCTAAATTCATACATTGGAAAAATACTTCATAGGTAAACCAAGACTCCCACAGTACATCAGTTTCCCATCATGTTTTTCTGAACAATGCAGAAAAAAAAAAGTGATTTGGATAGCCATGCATGGAGAGAGATTGTTTACTAACTAAACTATTATCTCCTGGCAATGCAGAAAGGAAGTTCTAAATATCGATCAACATTGTCCTTTGTTCTCTTTCCCACGTGCTTATTTCATTTCCACCAAGTCACCTTCAAGCAGGTGCCCTTCACTTCTTAACCACACTCATTTCTTTTGCCTACATGGGTTGCCCCTTCTGTGGAATGCTGTTCTCCCAGCTCTTTGGATAATTGGACCTCTCCTGATTTGTAGGTATTAGTTTAAATGTCATTCATTTCAACATTATCTCTAGATTAAACACCTACTTGCCCAACCCATTTACTAGTCTATCCCTCTGTTTATTTCCTACCATGATCTGATGAGTTTTTAGTTTTTCCACAGAACATAACCTTCATAAAGGCTAAGATTCTGTGAATTTACTGAACGAGTATTTGCAAAGCCAAGAGTTGGGCATGTAGTAGATTGTCAAATATATTTATAACAAATGAATGAATAAATAAATTGATGTTATTGTAAACTATGAAGCAATACCATTCTTTGTTATCTTTTAGGATATAATGTTTCTTAATCAGTGTTCTATGTGGGGTTGTGGAACGCCTAGTATTCTGTAAGGCTCCAATTTGTCTCATTGTAGATAAATATACTCCATGATGGAAAAACATGTAAAGTTCCTTAATAGGGGAAGAACTAAACCTTTACAGCAAGAGGCCATAAAACAATGAGCTGTGGAACATTCTGCACTTAGACTCAAATGGAGATTCTGTGCTATCAGGGGTGTGGAGACGTTATTATCATAAAGAACTGTTAAAACAATACTTTGTGGTTTAGATCATCACAACCTCAGAATGAGCCAGTAGTGTACTATGTCATTACAAAGTACCAGTATCTTAAATCAAAAGATGGCTTAGCCTGTGAGTCTGTGTATTTGTTCATCCCAAAACTTAACTATTTAAAAACAGGTGTGAATCAGCTGGTAGACCACTTGCCTTGCCAAGCATGCATGAGGGTCTTGGATTTAATTCCTAGCATTGCATAAGCTAGGTATGGTAGTACATACCCTTACCTTGTTTTTAGTTAGAGATCCCTTTTCTTAGTACTAGGAGGTAGGGAAGATGGAAACATAAACACTAGAAGTTTGTAAACATCATTGGTTGTTGGATATACAAAAAGTTCATGGTTAGTCTAAGCTACCTGAAACCCTATCTTAATATATATATATATATATATATATATATATATATATATATATATATATGTGTGTGTGTGTGTTATAATATATATATATATATAGCCCCCCAAAGTCTACTGAAATCATATATATATATATATATATATATGTGTGTGTGTGTGTGTGTGTATGTATAGATATATAGTTATCACATTATAGTATAATTATTTTGATATCTTAATGTTTTAATTTTAATGGTATTATATATATTAAACATGTGTATATATATATATATTCTAATATATGTTGTTTATGCAATGCTGTGAATATATAATAGATGTATAATATACAATATATAATATAATAATATGTATTATACATACATAATATATTTTAATAAAAGAATAGTAAATAAGAGAATTATGGAAACTGATCCTCATAATGAATTAAAAATTTTACTAATAAAGCCAATGAGAAGGAAGGATTTTTCTAATAGTTCAGAGTCATCCTGATCACTGCACACAGCAGTGACTTGCTTCTTGGTGTATATACTTCCCAACTATGTGTGGCTAGCAGTTATGACACAGGAGAGGGAATTCTCATAAACACAAGCTGACCTGACTAAAGACTGAGTATATCATCATTGGTGGCCACACAAGACCAACACTGCAAAGTATTTTCATTCAATACTGTATTTCTCCTGATTTTTAATATATATGGTTGGTTGAGAGGTATTCATGTTGGGGTCTTCTTAGTCTCTACAAATGATAAGAGAATTATAGCAGCAGGCACCTTAGCATATTTAGGTGGCTGATAGAAATGTAAAGAAAGGCCATCAGCTAGGAGCTGAATACTAGTCAGCAAACTGTTATGATCAATCCATACAAATGCAAAAACCCTCTAGGAATGCAATGGGTCTCTTTGACAGTCCTCCAGGAGTTTATGTCTGAATCTATATCCTAAGGGACTGCGATTTAGGGGATATAATGAGTATTTAGAAGATGTTTTTAGTTTAAACCAGGGGCACAGATGTGTTCAGTCTAGAGCAAGTATACAAATAAGAAGGACACACTCAACTTGAAAGGTAGACACCATGGGGCTAGAGAGATGGCTTCCCCAAAAGAAGAGCTGTCCATGCAGGCCTGAGGACTTCCCTCCTCATATACCCATTCCAACGTGTTGAGCCACAACTGTGAGGAACAAAGCCGGGTTGATCAGTGGAAATCTTGTGGATTTCATGATTACATTTCTCATCTTGAAACTTACTTATTTGCTCCTGTCAATAAAAGGATTTGAAATGTAAGTTGAGAAAAAGAACAACACAAAGGTGAAGGAGCAGTGCCACTTGGATTTGGGGTCTTTGATGGGTGAACTGAAGTTCTACGGACCTGAGGACTCAAGGCACCGCATCCAGAGCTTTCCTCAGTCACATAAAAACCTACAGCCAACCTGCAAGCAAAGAACTACGTACCTGCCATCCAGAGACAGAGCAGAAAAAGCAGCAGGGCTGTGATTCACATAACATAGTCCAACAAGCTAGCACCAAAACAGGAATAATTGTGATAGATATTTGACACAAGTCACAGATCTTTTACATTTTTAAACAAGAAAAAATATGTGATATTTTATGTTTCAAAATACTACAGCATCCAGCAGTACTTAGAAGTATGATTTTATATCATGAATAGTCTATGAATTTAGTGTAAGATATTTATAAACCATTGTTAATCCTACAAAAGACAAAGAATGCCCCCCAAAGTCTACTGAAATCAAATCAGAATGATGTTTTTGTTTATTTTCGGCTATTCACTTCCCTTTGACAGGGCTGTTTAGAAAACACTAGGTTCCTCTATTTTTCTCTCAGAATAAAGGAAGCTATCCATTTCTTCAGGAGTCCACTACTTTATTTTTATTATTACACTTTTTCTGGCAGGCCTATGTATTTCTCAGCTCTCGTAAAGCTGGAAGATGAGATGTAAGCAAATGAAATCTGCTTTCAGGCCCTCTCCCCTAAAGACTACAGCAAACACTAAAATACAGAAGTAATGGAAACTAAGGTGTAAGAAAGATCCATTTCCAGAAAGAAGTAATAACAGAGCTAATCTGGGAAGTGAGTTATAAAATCCACACTCACCTGCTCTGAATAAGTAACTGCTAAGAAGTCATCTAAACACCTCACCAGCCTGCCAAATGAGCTGGACGATCTTCCTTACAGTGCAAAGGGTAATTGTCTCCAAGACAATGAGCAACATTTACATTGGTCTCCAACCAGCCTGCTTATATCAAGATTCCTAGACTCACTGAATTCTGTTCTGTGACTGAATACCACAGCCTGATGTATTGTTATCCACCTACAGAAACAATGAGCTTCCCAGACTGGATTCTGCTATCTTTATAGATGGAAACCTTCTATCCAGGGCAGTTGTTGTTGTCTAGAATTATGAGAATTCAGTTTGGATGTTTAAATCTTGGGGATCTGGGGCTGTAGAAATGACATAATAATGAAGTACTTGCCAAGATGTCTGAGGACCTGAGTTCAGATCCCTAACACCCATGTAAAATGCTGGACAGTTTAGTGGACAGTGTGGTGCATGCCTGTAATTGGGCATAGTGTTTGTGAGGCAGAGAGAGGAACAATGCTGGGGCTTGCTGACCAGCATCTAGCCAGATTGCTTGACTGCAGGGTTACTTAATGATCCTCTGTGTAAAAAATAAAAAGGTAGAAAATGACTGGGGAAGAACATCAGTCACACACACTCTCTAACACACATACTCACACCCTTACACGCATACACATTCTCACACATACAATCAAACACAGAGAGATAAACATATACAAAAACACACACACACCACACACACACACATATATATACACAGACACACACATATGTACACACACATACATACACACTCACATACATAAACACACACACATAAATACACTTACAAACATGCATACATACAGCTCACAAAACATTCACACATACACACATAAACATACATACAAACATACTCACACACACATAGATACATGCACACACTACATACAGATACACATTGTATATCCAGACACATTCACACACTCTCTCACACATGTGTACATACTCACCCACATATACACACACACACACATATATACACTCATGTAATACATATATAATTCATAAACACATGCACACACATATGCACATACATATACGTACACACAGTCACACATAAACACACACGTACATGCATATACACATACATACACATACACTCACATGCATACACACACACTGACACACACACATAAAGACACATACATGTACTTGCACACACATGTACACACTCACACACATACTCTCAAAAATCACACACATATACACATATAAACACACACATACACACATATATATATATATATATATACATATATTTGCACACACACATACAAACACTCACTCACACATATACACACATGCATACACATACACACACATGCATACACATACACACATGCAGAAAGGAAAGGCGTAAGTCTGAAGAAACAGTTCTTTCTCCTTCCCAGGGGAAGAAGTGGGGATATAGGAAGCTCAAGTGACTGGAACATTCACAACTGGAGCAACAATCTATTCATCCTTTATTTTGATTTAAATCATTGTAAGTTAAGGAGATTGAAGTTCTTATCTGATGCTCTCTAATTGACCAGCACTTCTTTTTTCAAGCAGGTGACCTAAAGACTTTTTTTCTTAGCATGGAGATCCACTTTGTTTTGAAAGCAAACGAACAACTCTTTGATTCACTTTCCTTGGATAGATTTGCCATAGTGTTTTAACATCTGAAACTGCCACCCATGGGTTTAAATTTCTGAAGCATTAAATGGCAGCAAGCTTGTGCTAGCTGATGGGAATATGAGCTCGGAGACAATGGCACCATATGGAGTGAGGACGGCATAATGAACCAGGAAAGCAAGAACTAGATGAGTCAGGAAGCTCCAAATACAAAGCAAGGTTAGCACACTCCTCCAAAATTAGCACACACATACACTGAACATCCAAAATTAGCACACACATACACTGAACATCCAAAATTAGCACACACATACACTGAACATCCAAAATTAGCACACACATACACTGAACATCCAAAATTAGCACACACATACACTGAACATCCAAAATTAGCACACACATACACTGAACATCCAAAATTAGCACACACATACACTGAACACCACCTTCTACACTTGCCTGACACCACTCACTACAACTTCAGTGTGTTCATAAGGATACAGCTAGATCTCAAAACCAGAAAGACATTTTGACACTATTGTTAGTATAACACCAGGTGGTCCTTTGATTCATCTTATCATCTTCTCAACTACAATGGAAAATGTCATGATGGGTAATACGTCCTTTTAGCAAACTGGCAGTCATGGCTGGGATTTGTATAATAGACTATCTTTTACTAACAGTAACTATTTTGATGGCTCTATGAGGTTTAGGATATTGGTACACAAAGTAGCAATGTCTTCCTCTAACTGGCATTTTGGCATCTGATCACTTGAATTCTTATTTAATAACTGTGACTTCAGTGACTGCAACAAAAATACTTGCAAGTACTTTAACATTAAAAATACCACAGTATTCCATATTCCATATCATTAAGAACGTGCTAAGCAAATCACAATAATTGGACTAGACATTTTAGAATAAGAGACTTAGAATACAATTGTCATTTTTGGTCACTAGAATGATTTTAATAATACAGAAGGCCTAGAAGGCTTGAAAAACTAACAGCAATAAAGTATGTGTGTACTGGATTTGTACATAAAATATATTGTTTCAACCCCAAAAGAAGCTGTTAATTGGGTTTTACTCTTCCTATGGCATGTAAGAGCTTAAAGGATTTGTTCACCTCCCAGTAAATTAGAGACCAAAATCAGCATGGAAGAAGAGTAGTAAGACCTGCCTAGGGAGGGTACAAGCACATAGAGGCAGTGATGACAAATGCAAAAATTAAATTTGCATGAGGGGAAAGTGACACCCAAGGTCACAGGACTTAAAACAATGTGGCTCTAAAACTCATGATCTCAGCTCCTTCCCAGTTCTTTCATTCGTGATTGATACTAGATGAATAAAAGGAATACTAACAATATGTTGAAAGAAAGAAAAATATGTTTCTCAAATACTGTGAAAATAAAATTAAAGAAAATGAACAACAAGATGTATGAGCCCACGAGGCTACTCAGTTCCAAGCCAGACAATCTGAGTTTGATTTCTGGACCCACATGATGGAAAAAGAGAACTCATGCCTGTGGGTTGTCTTCTAACCTCCACATCCACAATGGGGAATGCGGAAACCCCATTCCATCAACACATACTAAACACACAAATAAATATAAACAGAAAAGTAGATATAATCTTTTTTATTTATTTATTTTATTTTTCAAGGCACAGTTTCTCTTTGTAGCCCTGGCTGTCCTGAAACTCACTCTGTAGACCAGGCTGGCCTCGAACTCAGAAATCTGCCTGCCTCTGCCTCCTGAATGCTGGGATTAAAGGCATGCGTCACCATAGCCTGCAGTAGGTATAATCTTAACATGCTAATTCCCCCACCCTTTCTTTTTAAATTTCTATGACAGTCTCTTGACTTGATCTTTAGAAAATATCAATAGCACTATGATGGATAGTCTCAATTGTCAACCAGATTTAGATCATCTAGAAGATTCATCTTAGGATCTGGCTATGGGAACACACACATAGATAGATAGATAGATAGATAGATAGATAGATAGATAGATAGATAGATAGATAGATAGATAGATAGATACATAGATAGATAGATACATAGATACATAGATAGATACATAGATAGATACATAGATAGATACATAGAGACATAGAGACATAGACATAGATATATAGACATATATATATATATATATATATATATATATATATATATATACATATATACATACACAGTCATTTTTCATCGTAAAGAATACTACAGAGAGACAAATGAAAAATACCATTAGTTGTAGGACTTATTCCAAGGAAGACAAGGTAAGACAACCAATTGGTGTGAGATATTTTCCAAATACTCTCTCATCAGTAGCTGTGCTGAACAAGATAAATGCTGATTTCAGAGGAAAACCAGCTTCCTTTCATATACATAGATAAATGAGCATCCTAAAAATTACCAGGGTATGGGAGTCCCCACCCCCACCCCACCCCATGAGAAATAGAATTGGCTTAAATCTACTTACTCTGGAATCTTGCTCTACCTTGAATAAATATCAACAATCTACACAGTATCTGGATTAAGCAAGAGCAATTCTTTCCAGATTATCCCAGTTCTCAGGAAGTGGGAATCAGAAAGCAGAAGGATCAGAAATTTAAACTCATCCTTAACTACAGAAAGAGTTAAGACTAGCCTAGAATATAAGGGACTTTGTCCCAGAAAAGAAGAAAGGAAAAAGAAAGAAAGAGCAACACTCATTTTGAAGAAAGATGGATATAAAAGTATTCCAGAATTCAAGGAAATGTTTCTAAACCCACAGAAGGTAGTTATCAGGAATCTGCTGCTGAATTGTCCTGTTTATCAAGTACTTAAGGGAAGAATGTGGCAGGAGAGAACCCTCAAGAGGGCAGTGCGTGGCATGCTCAGGGTTCGGAGTTTGAGCCCCAGCCCTAATCACCCTTCCAATAAACGAAGTAACATAACTAATTAAGAGAAGAAAAGAGTGCTATCCTGGACCTGGGCTTCTCTGTGCAGTCACTCCATTCCTTAGTCCTTGTCTCATTCGGGGTTTAGGATTGCTGAGATGAAGCACCATGACCATCAGTAACTTGAACAGGAAAAGGTTTATTTCACTCACAATTCCGGATCACTGTTCATCATTAAATTCAGGAAGGGGCAGGAACTCAAGAATAGCAGGAACCTGATGCAGAGGCCATAGAGGAATGCTGCTTACTGCCTTGCTCATCATGTCTAGGTCAGCCTTCTTTCTTACAGAACATAGGACCACTAGCCTAGGGGTGTCACTACTCACAATGGCCTGGATGCTTCCACAGTAATCATTGATTAAGAAAATGCCCTACAGGCTTGCCTACAACCTGATCCTATGGAGGTATTTTCTCAATTTAGGCTCTCTTCTCTCTGGTGACTCTAGATTGTGTCAAGTTGACATAACACTTCCACTAACTCCCTCATCCCAAGCGAAGAACAAAGTTATCAAATACATTGCTCTCTGTGTATCCCAGAGCATACCTCTGCCATTTATTTTTAAATAAAGAAAATGTCCTGTTGATATTTCAAATAAAAGGATGACCCCAATAATAGCCAAATACTTCCAACAATATATTTTCACACTTGGACATCCTCTTGCCAGCTTTGGGTGGGAAACAGCCTTTTTCAGGGACAGTGATGCTTTGAGGAAAGTTAGAGTTCCACTTCCAGTTGTATCTTGGGAAGCCTCACCCTGTCTAGTGAACGAGGGAATTCTGAGGTGTGCTCACCCCTACTGATACGAACAGTGTTTAAATGATGCTGTATTTTTTAAGGCATAGAAAATCAGGCACAGGCAGAAAAGATTCACCTTCAGCACGGAGCTTCAAAGTCAATTCATACCGTCTTCCTTCGCTTCTTGTACGGCTTGAGCACAAGGAGTGTGAACCCAGGAAGAGAGGAAGAAATGACGACCACTCCCCTTTTCCAAGACAGATTAAGTTTCATAGAGCCAAGGGTTGACAAGGCAGGGTGTGACCCTTGAGCCCTCAGTGAGATTGATCCAGATTTTAATAACTGAAAGTGGCTACACCATAGTTTCAGATCTGAGGGAACAAAAGATCGACGAGTCAACAGAACACAGTTCAAAGCGAAGCCTGAACAAAAATAAAACGTTTTCATGTTCGCACCCCACTGAGTGCAGGACCACTTCACTGAGCACAGAGGTACAAGGATGAGCAGCTGCATAATGCAGGGTCCCGCGTTGCCAGGAACAGGGAGCAGGTGCGATGTGGTCCCGCTGGGCAGGGGTGAGGAAAGGGGAAGAGGGAGAGGGAGAAGCAGAGTTTAAAGGAGAGACAGGAAATCGGGAAGCACTCTGAATGCAACAGACAGTTTCTAAAGCAAAAGGAGAACCATGGCCTGACATTTTCAAGAAGCCAGTTCTGACAGTGGCCAAGGGAGTCGCCAGGGAAGAAGCACAGGCTGAAGAAACAGGAGTCAGGGAAGCTGCATCCTACTGAAGTGGAGGCAATCTTTCCTTTCCCCTCCTACAGATAACTGAGGATGTCTAGGTAAAAGTGGAGGAGAAGGATGACGACCTTGCCTTAGTAGGGTGAAGAATTGAAGGAATGCAGGACTTAAAATGACATTTTAAATAATTTAGCTTATATTTCAATCAATCAGATTTGTAAAGCAATGCTTAGAGTTCCTCCTGCTTAAAAGGAAAACTACCCCTTGAAAACCCAAATAGAGTAAGGTTCAGGGGAATCAAAGGTTAAACTGGAGAGACACTACACCTGGGAAAGTTTAGAAACCAAACAGCTTTAAAGCTCAAGCATTCCTCTTCACTAAACAGAACTGACCAAGTTTGAAAATTTGATCCTTAATTGGTAATAAGGAAGACAAGGACTCTGGAAGACATCTATTACTCTTTCTTGAACCTGTGATTATTGACAAATGCTTGAAAATATAGGAATTTTGATACCTGCCTGAATACCATTTCTTTTCAAAGATAGAATGTTTTTATTATTTTGGGGATTTCATATTTGTATATATAAAACTAATATAATTTTTAAAGAAAAGGATGGTGAATAATAGATGCGAAAAGTTATGTTGCTCTGGAGGAGAGCATTTTCCAAGCCTTGTAAGTCTCTGGGTCCAATACCCAGAGTTCCTACCCATCACACACAGACAAAAAGGTGAAGCTGTATTAGGAACACTGGCAGGACTTCCAATGAAAGAAATATCAACATGAGAGGAAAGAGGGAACTCAGGCTCAGGTCTTGCAACTGAACTGATGGACAGAGAGTGGTACCATTCGCAGGAACAGTGCAGAAGAGGAGAAATTCTGACCTGGCAGGAGGAAGTGAGTTAGCTTGTAAGCATTTAGAAACAAGGTGCTTGTGCACCATTAACAAACTAGGCCTGTGTGTTTCTCCTCTGTCCAATCCTCAAAGACACAGAAGCTGAGGTTGTCTGTATTTCCATGAAGAAGGAGGAACTAAGCCTCTGCTTTAGACACCCAGTGACCACAAGAAATAAACAGCGAGCGCATTCTTCTCTTTGAGTGAGCTAACTCCCCAAGGGCTGGCAATGTCTCCACGTGTTAGAGAGTAAAGACCCAGCATAAGTAAATGCTAAACCAATAGCTAAGGACTATGAGTTTAGAATCTGTGAAGTTTGTGACAAGCAGTAATGAAAATGTCAGATGCCACATGGCTGAGGAACGTGGTGCATATGAAACACATGTTATTTAACAATCTGCCAGTGAGTGAACAAAAACCAACTGAAATCAGGCTAGAGGCAGCCAAGAGCACACCACTAAGGCATTACTAAGCAATACCAGGATTGGCTGTGTGACAGCGGGGCTGTGATTCTTATTCTGCCAGAAACCCAGATCACGATGAGATGGATGGAGCATTCTGAATAAAGAATAATGGAGCGAAGGCCATTCTCCTTCATAGCCAGCTATTGTTTACATGGCAAGAAGAGATAAGGAAAGGAAATTGATCCTCTCTACAAAGTGCTTGACTCTGGCCTTTTCCCTGATAGTAATTTCTTTACTTAAGTCACCATTTTATGTCCTTCATCAACTGGGACAACAGCTAATGAAACAGAGGTTTTACAGACAAGCTCCCCTCGAAGAAGAAGAAGGAGGAAGAGGAGAAATAGGGGGAGGAGGGGAGGAGGGGAAGGAGAGGAGAAAGAGGAGGAGGAAGAGGAGGAGGAAGAAGAGGGAGAGGTGGAGGAGGAGGAGGAGGAGGAGGAGGAAGAGGAAGAAGAAGAAGAAGAAGAAGAAGAAGAAGAAGAAGAAGAAGAAGAAGAAGAAGAAGAAGAAGAAGAAGAAGAAGATTGCCCATTTACCAGAGTCTCACCTGTGCTCTGGAGACTTGGAAAGTTTGAACACCAAAGGCAAAGGGGCTCAGTGTTCATTACAGAAGGAAGGCAGGCTCAAGGAATCAGATGGATCAAAGCTAGAAAGCACAAGTGGACACCAAGGTAGAACCTGGGCTCATCCGACAGAAAACACTTCCCAGTAGCTCTTTTTCTGGTACAGACTCTTTAAGTTTCATGGTTTTCCCACCGAGCCTCCTTTATCCTATTGGTAAAGAGGGGGTAATAACACTCTCTTGTAGAAGTGGTTTTGGAAGTGTTTCCTAGAGACACGTATTTTAAAGATTTGTGCTGCTGTTGGAGGCAGTAGAGCCTACTAGGAATAAGTTCGGTCATTAGCATGTGCCCTGGAAGAAGCTTTTGAATAATCAGTACTTTCACAGCAATCTTAGCTTCCTGGCCACCACGGGGTGAGCACGCATCTCTATCACCCACTGGTGCTACAGGAGCTGTGCTGCTACAGATAGCAACAGAGCCAAGTAATGCTAGATCAAAAAATATCTCTGAAACTATGAACCATGGTTGTTTTCCTCCATTTAAACTGATCATTCCAGGTATTTTGTCACAGTGATGGAATCTAAACACAAGTGTCAATACTCAAACTCATGTTGAAATGTAATCTTTACTGAGAGGTTATGATAAGAGGACCAACCAGACTGACTATGATGTGTGCAGGTGGAACTTAGAGAAGTGATTAAAATTAAAGGAAACCAAATTGGCTGGGTTCAAATACAATGTTACTGTGCCTTTACAAGACGGAGACTGAGTTAATGTGTTCAGTCACTCTTGCCTGCATGGTGTTCTATGCATAAGCAAGAAGGATTTCACCAGATGCATCTGTGCACTGTGCCTAAAGAAATATTTATTCTTTTCAAATTCCTCTCTGTGATCTTCAGTTATGACAACCAAACATGTACTAAGATAGGGATTTTCCCAGAACTGTGCAAATAAAATTTTTATCTGAGGGCTAATTGAATAAATTGAACCTAATGTCGAAAGATGCCTATGTTTAAACAATTACAAAATATTAAGCTCACACATCATGAGTGGTAGGGTTGGGGAGCAGTTTGAACTGCCCTTGTTACACCCTGCTCATGTAGTTGACTCCTTAAGTTAATTGAACCCTGCTTCATTTTTTTTTTCTTTTCTTCACCTAAGAATGGCATCTGGAAAGAATAAATTATTTTGAAGTCTACTTAAGATCAAATTAAAAAATATGAATTCGCTCACTGGGCATACAGAGCATGTTCCTAAAACATCAGTTTAACAGATGCAAACCATGCTGTCGCCACAATAGAAAACACAGTCAATTAGGCTTCTGAAACATGAGACTCTTTGCATGTCTATGCACAAGAATTATTTTCCTTATGGCAGTGGTATTTATGTTAACACTTGTAGAACCTACCATATATAATTATCTGTATAGATTTATAAAAATGTCACAAAGACAATTAAAAGACAAACTCTGTAACATCAGATGATCTAAAGGGACAGCTCAGAAAGGTACATAACTTTCTTTTGGTGACCATTGGTAACCTTTTGGCCCAATTAAAATTACTTGCAATATTTTTCTAGAACATTCTCCCACTGAAGAATAATTCTAAAGGAAAAAACTCTTGTAAGGTGAGCCTCATTAGTTTTGCTCTGCTGGTTGGTACAAGTGCTACAAGAGCCCTTCCAGAATTCATTTTAAAAACTTGGAGCTCTGGATTCAAACAGTCACAGAAATAGCCTACTGAAAGGATTTCTTGAAGAATCTCAGTTTAGACTTTTAAACATTTGCAGTGTGTACTATTCTAATGCTAAGGAAAAAATTCCAGCCTGGTTTTCTTCACTAGATGATTCCTAGAGTGCCTGTAAGTGTGAGTGAATTCTTTTCTCCAGGTCCTAGTCTTTCCAGAACATGATCATCTTTGTCATCTGTAATACTTGGGCCGTGCAAGCCAAGCCAGGTCAGTTTTCCTGAGGAGCCCTCATGAGAAAGGCAATTTTCTTATTTTATAATTAGATCCATTCTTACACTTGATATTTCCTCCTGACAAGCACTTATGTAGTTGCATACTTGATTTTTAAAATGAGATCCTTATGCAAAAGAGTAGAGGATCTTACTGTACATCTACAAATATAAATAACAATATTTACCATAGACAAGGAGTAAATGATAAATTCAGGAGTTCTTGAATTGGGTTGAAGGGTAAGAGGGTGGGGGAAAGCTTTGTAATCTGGTAATTTTTAAAAATATTTCACTTTTCTTCACAATTCTAATATATCTATTAGGTTGATATGTATTGTAGATAGCTTAATTATTTGAATGGGTGTTTGCTCACATATTTATAAGAGATACTTAATATAAAAAGACCATCAATAATATTCCCTAGAAATATCCAGAGAGCTTCCCTCAACAGCTAATTCAGTCTAGTAGTTAAAGAGCATTCTATTGGATCCTGGGTTAAGCAGTGGACTCAGTGGCTGCTTGTTGGCTAAAAAAAGCTTGGAAATCCTGCCTGGGCCCATTGGTAAATAATGTCATCTGTCCCCAAGAGCCCTTTCTTAGAAAAGTCAATAGTTTGAAAGACTTGAGACTCACTTGCTCTTGACACAGCTTTGGCACCTCAGATATGCAGTAAAGCAAAACCCATCTATAAATGACAGAAACCTGAAGTAGCTGGGGCTACTTATTCCTGATAATTTTCAAATCTGTAAGAGCTGATGAGTATTCAGCATGAAACAACTAACAAGGATAATGATAATCTATTTTCAAATGTTACATCTGATTTACAAATGCATGAATATAATGCTTAGAGATGAAGAAACTCTTAAAATATAACACATTATTCTGAAACATTACATACATAATATATCAATAATACACCAAGAATAACAAGTAAAGATCCTCTTCGTTGAAAGTAGACGTAGATGCCTCTATTTTTGTAAAACTTTGAATAAAATGAATGAATATCTCCATTTTAAAGCCACTATCAAAACAATGCTCCTTTCAAATTTGGATTTTTTTTTTTACACTAGCCAAACTCCACCGGTAACACCGTAATTGACGCGATTAGCAGGCAAACTGCCATTAGGCTTCTAATTAACAGGAATACATTCTGAACAGTGAGGGCATTTACAAAGTTTCACTGGAAGTTTCCTATGAAAACAAGTAGAAATATAAATATATTTGCATATATATGAAATATTTATGTTATCAATACTTGTATAATCAGATATTGTCTTTAGAAATATTTTTCTGACAACTCATTAAACAAACTTCATATTCTGTCCTCATTTAATAAGGATGGGTCACTGTCATTTTGCAGAGATCTGTGAAATCTTAGTTTTACACATAAAAGACATGTTAGAGCTTTTCATTCTTACATATACTTATTCTTTTTTTTTTTTGAGTAAAAAGCAGGTAAAAAATAATTGTCAGAGGAAATTTAAACATGCTCTTCAGATAAGTCCTCATATAGGTACCTGAGAAATAATACTTCATTATTCATTTAATCAAAGTGAAGCGGGGTGTTTTAAAGTAAACATGAAAGCACCAGGAATCAAAAGAAACTTGGTCTTTCATGAGAAAAGATGCTTTGTTCTTTGTTAGTTTTTTTTTCCTTAACTTTAAATCATCTTGTTAGAAGACCACAACTTTTCAAGAATAATTTTCTAAAATTTAAAATCATGACTTTCATGTAGGCATGAAATGAGCAGGTGTTGAAGATCGTATTTAACTCATTAATTAATGAGGAAACCAGGAAAGGTATTACAACCAATTCAAAGAAAAATTCAAAGACTGGACAAGTATATGAGCCCATCAGAAATGTTGAAATGAATTTAATAGCTGTATCACTGTCACCTTCCTCAGCAGGGATGGGAATTCAAGTGAACATCTACCAGAAAGTATTCCTTTGCATGTCCACAGACAAGAAGTCATTACATTACTGTTGCATCTCAACCTTTTTTCTCAGTCATGTTGTAGGACAGTTAAAGTAAGGAGAGATTTAAACTCTAAAACTAAAGACTGCCAAGTCCAGTCTGGCTGTGAAAGGGATGTAATGACAGGGTTCCCACCCCTGGGAAGAAGCCATTAGGCATGGGCCTCCACAGATCTTGATGGTTGCTGTGGGCATCAGGCTTGTTTGTATAATGATGTACATATTTTCACATTCCTCCTTTGGGGAATGTCCTCTTTGCCAAGGTTAGCGACTCCATGATAATCAGAGACAGCAGGAGACTAGAAGGCAAGGGTGTGGCTAATATTACAGCAAAATGGTAGAATGCTGTGACTTTCATGACACCTTTTATGGCTATGAGAAAGAACACTGAAAAGAGGAGTTCACAATTATATAATTTCTCAACTATGCAATATATAAGGATACAACATGAATTGTCTAAGGTGCTTCACAAATCTAAAGGAACAGAGGTAGCTTGTCAGAAAGATATTAAGGAAGGAGATAAAGAGATTTGGGGAGTGCAGATCTCAGGGAAAGATCCCACCCAGCTAAGTTTTATTTGTTTGTTTGTTTATGCTTAAAAGGGCAGGCAAATTCCTGAGTTCAAGGTCAGCCTGGCACAGGTGCATGGTAATTTCTGGATGGGGTCCCACCCAGCTATCTTATTGTCTATGCCAGTGCTTACTGTTTCTAAGAGTCAAGGGATGGTGATTCATGGAATAATCAAACAGGAACCTGGATAATGACTGAATGAATATGTAAATAAAAGACTGGGCTTTTGATCTATGAGAGATGAACTATCTAGAGAGTTTTTAGACTAGCAAGAGAAACCTGTCCTGAGCAGAACATAAAGAGAGCAGTCTGCAAAGGTGTCTCACACAGATCTTAAGCCTTCAGTTTGTAACCCACCATTTGACTTCAAGTTGTTTGTTTCATGGCTCCCTTAGAACTTTTCTCCAAGCCAAGGCTGACACTTGGCAAAAGAGGCCAGCAAAATTTAACATGATATATAACTGTCCCATTGAAGATAGCTACTAAACTTTTGGTCCATTTAAATGTCTTCTGTGATTTCTACTCATACCCTGGCAAAACAAGGAGCTTTATGAACCCTATTCTATCAGCCTTTAGGATCTGTCAGTATCTACAACTGACCACTGATTGAGATTTTTTTTTCCCACTCCTACACATAATAGGGAAGACTTTCTTTACTTGATGAGCTATTACTCCAGTAGGGATCTGCACACAGTAGGCAAGACTTTCTTTCTATGATGAGCTATTAGTTCATTATGAAAGACAGACCAGTAAATGCAACAACAATAGGCACAAAGTATCTCTTCAGTCCAATTTCAAGGCTGGGGAAGGCTCCCTGGAGCAACAGCAGGCCTCAGCAAAGAGATAGGGAACAGCAGGTGTCGGTACAGAAAGGAAAGAGCTCTATACAGAAGAAATCACACACACACACACACACACACACACACACACACACACACACACACTGGATGTAGATTTGAACTCAGTGATTCAAGGCAGTGTGCTTAAGCACTAAAGCTTAAGCTTTAGGGACAAAGGTTTGCCACCATCTGTGACTTACCTCAGAAACAAGCCCTTCTGTAAACTATAGTATCCCCAATTTCTTGTAAAAATTTTAAGAAAAATATATCATGTACAATATAAAATAGGCTAAATGCATGAGCAGGATCTTGTAAAGAACACTTAGCCAGTTTTAAAAATGTCTTGTAGTCATTTTAAATATTGCCTAGAAATTATTTATAAAGCCTGATATAATATGCAATAATATAAATAGACACAGTTGAAGGTTTGTTGAATTTTAAAGGTAATTTAAAATGTAGGCTATATACCAAAACAAACACCAGAATAGGAAAATTTGTTTTCATCTTATTCAAGGAAAAGTTTAAAAAGACTCCTCAAATTCAGAAAGTACAATTTACCTCCTTCCAGAGTTAGTAACTTCTGAAATTGGCATATAGGGCTCTCCTCTTGTGTCTGTTGCCATATTTAATAAAGAACTAGGATTTTATCAGTCATGGTGAGAAGGGCTACTGAGAATAAATACAATGTGGTAAATCTGTCCCCAGCCTATCCTAACTCCAAAATTACATCTGGAAAAATGAAATTGCAATCAACCAGCAGAAGGCTTCAACAGAAGAGAACTCTTCATAAAAGATGCCATTCCTTTATTTATTTGCTATTTACTAGGCTATTTAACAACACCATTATATTTTTTAGGGAGCAAATTACTAGCTTTACTTCACAGATTGAGTAAACTAAGAATCAGGGGGATTAAGCAAATCACCACAATGTTTCTATGCTGTAGCAGAGAGGTTTATATTTTATTCTGAGTGAAAAGGAAAAGTATCAGCTCAAGACCCCCAAGACCAAGTTTTCAGCACAAAAGAGGTTTATTTACCTCAGAAGGACAGAAAACAGGAAATTTAGAAGATGAAGAAGGGGAAGGGAAGAAGGGAGAGAAAAGAGGTATTTGTCACTGAGAGATAAAGGACTGACTGGATAGAGAAGAGACAGCCCTGGAAGATGGGAAAATGGCAGTTTATAAAGGTAAAAGGGGAAACCACATGTTAGTATGAGGTGTTTAATTTAGAGAGCATGTTAATTAGATGAGCCAAAGGGGACTTTTGATTACTAGACTTCAATACTTTGATAGTCGCAACTTGATAGCCTCAGGAGTGGTAATTGGCCAAATAAGGTAATAGATCCTGAGGACTAGCTTTAGGAATATAATCTAATGGATTTTTAGCAAGGGAAAATTGGGAAGAATGGTAAGGCATGCCAGAGCCCTGCTCACTACACTCCAGCTGTCCAGAGTCTCTTCATCAGGCATGTTAGATCCCCCAACACTGCTAAATGGTGGTATTTATGGACAGTAGCTGCATATGCAAATAGAATGCTGTATATAAGCATCTGAGAGTGGGATCACATCCAGAGTTGTCTTTCTCATGTGTTGGGCTCCAGACAAGAATGCCTATGAAAGTCTGCATGCTCAATATTAAAAGCAATAAATACATTTAACAAGCTGCTAAATAAAATATGTCCTAGACTACTGCCTCATACATATCCTGTGTAATGTCTAGGAAGTCAGGTTTAAATTGAAAGTCTGCAGCTCACAGCAGAGCTTCCTGCAGCTCTTGGCTATCTCTCTACATTCTTGCAAGATTTCTCTGTCTCTTGTTTCTCTGCCTCTCTGTCTCTCTCTTACACAAAACAGATAAGTGCACACACACACACACACAAACAGTGCAATGGCTCTGCTGTACACATACATACTCTTACACATATACAAATTTTACATATACACAACTCTGATGCACACACAACTCTTACACATACACAACTCTGGATAGCGCATCATGAACACAACTGTCTCACAAAGAGATCACCATGATCTCTGAAGAATAGACTTTGGGAACTATCCTATGAAAGTCCTGG
>LR749637.1:1382238-1387238 GCA_902729485.2 Mus minutoides | reverse complement strand
CAATTACAGGGCAAATGCTCCATGGAATTATCCAAGAGAAGCACAATACTGTGCCATGAATTTTGTTAATGTTTGAACAGATGAGCTTGCCTTTATTGGTAATTCAAGCTGATTCGATTTTGATGACCAACATATCAAACTGGGTGAAAGTACAATCTTATAGTGATTCAGAAACCATTAACTGTTGTCTTCTTGGTGTCCTGAGAGCCCCTCCCCAGTGAGGAGCTATTGGCAATTAATGGTTCCAGAGGGAGATGAAGTCATTTTCTTCATTGGTGTAGCCCCTATTAAGTTACCATGCTCATACAAACTTTAATCAAACCTAGAGAACAACGAGGAGAACAACAACAACCACCCAAATCACACCACATCCATCAAATGACATTAAAATAGGAGTGGACTTGTTGGGAAGGAAGAATTCTGCAGAGGTGGAGAAAGATGAGAGAGACTAATAGAGGGTGAAATGACAAAAATATTATTGTAATGAGTTTGTCAACAAATATGAGTTTGCAACATACTTTATGCATAGCCCTCTCTTGGTTTGTACAAGGGATTACTTCCAGGATGTCCCACACCAATACAAAGGATGCTTAAAGTAACTTTATGTCATGGCATAGCTTTAGCCCATAACCTATCTACATCCTCTCTACTATTAAATTACCACTGGGTTACTGTATGGCTGATGCAAATTCTCTGTAAATACATACTAGACTACATAGCTCAGGGAAAATGACAGGAACACCTGTGTGTATTCAGTATAGATGCAATTTTAAAATCAATTTCCACTCATGCTTGGTTGAGTCCATAGAGGCAGGACCCACAAATATAGAGGGCAGATTGTGTTATGGAAATTGATTGAATATACAATCAATTATACTCAAAGTTTCCAAAGTAATGCAGACCCACGGTCTCTTACAAGAAAGTTCCTAAAGTTACCAGAACAGAGATGAAAGAAGATGTCTGCAAATCATTGTAGCTCTGTAGTTAAGAGGCTTATACACAGAGTATTTGCCAATAAGTAAGAGCTGCTGCTGTCCAATTATTGCAAAAAGTCACATATCAGGAAGTTATATGTTAACTCTATCCATGAGAAGGACAGATAATCTAAAGTTAGAGCTTTGCTTCCCTGTAAGGTGCTACTCGGGTTTGCTCTATGAGCAAACTGATTTCAGATTCCTTTTATCTAAATGACATTTGGATTTCCCTTTCTTTTTTTATTTTTTTTTTAATTCTCCTTTGAACTTACCATACCATCTGACTGATCATTTCGTTAAGCAATGGATTGGATAAAAGCTTTGATATGTATATTAGGTTCATCTTTCAGTTTTTGTCTACTGTTTGATACAGACTGTCACATAGCCCACTTTCTGTGGATCAGAGGATAAGCTTGAAGTCTGACCCACCTGCTTCCATCCTCTAAGTACTGGGGTTGCCAGGTTGCATCACAACACCCAGTTCATGTTTTCATTTTCAGGAAGCTGTGCTCCAGCAACTTTGGACAATCCACTAAGATGTTCATGGATGCTTACCTGCCAAATCCAGTGGCATGTCTTCACTTAGCCCCTCTGGAGAACCTCCAATAGCATGAGACACCCTTGCTCCTCTGCTGAGCCTTGTGGCTCATGTGTGTCTGTTTCCAGTTCATGTTTACATCTGGATCTGACTCTAGTTCATACATATTGTGCCCCACCACTAGCTACAAGCTGGGATCTGGTTGCATTGGTAAATGACATGACTATCTGTTTCAAGTGGATGGACATCTGCCTTGATCAAAGAAGAAGCCAATAAGATGTTTTCTATCTGTCTAAGTCTTTCTGTGTTCCCCCTAATTAAGAAAATATTTTAGACACATTAAAAGGAAACAGTTCTTTGAGACAAGAACTCATGAAATTTTATATTTCTCTTTTATTTTCCCATTCACTTTTCACTAATTTTTTATGCATGAATTTAATTCTTTGTTGTTCTTTCTTGTGTTTTAAGACAGGGTCTCATGGAGCACTTGAACATGGGGTATAACCCCAAAGATGACCTATATAGGTTTATAATTAAGAAAATCCTTTCCTTCTTCCTTGAATTTCCAATTTTTTCCTATCTTTAAGGAATATTAAGACTAGATGATATTGAGACAAAGAAAATGGCTTCATCATTAATAGCATGGATTGCTCTTCCAGAGCATCCAAGTTCACTTCTCAAGGCTCACATTGTCATGGCTTATCACAGACTGTCATTGTATCTCATAGCATCTGACATCCTCATCTGGCCTCCCCAAGGATCCACACACAAGTAGCACACACTCACACAAACATAGAGTTATGATAAAGAAAAATAAGTTTTTAAAAGATTAGATGATAGCTAGGTGGTAGTGGTGCATGCCTTTAATCCCAGCACTTGGGAGGCAGAGGCAGGTGGATTTCTGAGTTCGAGGCCAGCCTGGTCTACAAAGTGAGTTCCAGGACAGCCAGGGCTTCAAAGAGAAACCCTGTCTCAAAAAACAAAACAAAACAAAACAAAAACAACAAAAACTAAAACAAAAACAAAAACAAAACAGAACAAAACAAAAAGATTATATTAGATGATATATCTGAAAACAAGGGAACTCTTCCTGGATAATTTTGTAGCAATTGACAGGGGTAGTGAGATATCACAATAATAAAGGTACATGACACCAAGCTTGACAATGTGGATTCAATCCCAAGAATTCACATGGCATAAGAAACGGAGAGACTTTGGCAAGCTATCCTCTGACCTCAACACATGTGCCTTGGCATGCACATCCCATGCCAACTACTAATAATTAGTGTAATTTAAATAAAAACATAAATAAACTTACACACAAACACACACACACACATACACACACACACACACACACACACACACACACACACACACACACACACCATTGCTAAACTGTCCCAGAAAAGGAATGACCTTAGTATTACATTAAATAGCCTTTTTTAAAAAAAAGTCAGGCAAGGTACCCTGACTTGTTTTAGCAAAGATTATTTCACTATAGAAAATCTATTATGTAATATTTAGTTAGAGCCAGACATCATGGCATTACAGAAGGTGGTCATATACAAATTGAATTTTGAATTATCAGGATGCACCAGCGAGCAAATCAGAATGACTTCCTAATTTGGTGTTTCTTGCTGCCTTTCTACCTGACCACACTTTTATCTAAGAATTTTAATTTTTAAAAAATCATGAATCTTTAAAATATCCTATGCTATTTTACTAGCTAAATTGATAAAATAGTCCTAAGAGTACAAAAATATAAACTTGTATGCAACTAAAATTAATTACAATTAACTATAATCCTAACAAGCTTTGTTTATATACATCTACATTCTGTGAAGTTCCAGTTTTAACATAATTTGCATGATCCTTGGTTAACTCTAAAGTCTTGGGTTAATTTTAAACAAAGCCCATTATGAATTCTCATATACTCATATGAGTAGAGCTGAGTAAAACATTATGGATGCTCTTTGAGTCATTGTGGAATTTCATCTCAGTAAATTTAAAACATAGTTTTAAAATTTATTAAGACCCCTTACCCACTGAATTCCATGAAGCAGCAATGTATCCTATGATGGCAACTAAATTGTATCCTTGTGATGTCAAATCTCATAGGGAGTTGTGACTGACCATTCCACTAGCTTGGGACAAATTCAGAGGCCACTTTGTAGGGATTATTTTGCTGAATGCTTATTGTTAGGCTACTGTTTTCAAGTTAAACTCAACTCAAATGGAATAATTGCAAACACAAAAGTCACAGACTATCTGACAAAACCCAAGGACAGGCCGAATGTAGATGCATCTCTTTGGATCTTAATATTTGCAGTGGCTTCAAGCTTGGATGATTTGATTAAATATGCTCATTCTTGACATGTCAATAATGCTTGAGACTGATATGTGTTGATATAAGGAATGAGACCTAAAGCTTCATTTGCTGAACTGCCAGTGTGATGGGCAACTCTTAATGGCCAACCTTCCCACATTTTAGGAGATACTTAATTTAGTGAAAGTTGTTCTTGGTCCGAGTTATTAAGCTGAGTGCAGAATAATGGCTAGGTCCACATCTGTGATCCACATCTGTGAGACAATGGAAGGCAGTTTGGATTTGTCCTGAAGAAGAGTGTCAGTTTACAATGGTGTGTGAAAGACTATAATGAAGAACAACGTTTAAGCTTGTCAAGCAAATAGAGACACTTGCAGAGAATTAGATTATTTACCTTGGTCCATGATGCTTATGTCTGTAAATAGCGATGTTAAAACATCAACAAAGGGACTAGGGACATTGGCTTGGTGGGCTTGCTGAGAAAACATGAGAACCTGAGTTTGGATCCGTGATGCTTATGTAAAAGCCAGGCATGACTATGGGTTCTCGTAACCCCGGGGCTGGGGGGAGGAGGTGGAGAATGCTGGATTACTAAGGCAAGTGTATCAAAACCCAAACCAAACCAAAACCATCAAAATAGGAAACAAAAGAAAACACATGCACACACAAATACTCAGATACCAGTAAGGTGTAGATTAAATGATAGACCATATATCAAGAGAAGAGCGCCCTTCCCGCCCACACCGCTCCGCTCCAGCGCAGGGCGCAAGGCCTGGGGGCCGTGCACCCACCCAGGTTTCCAGCTCTCCCAGCGATCTCCAGACCACTGGTAAGAGGAACACACATCTGTTCCAGTCCGAACTCGTGGGACTTGAGTCTGCAGCGGGAGATAGACAGGTGGAGGGCGGAGAACAGACCCCTTCCCTTCCGGCCCACACCACTCAGCTCCAGAGCAGGGCGCAAGGCCGGGGTACCACGCACCCACCTAGGTTTCCAGCTCTCCCAGCGATCTCCGGACCACTGCGCAGGGCACAAGGCCTGGGTACCATGCACCCACCCAGGTTTCCAGCAAGACTCTCCTAACAATCTAAGGACCACTGGTGAGCAGCTGAACTCAGCTTCTGTTCCAGCCCAATCTCAAGCGACCTGAGACAACAGC
>LR749637.1:1120235-1379496 GCA_902729485.2 Mus minutoides | reverse complement strand
CCCAAGGAGCAGAAGGGGTCTTCAACCCTCTAGGTGGAAGAATAACATGAACTAACTAGTTCCCCCTGCGCTCATGTCTCTAGCTGCATATATAGAAGAAGATGGCCTAGTTGGCCATCATTGGGAGGAGAGGCCCCTTGGTCATACAGACTCTATATGCCCCAGAACAGGGGAATGCCAGGGCCATCACGTGGGAGGGTGTGGGTAGGGGAGCAGGGCGGGGACGCGGGAGGGTAAGGGAAAATTTCTGGATAACATGTGAAATGTAAATGAAGAAAATATCTAATAAAGAGAGGAAAAAAAAAAGAGAAGAGCATAGAGAGTAATAAGGCAGTACACCTTTAAGTGTTCCTTTGACCTCTACACACATGCATATGTATACATGCACACGTGTGCGCAAACACACACACACACACACACACAGAGAGAGAGAGAAGCAGATAGATGATAGAGATAGATAGATAGATAGATAGATAGATAGATAGATAGATAGATAGATAGATAGATAAGCTAGAACTTGGCATGCTTTGTGTAGGAATTAAGACTGACCTCCTCAGTGTTTAGACTTAAAAATGGGCAGGCCATAAGTGGTTATTCTTAACAACTGCATCACCTGTCAAAATAAGATCGAGTACTCAGCAGGATAGCTTAATATGCTTTCAGTTGCTTTTATTATGTTTCCAATTATCATTATCATTCTTTAACAAAAAGGATAAAATTTGCTCTCTTTAAAAATGCTAAAGTCAAATGTTGGATTCTACAGAAACAGTTATTGAGACAATTTGGCATTCAAGGCTCAACATAGCATTCAGGGAAGCAAGGAAGATAGGAGCAGAGCTAGACTCTGGAGAAGTTACATCAGCCTTTCTGTGCTCATTCAGCTCTCTCTCTCTCTCTCTCTCTCTCTCTCTCTCTTGTATCTCTCACAATCTCTATCTCTGACTCTCTGTCTCTCTCATGTATATATCTCTCACAGTCTCTGACTCTCTGTCTCTCTCTGTGGCTTTGTATCTCATGTATATATCTCTCACAGTCTCTGACTCTGTCTCTCTCTCTGCCTCTCTCTGTCTCTCTGTCTCTCTGTCTCTCTGTCTCTCTCTCTCTCTCTCTCTCTCTCTCTCTCTCTCACTCTCACTCTCCAACCAAAGGGAGGCTCTGATTTACATGGTATATACAGTCAAGCCAGTGACTAAAGTCTGCCCACTGACAGCTGGGCAGCAGGTTCTCTCCATGTCCACCACCTTCTCCTACAGCCATTTTACCTTCTGCTACTTTCATATGAAGGGCCTATATTGCTGGATTCCTAAAATAGGTAGCCAAGAAAAATCACAAATCTGTGATTTCTTTCTTAATCCAGTGAGAGATTGATTCTAACACTCCTTGTTTTTTCTTCTCAGGATCAGAACCCAAATTTAGAAAATAACATAGTCCCATAATACTACTTTAACATCAAAAACTGACTTTAAGATTTTCCATTCAGCCCTTGGATCATCAAAAATGTGTCTTCTTTTGCCTTATAAAAAGAAGGATAGTAGAAATGATAGGTAGTGTTTAGTAGGAACCATATTTCTCAATTAGCTCAACATTATTGGAATAATATTAATGTAACTTGTTGAGGTGAATGATGAATTGAACAAGTGGAATGTTACTAATGAAATCGCTTTTGAAATTATATCTTTACTGCAGTGCCTCTTGTCATATAATCCTGAAACCTCATCATCTGGCTCTTTATTAGATATATCTGTTCAAAGGTGGGGCTGTGGCATAGTTGTTGGGCATGTGCCTGACATATGCAAGTCCAGAAAGAGAGGGAGGATGGGAGAAAGGGAAGAAGGACAAGAGGAAGAGAGGGAGAGAGGGACAGAGGGAGAGAGGGACAGAGGGACAGATGGATGGGGAAAAGAGAAGACGGAAAGAAATTTTCTAGAAAGCCACCCTGATTCACTAAATGGGACACAAAGGAGGTGGAGTCCCAAACTCTATTTAACATGTTTCTGGGTGATTCGAGAACCCTAACAATCATTTCCTTATATCAAAAGCCTCCCCGAATATGTTAATATCTGAATGTCCATTCTGAGTCCATACCCTCAGGAGGATTAGAGTGTAGAGGACTTTTGGGATAGCATTTGAAATGTAAATGAAGAAAATATCTAATAAAAAATTGAAAAACAAAGTATACACATTGAGAGAGAGAGAGAGAAAGAGAGAGAGAGAGAGAGAGAGAGAGAGAGAGAAGCCAGACTAGAAGCCCTACAAGGAAGCCCAGTGCCCAGAGCCGGGCGGGGGAATAGGGCCAGGCGGAGCCAGCTCAGGTACTTGAACTAAAACCTGTACTTTGCACACTGACACTTTAATGCTGTTTTCTATAATTATTTCTTTTTAGCCCTGCCTTTGAGCTGCAGGTCCCTTTTTTTTCTGCAACTAAGTAATAGTCTCATGGAAAAGCTGACAGCAGCAGGGTCAGGCTTAGAAACTGAGAATGGATATAATTTAAACAGTAAACCTCCTGAAGACAGGGACAGGACTTCGAAAACTCCACTCTAGACTCAGACAACTGCATGAAAGTCAAACAAAAACCAAGTGCACCACCAAGTCAAATAAAACAGTGAGGTAAATTTAGCTACTCAGTCTGGAATGCACTTGGTCTAAGAAAAGGTTATTGTATTATTTAAAAAGTTCTACTTCTCTTCATTTAGTAGATGCAAGGGTTAAACTTGATTTTTCACTTTAATAGGACTGAGACAGCCAGGAGATTATAAAACTTTGGAGTGAGTGAGTACAACTGTGAGGGCATTTCCAAGACAATTTAAGAGTGGGTGGAGACCTGAATGTGAGTATATAGTTCAAGGGCATAGATGGAATTACAAAGGGAGGATAGGAAGCTACTAACACAGATTCTCTTTCCAACTAAAATGATGGCAGACTCAGCCACCGTCTCCTACTGCCATGATGCCCTGTTTCCTCATGGACTGAAATCTCTTATACTGTGAGCCAAATAAATTTCATCTCCCTTTCAATTCTCCATCTAGCTATGTATGCAGGGACAAAAGCCATGACCAGTAGAGCAGACTACAGCTCTGCAGTCAAACTGAAACCATGCAGGATAGCTGACTCGTCCTAATCCCCCAGCAGGAAACACTTTCAGTGTTCTCCTTATATTTAGTGAATATTTGCTCATTTGTGCAATTTCACTGTTCGTCTGCCTTTCTTACTGGAGTATAATCATACCCTTGAATAGATTAGACACAGCCAGATCTGGAATGGTAAGTTCCCAAACCATTCTTATGTCATATCGTATAATACTCCACTAAGAATAAATATGAGAGAGAACAGGTATGGTATTTTCATGTTTACAAACTCAACATTTGGGAGGTTGAGAAAGAAAACTACCATGTGCTCAAGGCTAACCTGTGCTAGGTAGGCATTCCAGGCCAGATTAGACTAAAGATGATTCCTATAGGAAAGGCTAATGCCTTCATATCTTCATACAAAAATTTGTCTGGAGTAGTTCCAGACACCCAGGAATTAGCAAAAAGATATCTTGTTTCTTATAAAGAATTTGGAAGATATCTGACACAGGTTTTGCACCAATTTACAGAGCCTGGAATTGTAAGGAGTGAGTATATTGGCCTTTGTTTCCTACACTCAGGAGAGAAGAATAAATCACAGAAGCTTTAAATTTCCAAGTCAAGGCTGAGGTTGGAGGTTTAAGGCTAGCCTGGTCTACCTAATGTGATCCTGACTTTAAAAAGAAAAGAAAATGATTTCAACCCAAAATGTTGCATATGTTATGTATGTATATATTCACATGTGTTTACTATATGTATGTGTGTCTGCAGTTTTTTTATTTAGTTTTTTCTAAACAAAATTCAAGACCAAGGAGTTTTCAAGCTCTCTATGAAGCTGAAGTTGGGTTTGAACACCTGATCCTCCTGCCTTTATCTGATGATTTCATTTATACTTTTGTTTCTTCTTTTAAATAATAATGAGCCAAACTTTTTGTTATTGACAGGTTTTAAAGTTTACGTGTGGTCATGGAGGAGACCGGGTACAATTGAAAACGTTATTTGAGTTCAGATAAACTTGAATGCCCTTTCCCCGTTATTGTGTGACTACGGACTACCCAAGTGCCGGAGAGAATACACACAGATTCAACTTTGTTATTCAACATTTTTAATTAGAGTCCAGAGACTTTGAAATCACATCATAATGTATAGGCTCATGTTGACTGGGGGGAAATACTATTTTATTTCTTTGTATACAATTAACCATTTTTTAAAATTGGATTCATACAAGTTGGTTTCAGTATTTCTGGGAATGCTTGACTGCTTTTTTTTTTTTTTTTTCCTTTTATATTCTCCTTTGAACCAACCCTGCCGTCTTTCTGGTTTCCTCATCAATTAATGAGTTGAATAAAATCTTTGATATGTGTTCATTTTGCATTTGTATGAAAGACATACATTTTACTTAGAGAATTCTGCTTTGATACTTAAGACCAGATGTGTTTTGGAATTCCAGATTCATCACATTTAGAAAGTGCAGAGACATATATTTCAAATATACATCAACCTACAAAAAGCATCCTATTATTTCTTTAGAAAAATATATAAATATTTTACTCTGTGAGGTGTAGTGATTATAAATGAGATCATGCTGTTCTAGGTTGCATTTGGCCAAATAACACCAAATATGTTCAGAATAGGTCAAGATGCTGTCACATTAGTTATGAAAAAAAGTGTCATGTCTCAGCATTGGATAGGCAATTCAGAGTTTGAGGATCAGAAATTTTTGACCACCTCAAGCTACATTTATTCCATTTATGGTGAGTCATATCAAAAATAATGAGATAAGGGAGAGGTCTGAACTCTCAGAAACCATTCATAATTTAATATATCAGAACACACTCCAATGTGAGCCACCTCTTTGAGAAAAGTGATAGAATTATAAAAATGTAGCATTCTCAGAATAATGACTGAGACTCTCTCATCCAAGTTCAGAAACACTTCAAGAGTACTTGTCATCATGTTTAAAATAAAATTGAAGCACACAAAAGCTTAGAAAAAAAGTTTCTTAAATTCGAAATAGGTAACTGCATATAGTAATAAGACAAATGTAAACCTTTACCTAACAGCAAAGCTTTGGGAACCATTAAACAAATGAGATATTCAGAAATACCATATTTATCGAAAATAAAGGTTGATTCATTAATAATGAAATTAAAAAATATCTTTCACATTTCAAGGCATGCAAACCCACAGTAGAGTAAACAAGGATTTCTGGTGCAAAAATTGGAACATGTTATTAATATTGAGTATTTTGAGAGCTACGAGCAGGGAAGCAGATGTAGATGAACAAGATCATTACCTCAACATTTTAAATGCTGGAATATTGTGAGCTTGAGTCCAGCCTGAACTTCATTTCATAATCCTGGCTCAAAGTGTAAAAATAAATATATAAAAGGAAAGAAATGAATAAAGAAAGAAAAGCAAGAACAAAAGGTTTTATCTCAAGATATCATTTTGTATAATAAGTTTTTCTACTTTTGCAATACTTTTAATCATGAGATCTTCAATCTGTTTCTGAAACTTGAGTTCTAACCTTCCCTTAGCAAACAATCAAATTATTAGCATTTATTTCTCTTTAAGAAAAATAGCAAGAGAAAAGCGTGGCTTATGATTTTTTAAATTGCTGCATACAGTTGTATTTCTCTTTTGTCCCATTCCAGCTTACCCAGAGGACTAAATGAAATAGCGAGAAAAACAAAGCTGAAGAGAAGGGAGCTCTGGGAAGTGGGAAGTCACTGGAGAACACAGTGACCACATGACTGAAAACTGGTGGATGTGGCTCTCGTCTGACAGCTTGCAAACCTCACAAAGCAGATAAATGCCCTGGCACTGTATGAAAAAAACCAACAGACATACTTCTCTTTCAATTATTGAAAGGCATGCCTCAAAGGAATGCCTCTATCTTTTCCATTTTATACTGCTGCCACTCCACTTATTTATGCTAGCCTGGGCAGCCTGCACTGGAATAAGCAAGAACTGAGATTTCTGTCACACACAACCAACTCTCTCCTTCCATCATCTTAGAAAGCTGCAGTGAGCTTATACAGGTCATTCCATCCATGTATCTGTGTACACATATAAGCCAACAGATACTCAGCTGCATCATATTCCCCTATAATAATCCACACTTTCAATTCATTTATGGTACACAAACACAGCTTGATTCAATACTAAGTATAATGCTAGGCCTTTCGGTATTGACAGTTTTTCCTTCCTAAACCTTGGCCCATCAAAAAAAAAAAAAAAGCTTAAAGAACTATTTCAGTTTTAACAATAGTGAGAAATATTTATGGAATAAATGATTTCTTCTTTCAAAATGCTGAATGTCTTTAGTTGTTGTTAAAAAATACTGTTACAAATAAGCATTAATCTTTCATCTCTATCAATTTAAAAGTTAGCTCTTTTGCATGTGTTGCAATTGTGTTTCCTCTAGAAATAGAATATGAAACCAATGGCTTTAGAATACAGTCTTCAGTTAATACATTTACTTCCCATCAGATCTGAAGCACCACAGATGCCAAAGAATTGATCTGTTTCAAAAACTCCTGTCTCACACCTGGAATCCCATGGGTCTTGTATGAAAAAAAAAAAAAAAAAGAGTGTCTTGTGCTTTTGTCCATGATCCTAGCATATGTATCAGACAAGATCAATATGGGCAGCCCCTATATTTGTCTGGCCATTTTCTACAATAATCTTTTGTCTGATCAAAGAGAAAGCAAGTATAGAGATCATAATATTTAGATGGAATAACAGACATAGGGATGATAGCAATTTGGATCAGTTCCTGGTATCCGATTTTGAAGCAGTTTCCTGACCCAATTTGGAAAGACTGTTATCTGTGGTGGTTTTGGGACCTCAAATCTCCAGATGTAAGGGCTATCCTGGATGGAAATAAACAGTAGGGGGAAGATGAGAAACCCATGTCCTTAGGAAGTAAGTTATTATTAAGTATCATATGGACATCATGGAAAGTCAAGCTGTAGGTTTGAGTAATGTATTGAAACTCTTTAATAAAGGCAAAGGCATTAGAGGTATAGGAACCCAGGCTGCTTTCTACTTATGAAAGTTCACACAGTGAGAAGGAACATGTACTCTGACAAGGCCATCTACCCCAGCAAGTTCTCTTAGAGGAAGGATCAGTGCTGGGTCAGGTGTCCCTGGGGGAGAAGGACTTGGGGGTTTGGCTTGGCCTTAAAGGGTGTGGTAGGAGGAGTGAAGGTAGCTGCCAATGTAGGGAGTTTGGAGTGACCTGAAGCTGGCACAGAAGGGGAGGGGTCTGGAGAGGTAGAGGTAAAACTCTCTGGGATACCCTGGTAGAAGGAGAAACTGAGGCAGCAGTTTGGTTTTTTGGCGACGTGGAAACAGGTCTGTGGCAGAAAGAAGGTGGTTCCTTAGCTGGATCTAGCATTGTAACATCATCTGACAGGGGTTGTGTAGGTTTCATGGCTAAGAGAAGTTGGGTTGGGGAACAAGAAGAACAAATGGAGGGATTGGAGCAAAGATAGATGAATGCTTGGACATGGAGATCTCTTTCCATTTACCAGTTTGCTGGCAGTATGTATTAAGGTCCCTTAAAATAATTGGATCTAGGATACCATTAAGTGGCCATTTGGAACTACTCTCTAGCTGGTACTGAATCTAGACTTTATTGCAGAGGTATATTAATTTTGATGCCTTCAAGTCAGGTGTTAGCTTCAAAGATTCCATGAGACATCCCAGTGGGCGTGCCTGGAGGTACATTTAAAGACATCCCAGCACCCATTGAGGTTTATTGGATTATTCTTACCAGCATCCCAAGAATAATTCAACAACCAAAAGGAAATCAGCCAGGCTAGAGGCCCAAGTTGTCTCGGGGGCTCCCTAGAGGCTACACAGTAAGCCCCAGACTTACTGTAGAAAGGGCTCAACCCTGGATCCAGGGTTTCCTAAATGGCAAGAACCCAGTGGGGGAGGGGATCAAGAGCAGCTTTAGAGGGAATGGTCACCCAAGGGTTGAAGGAGTTGATATCCTAATTCGTATGTCAGCTTGGAGACATGGCTGCAAAATGCCACCCTCTTAGTCCCACAAAAAGCTGGCCAGGCCCTGTCTGGGAAATTAGGGCCCCTCAAGCAGACTGACCATACCAATTAATATGCCAGTGTCTGTGCAAGAATTCTAGTGAACTGGTAAATAGAAACGTGGAACTGAGTGGGTTAGGTGTGGGCCCTGCAGAAGCCAGTCCTGCAAGATGGTCTAGAGTGGCACAGCTCATGTGGTAGAAGTTCGTATATCCCTCTGTTCTGTTGCTTCCAGCTGGCATGCACAGTGCACAGTGAGCCAGGAAGAAGTTCCACCAGGTCGCTGGTTTTAGTTGTGGCAGGAGCAATGAGGCTGCAGCAAGAGTTCTGGCGTGCTCTGCTGGCAGTGGTGGTAGCTGAGTAGTGGTGGTGAACCTGCCTACTCACGGCAGTCACGATTGCAGGCTGTGGTAGCAGCCTACTCTGTGAGGGTTCACATGGCCCTGATCCTACCGTCTATGCCATTCCCTGCTGCAGAGCTCTCCAGCAGCTGTAGAAGCCGCTGAGCTCCCGGGTATCAGCACCAAATGATGTGTTAGAATAGTGGCTCGAGTCTGAACACAGCACACCAGGCTAATGTAGTTCAACATGTTATGAGATTTATTGGGAAAGAGTGGGGCAAGGAAGATGGTGGCAGAACGAGAAGGGAGAAAAGAGAGAGAGAGAGAGAGAGAGAGAGAGAGAGAGAGAGAGAGAGATTTCTCTTAATATATATGGATGGTGACATGGTTACAGGTAAAGGTGTGAGGTGAGCCCAGTGGATTCTGGGAATATGGTGGCTGTTGTCTTGGCAACATATGTGTATGTCGCATTGCCACCTATGTGTTGTCACAGGTTTCAGAGGTCCTGATGCCAACAACAGCATCATCCCCAGACAAACCCATAGGCTAACCCAATAGCCATAATTCCTTGAGACTCACTTCCCAGGTTATGTTCAGTTGATGATTAAAACAGAGAATCACAATCCCTGTGTTACTTATCTGTCTAAATTGTAAATAGGAAAATAAGTAAAAATATGATTCAAAATAACATATAAAGATTGTATTTTGTTTTGCTTTTCTTTGTATTGTGTTTTATTTTTATTTCTGTTGTTTTGTTTCCTTGTGTTTGTTTCCTTTTATTTTTGTTTTCGTAATAAAAGCATTCAAGACCCACTAACAGGGAAATTGCTCTCCAGTTTTCAAAGAATAAGACAAATTCTATGGCCATTGCTAAAGAAATTATGGTAGACCTATTGACAAACTTTCCCTTATCATAGGAGATAAATCTTTATGCCCATTCCTCAAAAAAGAACAAGTCATGGAAATTGACCTATGCCAACCTGGTAGTATCATTTCAGAATCTTTCGGCTAAGGCATCTGAGAAACCTATGCAGTCTTGTTTAGAATTTGATGCAGGTACACTGCTATCTTAATGAAAATATGTTTTTCCACGGAGCTGACGCTCTTGAAGTGAATAACAATCTGAACACAGGATAGTGAAAACAGGATCCTACTCATAGATGTACTGGCTTCCCCTGAAGAAGGCCTAGAAGTTAGTTAGCATAGTACCCATACTGCATATAAATAGTCACTGTATCTTGCAAAAGGCACAATTACAGCAAACTGACAACCAAATTACCATGTCCTTCAGCCACCCCAGTCCATTGTCAGTTCCACTACACCAACTTTGATATGGACTCCTGAGCATTTCTCCTCCTCCTTCTCCTCTTCCTCCTTTTTGTTCTTCTTCCTCTTCTTCCCTCATTATCTTGTTCTTCTTCTTCCTCTTGTTCTTGTTCTTCTTGTTCTTCTTTTTGTTCTTGTTCTTGTTCCTTCTCCTGATCCTCCTCCCCCTGCTCCTCCTCCTCCATCTCCTCTTCTTCCTGACTTCTAGATGAGACATTCCCCTGTATCCCCAGCTGCTACCCTTATCCAGAACCTGCCAGGGGTAGCTGTTTTTCCTAGAGACTTCTCCCACCCTTCTGATGGTCAAAGCTGCCTGTGAACCTTGAAGTCAATTTGCTTCCCATCCAATCTTGACTGTTTAGCACATGTCTATATGTAAGTGCTCTCCATTCTCTGCCTACTCTTAGCTCTCTGTTTTATACTGAATGTGTGTGGCAGATTGCTTAAGAAGCAACATCAACTCTCAAACTTGCTTTCATTTATCTGGAATATTTTCAACAGGTACAGAAATTTTCCATTTGAGGAATCTGGAAGATTCTTAAAATTTGCTTTGGCAAATCAAATTCTTCCTAAATTAATTCTATCAGCTCAGGAACAATGATAGTTGACAATAATTTGCATTTGCTTTTTGCTAGCCATTTTATAAAGTGCTTTCTCTGCATATATTAATTAATTCCACATGCATTTCATCTCAAATTTTCTAAATTGCCACTATTTTCTTTGATAAAGACAGGTCAGATAAGGGAATCAAGGCATATTAGAAGTTTCACTTTTTAAATGTGTGATTTTCTTTTCAGTTAACTATCACCTGTATCTGTGAAGTGAATATTTAAAATATAAGTGCTGGCAAATATAACCAAAATTAATTTCACTTTCTTTCCATTTTGGATCACCAATACAGCTAACATTTGTCTGTTTTCAAGAATACTGGATATTGTTTGGTTGGGACCTGTGCTTGCTCTCAGACAAGCTGGAAAACCCTGTCTGCTCTCTTTCCCTTAAACCTGGCCCCTCAGAGAAAAGTCTGAGCTAACTCTTTAAAATTATTCAAAACCCATTCAAGAATCCCTGTCTTTGAGCTCAGTTTTTGACCATATATCAGCACAATCACAGCTCTAGATGGCACGTTATAACCCCTCACCTAAGAGCTATAAAAACCCCTTGCCTTACCCCAAGTGTAAAAATGTCCCTGGCCCTGGTCCTGGGGACTGGTGAACCTGCCCAGGAGCAGTGTCTAATAAATTTGACTTTGTCTATTTTAATCTGGTCTAATCTGGTCTAGATGGCATCTTCAAAAAACCTATTAAATATCATTTTTACCTTTGTGTTGAGAGCCAAAGGAAAGCCTATATACAATGTACTATCAAATGTGCTTCTAGCCAGCCTGTTGTTTTGGTATTGTTTGATCAGCTTTACACTTGCCTGGTTTGCCCATTACTTAGTGTAATTTCTGAGTGCAAAGATATTATCTGAAAATGAAAAGGTTTTGCAGTGCTCTTAATAATTTAGTGGTAAAGTAGTTTTTTACTGCTCAGCATAGTGTGTGTCAAAGGTAATCCTGGATGTTTGCTAGTTTTTGTCCTTCTTTCAATCAATAGTAATGTTTGTTTGAAGTGCTGGCTTCCTACAACCACTAGACTGATATTTAAGTTAGTGGAAACCTCTCAGGAAGAATGCAAACTGATAAAACCTATCAATTTAGGTGGCAATGCAATGTTCAAAAATGTAAACGTGTGGCTGGCTTTTAGTTCCACATTTCAAAAGAATTTCAGCACTTGGCAGAAAGATCAACTTCATTACTCTCCTGCTCTGGCTTAGATCATTACACAGCTGTAATAGTGTATAGATGAGGACTGGAAGCAGGTCACAGGAGATAGGCTTGCTGGCATGTATGACTGCATATCCCAGAGTAGGATATCAGGATGGAATGTATGTCTTAAGGGTGTATTTCTGAATGGCTTTCCCTGTGGTGCTCTTTCAAAAGACTCAAGTGGAAGAACAGGGATTTAAGTGCGTCTCAGATGTAAAGAAGAAGATTGATTTACATTCAGGCTACTTGAAACTGCTCAAGGGCACACAATAAACTGTTGCAATTATAGCATGTCAAAAATTACATGCTCAAGCAACAGTCCACGATATATCCAGGTACTAGAATTGATGACCTCACAGATGCCCCCAGAGATCTAGTTGGATGATGGTCCTACTTCTTACCTGGGGTAGTTTGGAGGAATGCCCCTCCTCCTCAACCCTGGGCTAATATATTTGAATAATTGTTCCCTAGTTGGTAGAACTGTTTTTGGAAAGATTAAGCGGTATAGCCTTGCTCGAGGAAGCAAATCACCGGAGGCAGGCCCAGTCCCTCCCCACCCCTTTCTCTGTCTCACAGTTATGAATCATATGTGAGTTCTCATCTGCTGCCTTAGTACCATGCCTGCCTGCTTGCTGCCTTGCTCCCCATAATGATGGTCTCACTCTCTGAAAGTGTAAACAAGCTCCCAATGAAATGCTTTCTTTTATAAATTGCCTTAGTCATTGCAACTACTTGTATTGCAATGCTAATTATGTCCCCCCAAAACTGTATGCATGACAGGGTCTGCACATAGATTCTGGGAACCTGCCCCCAGTTGGTTTTCATTAGTAAATAAAAATTCCAGCAGACAGAGGTGCAATTTTAGGATTCCCAGGATTGGAACCAGGAGGAAGAGAAGGAGAAAAGGAATCCACAATGCTTTAGGAAAGTGTGGAAAAAGAAGAGGCACTGAGTCCTCTGTGGAGTGGAGAAGCAAGAAGAGTACCCTGGGCTCTAGGCCAAGAAAGCACTGCCCAGAGGGCTGTGCAAATGGGTCCAGAGTGGCCAAGATGGAACATAGAAATTAACAAGTAGTAACTCACAATTATTGGCAGGAGGCAGATTCTAGCAGCATACAGGCTAGGCAGTCGCCCAGTTATTGTGCTGCTCAAGGCATATTAAAATATAAAGACTGTGTGTGTGTTTCATTCAAGAGCATAAACCATTGAGGTGGGTAGCAACCCCACCCTGAGCATAATTAACAATTAACTCTACGGGTCATATAGCAAAAGAAAAGTAACTGCAATACCACTTAATCCACAGCTCACACCCAGGATTTATGACATTCATTCAATGCAATATCGTTCCCCTCTTCACCAGTCCCCAACGCCCTTTCTACTTCTATCCGCTCAGCACTTACCTTTCCTGAAGCTCTAGAAACTGATTGTTTTTCATTCTCCATTAATAACAATATTGGACAGGCCAGCAAAATCTAGTCTGGTGTGGAAATTCCATGTGCGAATCTTCAGTTTAAAGATGAGACCACCCAGTGATGTTTAGCCCAGAAACTTTAGTGAGTTTGTAATTTGTTTTGTTTTGTTTTGTTTTATTTGTTTTGTTCCTCTCTGCCATTTTTAACCTCCACGGGCAAATAGAGAATATATTTTAGCCTCACTGTACATTAGAAAGCAGAATAAAATTTTGTCAAAATGCCATCAAAGGAAAAGTTTGTGAATGTCCATTTGTAAAGGTGTCTCAGTCTCTGCTGTCTCCCTCTTAAAACAGGAAAAGATATTTGTATTACCTTAAGTCTGCATAACAAACCTCACCTACTACTAACTTTTCTACCTTTAGTTAAGTGACAGGAGATTTCTATCTTGTTTCTGTTTAAAATGTTTGTTGTTGTAAGTGCAGATTTAAGACTAGGGATCATTTAATGCCATGGAAGCAGTAGTCAGATTGATAGTCTAGCCAAAACAGCAACTGACAAATCTAATCAAAAACTACATCTTTGAGTCGTTTAATGTACCTTTGTGTATAAGAACTATTCCAGTTAAAGAGATGCTGAAGGTGAGAGTCAGTGAGATGAAATTCGCTCAATGTGACCATGGAGGAGGAAGCAAATAGAATGGTCCAGTAGCCACATATCCATCTACTGCAAATTTTCATCAAATTCAGATTTAAGTAGAAAAAACAAAACTGCTGGGGCAAGGAGCCATCATCCACATAATGAAGCAGTTTTGATAAAGGTGCTGTATAATTAATCATTGTCTCAGATCTCCTTTCACAAGCTGGTCCAAATTATTTCTTCTTGCTTGAAGATACAGGCTTGTTTTCAGGGGATAGCCTGATGTTCTCATAGCATAGGCTTGCCCTTTAGAAAATAGCCTCACCTGTTCTCTCACAGTGCTATTTGAAAATCTGAAGTGACTACAGGTTTAGAAGAGTAATTTACTTCTACCTTCAACTGTGCATAAGGTAGGTTGGTGGGCATGGGTGAACAGACACTCCTTCAGTGTCTTTTACAGTCTACTGAGTCTGGCAAACATTTGACTTGACCTAAAGTAAAACACACACACACACACACACACACACACACACACACACACACACACACACACACTGAAGGCAGAAATTCAACTTCTTAATCTTATTTGGCCCAGAGAGAAAAATTAGTAGTTAAGGGTATGTATTGCTACTGCAGAGGATACGAATTTGGTTCAGGTCACTCAAACCACCTTTAACTCTAGCTCCAGTGTATGGACGGATGTCTATAGGCACTTCACTCATGTACACACACAAACACACCGTCCGTCCCACACACATACATACAAATACATATAATTTAACTAAAATGAACTGCTCATTAAAAAAGATACATCCCTATTATATCCAGATTGCTAACATGCTTTCTTCATGTTTTACATATAGCTTACTTCATACACAGGTTGTTGCTGGAATATACTGTTATTTTTTTAATGAAAAAAAATGGTTTCTAATTTTTATAAAGAAAATTTTTCTAACTCCTTCATTGGGGAGCCTGTGTTCCATCCAATAGATGACTGTGAGCATCCACTTCTGTATTTTCCAGGCACTGGTAGAGCCTCACAGGAGATATATCAGGAATTAAAAAAAAAAAAAAAAAAACTACATCTGGGTCCTGTCAGCAAAATCTTGTTGACATATGCAATAGTGTCTGGGTTTGATGGTTGTTTATGGGATGGATCCTTGGGTGGAGCAGTAAGAGACATTTGAATGGTTATAGGTATAGAAATATACTTTTGGTAATAGAGGTTAAAAAGAAAATAAAATGTTTTGGAATGAGAAAGGATTTTATATGACAATTAGATCTCTTTAATGTTTAGAATTATTTCAGAATGGGCATAGAAATATTAAGACAAAACTAGAATATTTCAACACACTTCAGAAGGCTAAACAGATCTCAAGATGTTTTTGTAGACACAGATTAGCAATGACATACACACAATGGTTAGAAGTTTGTTTTTTTGTTTTTTAATTCCTATGATTAGAACTTGATAGGTACTTACTTCCTTGGTAAGTTGGCTCCAGATCCTAGGAGACAACTGCAAAAGCAGGCAATACAGTCCCAAGGCACCTTGAACCATCTTTTAAACATGTTTTCATGTTTGGCGTTTTCAACAGCAGAGATAAAACAGTGACAATCTAAAAGACTCAAGGGAAGTGATGACAGGCACAAGCAAAAGTCCAGTGATTACCTCAGCCTGAGGATTAAATCTAGAAGAAAAAACTCTAAAGGGGAGATCCTTCCCACAGATGTGGAAACCGGAGCACTGGACAAGATCTGCTGTCAGGGAGAAGGTCTTGGTTCCTCTTCAAAACTGGAAGTCACCAGAAGTGGGGATGTCCCACATTCTGAAGGAAGTACAGGATTTTACAACTAATGATGGCTGCTCTGTTTTTGAGTAAAGACTACCTCAAACACCTGAAGACAACCACCAATTCCCCTTGTGTAGCTCTTGACAAGGTAGATAACTATGCTAACAAATTACAAACCTTCCTCCTCTGCTTTAATCAGCAAATCCAGAAGCCTTTACTAAATAAATCTGTGTAACAATCCAGTATTGAGGGAGAATACCAAAAAGCCAAGGAGTTTAGGTTGTCAGCCTAGCACTGACAATTTTCTTAAATGTGGAACAACCACAAGACCTAACATTAGTAGTATTCACTCAAGTGTTAGGAGGCAGGTCTAGAGTCATAGCACACTGCTACAGTTAGACACTCTGGCAAGTGGGTAAATAACACCTTTACAAACTAACAAGAATAAGAGGGAGAAAGAAAAAGAGGGAGAGGAAAGGATGGAGAACCAGGAAATGACCTGATGGAGTGAATCCAGCACAGACAGGATGACTATTGGCAAGTAATTTGGGGAGTACAGTTGGGAAATAGACAATCTAGAGTAGAAGAATAGTTTATGGGTAATTGTCCAGTAATTGTGTTAACGCTGACTAAGTAAATCGATAAGACTCTGTCTTGACTATTGGAAGGGCTAGCTGGGGCATAAGAGAGCACTTGAATATCCAACAACATAACCTAGCACACTTGTAGGATGACTGAATATGATTGATTGATAGACTCAAGGGTAATATAAGAAGAGATGAGAATTATTAAGGGGCATCATGACCCACAGCATCTCAACAACCAAGCTTTATTCTATTTCCTTGTGCCTTTGAAAAGAGAAACGGATATTGAAGTCAATGATGCAAATTTTGACATGTCCCTGTGTTATGGATGGGTCTGGTGTTGTCTATATGGTAATTCTGGTCTCTTGAGAGGGCTTGCAAATGAATAAGGAGTGAGTCATGCTTACTCAGGTGACTTCTAGTGAATCAATCCCCTAAGGATTAAAGGAGCCAATCACTGGGTGAGAAGGAGGGGCTTTCCGATTGGAGGGAGGAAAAGAGGACCCAGATATCTTGAGGACAAGATATAGCTACAGTGTCTCTCAAATTAGGATTTTAGTTGTTACACCCAGCGATTGAGTTACTATTGTTTAGGAACTAAGGTTTGTGTTGTCTTCCTTCACATGGCTGCTCATCTGGGTTCAAGAGAGAAAAGTATGGTGGTGATGGGCGAGTTTTCCAGATGTGCACCAGAAAGGCCATGGGGGATTTAAAGCATGATGCTGGCGTGGTAGCAACCCACCAGAGGGAACCTAGTGAGCTGGAGACATTTCAGCAGCTCTGGGCTAGGGAGCCTCTACAAGGAGATTTTGGAGTTCTGAGTCAGAATCTCCACGAGGTAAAAACAGGTTTGCCATTTCCATCAGTTGCCCGAACAAGCACTAGAATGTGATGGTTCTATTTTTTTTCTTTAATATTTCCCACAACATCCCTGTCTACCCCATTTCTGCAATAAGCCAGTTGATACCAAGCCATCACCTTAATCCAGAACAAAGGAGACATATATTGCCAGAAGAAGGTTGTTAATTAGATTGGACTAAGACAGTTCCTATTTAAAATATCTATATCTTCATTTGGTTAGGTATCTTCTTCTCATGGTGGGCAGAAGCTTACCCAAGCAAACCAAAAGCAATCGAAAGATTTTTCTCTAGAATAAAGCATGTCCCTTCTGTGCTGCTATGGCAACCTGCATACTAGGTCTCCAACAGCAGCAAACAATTTGAAGACATAAAAAGTCAAGCGAAAAAAGTTATCCAAAACTCTTTTTATTTCAATTTTTTATTAGATATTTTCTTCATTTACATTTCAAATGCTATCTCGAAAGTCCCCTAGACCCTCCCACCGTCCTGCTCCCCTACCCACCCATTCTCACTTCTTGGCCCTGGCGTTCCACCGTACTGGAGCATATAAAGTTTGCAAGACCAAGGGGCCTCTCTTCCCAATGATGGCCCACTAGGCCATCTTCTGCTACATATGCAGCTAGATACACAAGCTCTGGGGGTACTGGTTAGTTCATATTGTTGTTCTACTTATAGGGTTGCAAACCCCTTCAGCTCCTTGGGTACTTTCTCTAGCTCCTCCATTGGGGGCCCTGTATTCCATCCTATAGATGACTGTGAGCATCCACTTCTGTATTTTCCAGGCATTGTCATAGCATCACAAGAGACAGATGTATCAGGGTCCATTCAGCAAAATCTTGCTGGCATATGCAATAGTATCTGCGTTTGGTGGCTGATTATGGGATGGATCCCTGGGTGGGGCAGTCTCTGGATGGTCCACCCTTTCATCTCAGCTCTTAAACACAAAGATAAATCTCATTTTAAAAATGCACCAATGCTCATTAGTATATCTGCCGTTTTGTTGGCTGACATACTTGTTTAGGACGTCACCCTGTAGTCTTCCATAACTGCACTTCATAGCATTTTCTGTTTGTGCTCCTCTCACTGGATTCATTCTCAGATCTGTCCCTTTGTGCTTTGACACATTCTCAGTATATAAGCATCAGTATGTTCTTTTTACAGCCCAAATGATCTCACTCTTAAAATCAAAATTTAAAATAATGAGGACAGCATCCCACAAACCAGATGGTCCTCGATATTCTGACTGCAACACATTAGAACCTGTGCAATTAGTAAAGCAGAGATCTGTCTGCGCACACATGATAACTAGGGCAATGTGTCTTTAGTCCTCCAAAATTTACATGGCCCATTTAAGTCTTTCAAAATCTGCATTAAGGTTTAATAATTTTCTGGAATTATTGCTCTGAGATCCACCAGGATAAAAAGTTCCTGGTAATTTTACTGCTAATCTAGGATTCACCTTACCAATCTGGTCTATGCTGATTGTTTACGTGGATGGTTTGATGTCCCAAGTTGTGACATCTTTTCTTGCAAATACCTCTCGAATGATTATCCTAAGTAGAAGGCCAACACAGGTTCCTTGAGTCCCTGTCAAAAATAAATAAGTAAATAAATAAATAAATAAATAAATACCTAGTCTCTAAGCTCCACAGACCTTCTCACGTGCTTCTGAGCTCAGATAAGCTGGCCCTCTATTCCTGTTTAGTACTGAAGTTTCAGAAAAGAAAAGAAAAGAAAAGAAAAGAAAAGAAAAGAAAAGAAAAGAAAAGAAAAGGAAAGGAAAGAAAAGAAAAGGAAAGGAAAGAAAAGGAAAAAGAAAAGAAAGGAAAGAAAAGGAAAGGAAAGAAAAGAAAAGAAAAGAAAAGAAAAGAAAAGAAAAGAAAAGAAGAGATAAAACAATTTTTACTATTGCAAGTCATTAAGGATAGGATTCCAAATCTTCAAATCAGATAGCTGTTGAGACAGAACAGGAAGAAAAGCAAAGTTAAGGAGACTTAAGGGGAAAGGAAAAGTTGTGGGAGAGGCAAAGGAACCCTTCTGTAGTCTGGTAGATACCATATCTTTCTGAGAACTTTACAAACAAGATTCTGTACTTTGTTTATAGTCACACATATGTCTGGACTCCCTGTGACCTTAGAGTAGGAGCAGAGAAAATATTGCTTGGACTCGTTAGAGTTTTGTCATTGGTGTTTCTTTAATCCTATCTAATGATCCCCAGGGAGTAACTTATGATGATCTCATTTACTAAAACAGAAAATAGAATAAGGAAAATAACCATTTCAGAGAGACCCCTAGAATGATATAACTTCAAAAGACACCAAAGGGAGTGGAGTGATGGGGTCAGTAGTTAAGAACACCCAGACTTGATTCCACGCAATCACATCAGGGAGCTCATAACTGTTTGTAACTCCAGTTCCAGGAAATCAGTCAGTGTTCTCTGGGCCTCCAATCCTAATGCTACCCATCATATTAGAAATCCTGTCTTTATTGAGAAAGTAAGCAAACACATATTAATGATTGACAACAGTTCTTTATTCCATTCTCAAAGATGATATACAGGTATATTTTTAAAGTCATATATGAGAAATAACAAAATGATATATTTTCTTAATTCAAAGCAAACCAGTTTGGTAAACAATGTTATTTTAAAAGCAACTGGTTCTTTTAAATGCTTAGCATGCTTTCTTGTATTCAGTTTAAATGTCACATATCAACATCTATAAGTGGGCTATTGTCAGTGACCTTTAGATTGTGTTGAGAAAGCACCAAGATTTTCTTTAAAATTTTTTTTCAAAGAAATGGGGGAAAGACTTAATATTCCTCTTTTTCACTGCCAGCAATGCCAGCAACTGGAGCCCAGCATTCCCTATTCCACGGTGTTATAGTTATGATCAATAAATATAGATGGCAAAGTTTACAGAATTGTTGGATCCCTTGAGCTAACAACCAAATCAGTGTATGTGTCCCCAGTGGAGGTGAAGATGAACAGGAATGGTTTTGTATGTCACTATAGCAAGGTTACTTTCTTAATCCAGAGTCTCCAAGCATTCATTCCTAAACACAAATTTATATCAATATAGTCACATATGTGCATGCATATAACTAGTACATTTTATATTATGAATTAGCAGTAGAAAATGAGACAATTAAATGCTAATAAGTAAACCTAGTGCTTACATTTTAGATTATTTCCTTAATGGGGTTAATATTTACGTGGTCAGAACTGAAGTTAACAAACAGCCATTTGGATGCATCAGGAGAAGAATTTAGGGTTTTACAGCTCTTGTTCTTATTTGGCTGGCTAGTGACACAAGCAGGGATAAAAATGTGATTTACATATTGAGGGCCAGTTTTGTTAGTGGGAGAAAGGAAACCTTTACATATATATATATATATAATTTTGAAATACTAATACGTGGGAAAAACTAAATCTTCCATTCTTGGCCTGCCAGCCTGGAGATTCCCACTGTCAATCCCTCCTCTCTCTTCAAGGCTTCAGTGCCAATATTTTTAGTTCCCAAGCATTTGTCTTCTAAACGGCTCACAGAATTTTAAACCCTCTCAAAGGATTCCTTTGATATGCAGCCAACTGTCTACAAGATTCATTATTCCAGAAGCTGTAGGGTTAACACCCAAATCCACTCTGGTGGCCGTACAAATCTGAAAGAAGGGAGGAGTGAAATTACATGAAAATTCCTAAGGGCATTGTCTCTAGGAAAGAGGGCAATAATTAAGAGATAATGTGAAAGCAGAGAGAACATTCTCACAGGATAATGGTCTCCTGCTGCTGAAAGAATGCATGGCAAAGCCCACACCATTTATGGAAAATAAATGTCACAGAAAGGGAGGTCAAGACAGTTGCTTTCAATAAGAAAAGCTGTCCTCTTGGTAAAGTTCCATAATTGCAAATCATCTCACTGATTAAGTCATTTCCTCCAACAAGTATTCATGCAGAGGAAGAATCATCATTATGTCACCAGCAACCTGAAGAGGTAGGTAGATAGGTGGAAGATAGATAGATAGATAGATAGATAGATAGATAGATAGATAGACAAATAGACAGATAGACAGATAATATACATTCCCCCACCTGTGGATGGACACTAGTGTAATTTTTACTAAGTCCTCACTAGACTGTACTCTAGTGTTTACAACTGCTTAGCAACAGTGTGCATTTTATAAATCATTCTAAGAACTGTCTATGCCCTGTCCTTTCAAATAACAGAGGAATCACTCCAGAGACAGAAACAAGGGCCTGGGAGGACCATCTATATAGCAGTAATAAATAGTATATGTTATTGTATCTTGTTGATTTAGTTTGAGACCAGGTAGCTTAGGCTCATCTCCCACTCACTATGTAGATAAAAATGACCTTGAACTTCTGACTCTCACTCGCTAACCCCAAGTGCTGAGATTACAAACATTGCCTCTATGCCTCAGGTTGTCAATGATGTTGGAGATCAAACCCAGGGCCTCCTATATGTTAGCAAGCAGGATACCAATGGAGTACAACCCCAGATATATAAAAAGGTTATTTTAAGTGTAGGTTGAGGCCTTTTATTATTGTCAAGGCACACACATAATTAAATCTGCTGCTCTAACTCTAAGGTAAAAGCCAAATGGATTACAGATTATTTTAAACACCTATCTATAAAACACCACTGGGAAACAGAAGATTGAATGGTTTGGCTGTCTGCAGAATGGCATATCACTTTAGTGATTTAAGAACAATGAAATAGCATTTCCCTGCTGCCTCTCCCCCTATCTCCAGCAGACCTGAGACTCCTGAACCATACAAGGTAGGTTCCCTTCCCCTATCCATCTTCCCTGCTCTGTAATCCCTTTGGGCAAAGCCAAGCTGCCCTGAACAGCCTTCTATCCCACTGCTGTCTCTCTGCCCACCTTCACTGGACCAGAGGCTCCTACTAGAAGTGAGGTCTAGAACCATACAGCCCAAGAATACTCATCAGAGGCCTGCCGCTCCAGGACCATCTAGGTCCAATTGAGGAAGTTTGAATCTCACTAAGAAGAAGGAATAAGTCATATGAAGCAGATAAAGGAGGAGAACCGGAAGGGAGAGGGAGTAATAGGAGGTGAATGGGGGATTAGGGTCAGGATCAGGACAGGAGAGATGGCTAGATGGCCATGAAAATTAACAGGAATCTGCAACTGGTAGGAGTGAGGGTCTAGGGGCATCTCCAGGATGAGATAGAGTCCTGGGATAAAGGAGGTGCCCAAGAATCAATGGCGGTGACCTTAGCTATAGTTCACTATATTGGGGACATGGAACCTGAAGAGGTCACCTCCTGTAGCCAGGCAGGAACCCCAGTGAAGCAATAGAAGCACCAACCCATCCACAAAATTTTCAAACCAAAATATATCCTGTCTACAAGAAATGATGGACCCAATGTCTGTGGCTGTCAGGGATCCATCCCACAATCAGCCACCAATCATAGACACTATAGTGTACGCCAGAAAGATAGTGCTGAAAGGGCCCGGATATAGCTGTCTCGTGGGAGACTATACCAATGCCTGGCAAACATGAAGGTGGAAGCTCACAGTCAGATATTAGATGGAACACAGGGTTCCCAAAGAAGGAGCTAGAGAAAGTACCCAAGGAGCTGAAGGGGTCTTCAATCCTCTAGGTGGAAGAATAACATGAACTAACTAGTACCCCCTGAGCTCATGTCTCTAGCTGCATATATAGAAGAGGATGGCCTAGTTGGCCATCATTGGAAAGAGAGGCCCCTTGGTCATGCAGACTTTATATGCCCCAGTACAGGGGAACACCAGGGCCAAGATGTGGGAGTGGGAGAGTAGGGGAGCAGGGCCGGGAGGGGGGAGGGTATAGGGAACTTTCTGGATAACACTTGAAATGTAAATGAAGAAGTTATCTAATAAATATTGGGGAAAAAAAAGAAATTATCTGAGCTCAAAGCAGACTAACAGCATGGTTGAAAATTTACATGGAAACACATTTGAGCTTCCAGTTTGTGTTGACAGGGTCCATCATGGCTCCCTTTTGCATTCCTTTTCCAAGTGTGGGGCGTCTTTTTACAGCATACTTGACGCTTCCTGTTCTTCATCAGAAACATCCAGATTGTGGTTGTTGTACAGGAAACAAAAATAAACTTTGACAGCAAATAGCAAATAGCAAATAGACAGGATGAGCAACTCTACCTAGCTGCTGACTCCAACAGATGGAGACATCCACAGTCAAACAGGGGATGGAGCTTGGGAACTCTTATGGAAAAATAGGAAGAAGGATTGGGAGTACTGAAGGGGTTAGGAACTCCACAAGAAGATCAACAGAGTCAACTGACCTGGACCCTTGGGGCTCTCAGAATCTGAAAGACCAACCAAAGAACATATACTGTCTGGACCTAGGCCTCCCCAGTCATATGTAGCAGATGTGCAGCTTGGATTTCATCTGGGTCCCAAACAACTGGAGTGGGGGCTATCCCAAAAGCTGTTGCTTGTATGTGGGATATGTTCTTCCTGCTGGGCTGCCTTGTCTGGCCTCAGTGGGAGAGGTTGCACCTAGCTTTACAGAGACTTGAAATGCCAGGGTGAAGGGATACCCAGGAAAGGCCTCACCTACTCAGAAGAAAAGGGGAGTAGGAATGGGGGAAGGATTGTGGGAAGGGATGATGATGAGCTGGGTAGTGAGCAGGATGTAAAGTGAATAAGCAAAAAAAAAAAAAAAACAAAACCCAATTAAATTGAATAAAAACCCAATGAATTATTACTATAACCAATTTTCAATTATATCCAAGTATCACATTAAAAGTCAGTACTGAAATTGCATAGCATTTCAAGATTGAGTCACAATAAACAAGATTTGGAAAAGTTACATAAAACAATATTTAAAATTAGTACATATTGACTATGTACAGAGCTAACAGTGGAGAACATTGGGCACACAAGTAGAAATAAGATACCTTTGAGATATTTGTGAGCCAAGAAAAGAAGAAAGATAATTCTTTGCCTATTTTTACCTAATGTGACAGAAATCTGGTAGAAATACTATGAGAACATAGGAAGGACCTGTAAAATCCTAGTTAATAAAAACATGGACAGATTTATTGATAAGTATATTGTCACTAAAATGTGACTAAATCAAGCCTTCTTTGTTGACAAGGCCCTTCTCAACCTCTTTGAACCAGTCCCATTACACCTTGTGTTCATCATTAATTCTCAGCTGAGTTCCTTGTCCGTGGCATGTCCCAGGCTGTATATTGTATTGCTTAGGGCTGTAAGTGCCCTGTTCACTGCCTGGCCTGCTCTACTCACTCCCCAGATAGCTTTGGAGTGTGTTCCTAATTCAGTGTTCTCCTTCTCAAGGTCTCTAGCTTACCATTCACTATACTGGAATTCCATACCTCCCAACTTGAACCCTTCCCACACTTCTGTGATGGTCATTTCTTCTGCTTATCATGTGTTACACTCTAAACTTATTTTTCCAGGTAGGAACCAGCTCACTATGTGGTCCAGTATGATCTTAAATTTCTGATCATCCTACTACCACTTCCTCAGTAATGGAATTACAGCTACACACAAGCATACCTGGTTTTTGTGTTCATGGGGACTGAATCCCAGGGCTTTACACATACCATATACTAGCTAAGTTCTGACCTATATCCCCAGTCCCAATAGCTTAAAACAACATGGACTTTCCACACTATTCTATGAGATCAGAATAGAATCTGCTTATATAAACAGTCCACTGTATTTTTTGTTTGAACAAAAATACCAAATTTTGGGGGCTGGCGAGATGACTCTTCTGAAGGTCCCGAGTTCAAATCCCAGCAACCACATGGTGGCTCACAACCATCTGTAACGAAATCTGATGCCCTCTTCTGGAGTGTCTAAGGACAGCTACAGTGTACTTACATATAATAAATAAATAAATCTAAAAAAAAAAATACCAAATTTAAAGAGTGAAAAAAAAATGTGTGTGTGGGGGGAGGGGGTGTTGAAATGTTGACCATTTAATCTGTTTACACTAAATGTGAGTCAGCTTGTTTTGAGAAAGGTTCTTATTATGTAGTCCATGACTAGTCTCAACTTGATAATCCTGTTTCACTTCCAGGCCTGAATGCTGGGATTATCTATGTGTACAACACCTGGCTCAAGTAACATTTAAACAAATGTATGTAGAACCCGAACTTCTGCTAGGCAGTGTACATGTTTAGAAATGAAAAGTTTGAAGTTATTTTCTTTTGTTCTCATACTCCCCCATGATCTGGCTCTTCTAGTTATCAAATCACTACCTAGTTCTTCTTCACTCAGTGTGTTGGAATGCAGTTGCACACAACGTAACCAGTAGGATGCCTTCCTACTGCCTTTAGGTCTGCATCTCCTGTGGAAATCCCACCTTCATTCAGCTTGGTGCCCTTGCTGTCCCTATCATGGTTGTGACTGCATGTTGAGCCTTCACAAAATGTCTCACCTGTCATCTTGCTACTCTCCCCTGTAGATTGCTTCCACAATATAGTCACCTAGAATGGTTGAAACTAAGAGGAACTTAATACAAATGGCAGGAAGTCACTTGTTTAGACCCAAAGCTGAAAACGAAGGTGTTGGCACTGAGTTGTGCTACAGAGCTATGGAGTCAGGCTTAACAGGTTTCAGCAGGTTGGCAGTCTTTCATCTTAGGTGTGTGTTACATACTGTTACACATCTATCTTCCCACTCAACTGGCATCTTTGGAAGTTTATCTGTTCCCACTTGTAAAATGTTATCACAGATGCACTTGCTGAGAGTTTATATACCCTCAAGATGGTCATAGGTCCCTCACCTGAGGAGCTACCCCATACCACAAGTTATATACAGCTCAGCCCTAAGTGCACATGGCCTTCTGGAAGGGCAATAGTGAACAGATGAGGGAACACTAGAAGGTAAGAGGGCTCCACGGATGAGTCTATGGAGAAGCTATCATACCTGCTGGGCAAATACTTTCCAGTTCAACCTTTAATGGAGAGTACCCTCACTCCTGTAAGCAAACACTCGCCTATACTTTGTCAGTAAACTCAGAAACTAGTTGGTTTACCAAAGTGAATTTTGTGGAATTTGTCTGGGTTTGTGGTTGGGACCGTAGGAGAAAAAGTAGATAGCTTTTAATTCTCCCTCTGGAGTGGAATTTTAGTAACCACCATCAATGGCGGAAAATGTTCAGCAGTTCATATAAAGCCATGTTGTGTGACTGGTAAATGTTCTTGTTCTCTGTAATTTTAAACCATCAACTTCATAGGCCATCTATAGCCTAGTTTTAAGGACTGTCATCTATAAATTGAATGCATAATCTTAATAATTTCTGGACTTTAAATTTCTTTTAAATAAAATTCATGTCATCTGTAGAGGGTTTATCCCCTTTTCTTCAGCAGGGCAGACTTTAATGGGAATTATGATTGTGAGAAATTTAGGAAATACCGATCTTAATTAGAGTTTTGGGCTGACTGGTTTCCCCTTTATTATTGTTTTTAGGAAAAATTGAAGATTGATCTTAAGGTAAGCACTGGCATGGTGGCTTGCTTTGAGATACTACTTCATTGCTTCGTTATGTTGCCTGGGCTATCTTTGAGCTCCTGGGAATGAGTCATTCTCCTACTGCATTAGCCGGTGAGACTGACGCCAGGTGTGTACCTAGCCACACTAAAAAAATATATATATTGTTTATATAACAAAGGAATATATATATACATATATATATATATTTATGTTTATATATATATATAAAACAAAGGAAATTTTAAATAGGTATACTTTCATAAACCTTTATGTAATAGATTCATAAACCTTTATGTAATGGATGCTGAGGGAAGAAGAAAAGTCAAAAAGATAGACAGCTTCAGAGAGAACATCATTTCCTCAAAGCAGATTGAGAAATTCTGGATGATCAAAGCAGACCCTTGTCATGTATTAATATTGTGAAGGCCTGTTGAACTCATCAGACTATGGTGACTGTCTGAGGGATGCTCTAACCCGTTTGCTCCTTTATCCCTTCCCATCTCCTCTATGCCTTTCTCTCACAATATTTTCATTTACATTTTTCTATATGTGAACTGTAATTGCTATCTAGAAAATTTTTCTATATAAGATATTACTATATTTCAAATGTATTAGTCATTCAGAAACAACTTTAAATGCTAAATTAATAACAACTGATTTTGACAGGAACCCTTACCAATTTTCCAAAGTAACATGAAATAAAGAAAAAAATTGTTATCTAATTTTGGCACAGCAGGTGGGAGAAGCAATGTGTTCACATGCGTGTTTATGGTATAGTTTCTGTATGCTCCAGGGCTAGACTGAGTGCACATGTGCTCCCAAAGTGATAATTTTCCCTCTTCCAGTTCCCAATAAGAAACACTATGAATGATGTGTTCTAAACCCATGACTGCAGGTGGCTAGCTAAGACTGTCTCCTATGGATTGGTTCCTACAGCAACAGAAAAACCACAAAGCATTCATCTAAGAAAACAGGTTCAATTTATTCCTGATGTGCAGGACAGTAATGTCTGACATTTTTTCGTGTAGAGAAAGACTATAAAGAGGTAAGGTCATAGCTGGGCATTAGAGCATTTATCTAACACACAGAAAGCTCTGGCTTCCATCCATACCATGGAAAGGAAAAGTTACAAGGCAATGCAGAATTTAGAGCTAGGATAGAAAAGAGAGGGGAAAGAGGGAGAGGAGGGGAGAGACAGCAAAGGGAAGTCAGGAGGGAGGGAGGGAAGTCTGGAGAGAGGGAGAGAGGGAGGGAAGAGGGAAGGAGGGAAGAAGGAAAGGAGAGGGGAGGGAGGAAAGTAAGGGGGAGGGAAGGAGTGTGAGTTTAATGTCTTAAAGGCCACACAAGGCTTTTCTGCTTGAACTAAAACTAAAAGTATTAATATAACCTTCTCTTTGAAAAGCAATTGGCAAGGGCTGGAGATGTGGCCCAGAGGTTAAGAACACTTCTTGCTCTTTAAGCAGGAGCCTGAGAGGCCCCTTGATTGAGAGTACACCCTGATCTTTCTTCCAAGGGTTCAAGTTCAGTTCCTAGCACACACACTGGGTGGCTCACAACCTTCTATAACTCTGGTGAGTTGGTTTGTGTCTTTCTCGGAAAATCAAATAATCTATTGACTCCTACAGCAAGGAAAAAAAAGTTTAGTTTTCAAAACACCACAAAATTGTCCCAGTGCTTAGCGGGCGGCAGCAGAAATGCAGCTGTCTAGAAACAGAGCAAAAGCAAAGTGTTCTCCCCGGTAGGATTATGGGACCCCACGTTCTTCAGCTGGAGACAGTCCTAGTCAGACGCATCGACCTACCCACAGAGTGGGTGTTTGGAGGAGACTCAGAATTGAACATTGACTGAATGACTCCATACTGCTTTAAATGAGGACAATCGCATTGCATGAGAAAGTAATAAATGCTACCTTAGCCCAGAGAAAAGAAAGCTGTGTATGTCTGTAGATGCAGTAGTAGGTCTTGTGCATGTGGGTATCATTGGTTAGGTGAAAGTTGAATGCTGGAGCCAAATAAAGCTTCAAGTCTCCAGTAACTGGTGTTTTCCATGAAGAGGAACTGAAACACATGCATATACAGATGTTTCAAAACCCATCTCTATTTTCTCCTGTATATGTAATGCCTGAACGTTTGCTTTCTTTCTGTTTAGTATTTATACTTAGCTGAAATGAATTCTAAAAAGTATATTAGCATATGAAATCTACCAGGTTTTTCTGAGGGGTGTGTGTGTGTAAACTCTGTGGGGTAGTGTGCTTGCCTATGAAGGACACTTGTCAACTTTATGTGTCTTCCTTATTTACTCTCTACCTTATGTTTTAGCCGGGGTCTCTTAACAGAACCTGAAGTTTCCTAGTTGAGCTAGCCCAGCTGGCCAGGGAGCTCCCACTGTCTCTATACCACGTTGCTAGGGTAGCAGATGCACACCACTGTGCCTAGCTTTTGGAGGGCTCTTGGGGAATCTTAACTCAAGTCCTTGTGTCCGAGCAGCAAGCAGTTTACTCTCTAAGCCACCTCCCCATCCTCCAATGTACAATTCTTATTAGCAGTCCTCCAAGTCACCGCTCCTATCTTACCTTTCCATTCATTGTGTCCTCGTGCCACCCACCCACTGGCTCTCAGCATCACACAGTCCCCACTCAGTCAGCCACTGCTGAAACCCCAGTGCATCAGAAAGCAGTGACTGTCTGGGCTCTAAGGCTCCCCACAGCCTCTGCCAAATCTCTCTGCAGGATCCCACACCCACAGCAACACATCCTTTGAATTTCTTTCCTTGCCTTGCTCATCTTTAGGGTTTTATTTTCTTCCCTGATTCCTAGAATTACTTTCTCTTTCATTGTACCTGCCTTCCCAGCCTCTTGGTGTTTCATGTCTCCCAGTCATGCCCTTTCCTGAACCTATGTCTTCTTGGACAATGCATTTACTTTCATCTCATCAATTACGATCTCTAGATGGAGGACTTCCCAACATCTCTTTAGAACCCTAATAGTCTACTAACTTTCTTTTTGTTATTGTAAAGTCCCTGCAACATCAGCATAAAGAGGAAATATAGATTTATTTTGGCTTGCACTTTGAGAGTTTGCTCCATCATGGCAGGAAATTTATGGTATTGAGAACATGAGACAAGGACATCCTGAATGATGAGTGCTAGCACCAAGGTTTTTTTTTTAAATCTCTGATTTATTCCATGGTGATTCTAAACACAATGACTTGACAATAAAGGTTCACCTTCTTAAACTTAATCCAAATATTTAATTACATTCCAGATCAACTTGTAGCTTGTATATATGTGTGTTGTCAGCAGCCTTTATGTATACTAAGGCAATGTGCTGCCACTAGAATTGAATCAGGGTAGGAAGACCGTACTCCCTTCCTGAGATCTAACAGAGAAGGCAATTGACAAAAAGCGAAAGGAAAAGAAAGCAGACGAGAAAAGAGATGTTGAGGTTGGTCTTTTGCTATTCTATTCTATTCTGTTCTGTTCAGTCCTATCCTATCCTATCCTACACTATCCTATCCTATTCTGTTGCTAATACTAGCCTCCAACACTCCAACATCTGGTTACCCCAAGGATCAGACAATCCACACATACACTAAGTAATGATATGTGACCTTGCTTCTTTATTTAATATTATTGGTTGGACAAAGATGCCTATAGCTTGTAGCTGGACAGAAAATAGGTAGGCAGGGCTTCAGTTCCCAGGCTTGGAGTCTGAGGTAGGAGACCAGGAAAGAAAAGAAGATGTACAGAGGAAAAGACACCATGGTTTAGGAATCTTGAAAACATAGCCAGGAGGGCTAGACAGTTGGAGTTCAGAGCAGCCCAGATAGAACATGGCAAGATATAACTCAGGATTATTGGTGGGGAAGTAGATTCTAATAGGTTAGAGGGAAGATATCTGCCCAGCTCTGATGCCTTAAAGTCTTATTTTAAACATAAAAGCTGTGTCTTTTATCTAGGAACTGAATACTTTATGGCTGGGTAGAAAGCCCCAATTGAAATTAAATATTTACTACAACAGGGGAAGGAAGAGTTGGGGAGAAGTTACCATGTCTGCTCAACTCACAGAGAGTAGCACCTGCTTTGGACTTGAGTGTCTCTAACAGGCCCGTTCGTTGAAGTCTTGTTCCCCAGCTCTTTGTCCTACTAACAGACAATGGAGCCTTAAGTAGGTTGGGCCAAATGGAAGGAAGTTAGGTTACTGGTATGTGTCCTTGGAGGGAATATTGGTATTGGCATCTTCCTGTTGGTCAATTTTACTTCTCAACAAGCTTTGTTCAACTATGTATTCTCTAGCATGATGAGCTATTCTCATAGACCCAAAACAATGGAGCCAAATGACCACATTCTGAAACATATGAAGCCTGGATTTAAAAGGAATGGGGATATAGCCTGATGGTGCAGCAGTTGCTGACCAGGAACAAGGCCTGGAGTTGGCTCCAGCACCACACATCTCAGAACCCTAGGCTCCAAATATATATTCTTCCTTTTAAATTGATTATCTTGAGACATTTTAAATTGATTTTAATGTTTATTTATATTTGATGTAGAAGAGTATACTAAAAGAAACTAAGAGCCAGGTGTGGTGGAGCATGCCTTTGATCCCAGCACTCGGGAGGCAGAGGCAGGCAGATTTCTGAGTTCGAGGCCGGCCTGGTCTACAAAGTGAGTTCCAGGACAGCCAGGGCTATACAGACAAACCCTGTCTCAAAAAAAACAAAAACAAAAAAACAAAAAACAACAACAAAAAAGAAACTAAGAAAAATGAAACAAAGGAAGGAAAGGAAGGGAAGGAAGGAAAGAAAGGAAGGAAAGAAAAGGAAGGAAGGAAGGAAGGAAGGAAGGAAGGAAGGAAGGAAGGAAGGAAGGAAGGAAAGGAAGGGAGAGAGAGAGAGAGAGAGAGAGAGAGAGAGAGAGAGAGAGAGAGAGAAAATTCTGTAGTACACTTTTTAAACTGATTTCAAATATATTATACTCAGTCTTCCTACAATGCTAACAATGCTATTAGACAGGGAGTTCAAATATATTCTGTATTTTTAACAGAAAAGAAAATCAAAAGATGTTAAAACTTTACCAAAATCATATGAATGAATTTTGGCAACAATAGTATATAAATTTTATGATTCTCAACCATACCATGCTTTTATTTTTAGCCTGGTCCTTTTACCTCTAGCATAAAAATGTATTAAGTCATCCTATTTTGCAAAGGAAAACCCATAAAACAAACCAAAAGGACTTTCAAACATGTTTCAAAAAATGTATTTATTATTTAAGAAAGAAAGGTAATTTAAATATTTTCCTTCAAATGTAGCAAATCTATATCTTTTTTATGCACATGTTTCATGCTTTCTTTTTAGAAAAAGAGCCTCAAAAAATGACAGCAATATTTTCCCACCCTGGGAAGTCTAAAGAAACCTTTTACACACACCCCACCAGTCCACTAGAATTTAGAATAAGAATGACAGAGTAAATCAAGTTTCTCTGCTTGCAAATATCAGGCCAAATGCTTGTTGAAGCTTCTTTCATGACCTTGATTGTCAAGCTGATGACTATTATGTTGTGATGTTAGCCCCACTCTCCCTGCCTGTAAACCACTGCCAAGAATGGACAGGTACCCTCTCTGCATGGATCTTAGACATGCTCTGTGTTTATCTGTAACTCAAATCTGGCAGTCAGCAGAGTCCTGCTCCAGTTTTCCACAGCTCTCACCTATAGTTAGACTTATACTATAAATCAGAAACACCTTTTGACTTTAAAGTTTGTGGAGGATCAAAACCTGGTGAGTCATTTGTGGAATTTTTTTTTCTTCCAATAACTGAGGAGATTTCCCAGTTGAAGTAAACACCAGGTTTGAGTTTCTTGCTTGCTGTATGTAACACCTTTTGAGTGAAGGTCTTTGTGTGTGCTGCAGACACAGGATCATTAACTTCCTGACTGCCCTGAGAGACATGTAACTGCTATCAGATGTGGAGAGGGAAACGTACCGAGATGGATGCTCTGAATGAGGTCCATATTGCATTCAAATCAGACCAGCATCCTTCCTAGAATGTATATTTTTATTTTTCAGGGCTTTCTGATTACATATTTTAGACTGCTCAAAATAGTTTGAAGTGGCTCAAGTGTGGAAACATTCATCCCATCTTTGGGGACATAATTTAATTTCTGTGTAAAGCTTTTTCTGTCTAATTGATTCCGTATATTTTCACCCAGAAAATTGCATCTCATCTATAAAAGTTATTCCACATCCTCCACTCATAAGAACTTGTTTTTGTTTTTTTTTTTTAGTTTATTTTCTTTAGTTTAATAATATCTGTATTAAATTACACATATATGAGTGTGTATTTGTGTGAATATGAGCATAGTATCCACAGGGGCTATGATTCCCCTGGAGGGCATCAGATTCCCCTGGAGCTGGAATTAAAGGCAGTTGTGAGCCACCTGACTTACACTCAGATCCTCTTCAAGAATAGTACTGCTCTTAACAGCTGAGACATTTTTCTATCCATTGAAACATATATTCATTTAGTTTTTTTCAAACAGTATCAGAGAATACCTACTATATGCTCATTTCTATATAACATCCACACAGACATAAGTAAGTGAGACAGTTTTTAGACCTGTCTTACTCTTGCAAAGAGAACTGATGTCTTTTTTTAGCTGAGATAGTTTATTAGTAGCAGTCTTAGGCAAATGAATAATAGTGACTTTAAGGAAATGATATAAATGATTAAAGAGTCTTTCAGGCTCCTGATCTCAAATTACAGCCATTCTATGCTGGCTAGTTTTACGTCAACTTGACACAAGCTGCAGTGGTCTGAAAGGAGGCAATGCCAATTGAGAAAATGCCTCCATGAGATTGCCAAACTGTAAGGCAGGTTTATGGATCATTTTCCTAATTGGTTGTTAATGTGGCAGGGCACATTCCATTATGGATGGGGCCACGGCTAGGCTGGTGGTCCCACATTCCCTAAGAAATGATGAGTAATACATAAGGAACAAGACAGTAATTCTCCATGACCTCTGTATTGGGTCCTGCCTCCAGACTTCTTGCCTATTTAAGTTCCTTCTTTTCTGGAGTCAGTACTAGCAGTGGAAGTCTCTTTCCTTCTGAGAAATGTCCTCCCTGTTAACATTAATGACTCCATGATAATTAGAAACAGCACAAGTCAAGAATGTGGCTTCATCTCAGCAAAATGGTCAATGCTGGGACCTTCAGGACAGCCTTAAGGCTATGGAAAAGAATACTAAAACCATGAGTTTAAAAATATAAAATTTCTCAACTTTGCAAAAATATAAGGATGCAATATAAACTACGAGAGACTTCATGAATCTAAAGAAACAAAGGAAGCTATAATCTGAGCCAGTTTGTCAGAAAGATGCAAAGGCAGGCAGATTCCTGAGTTAAAGGTCAGCCCAAGACAGAGAGATCTGGGCTCTGGTGTGATGGAAATGGTAATTTCAAGGCAGGGTTCCACCCAACTAGTGTATCTGTGCTTAACAAAAGCAGGCAGATCTCTGAATTCTTTTGCATTGTTAAAAGAAATGTATGCTTTCTATGTCCTAGGAATCAAAGGGCTGGGGTCACAGGATTCATGGGATAGTCAAAAGGAAACCTAAAGTAAATGACTGAATTGATATGTAAATAAATTAAAAAAAAAAAAAACTGTGCTTCTGGTCTGCAGGAGTTGATCTAGCAGGAAGTAATAGCAGTTCTTTAGAATTTTCTCTAGGGAGAGCTGAGCTGTCCAGAGATCTCTGGAGAGTGAAAACAGCTCTTCAATAATCTTTTTCTATCAGGATTTCTGACTTGGTCAGAAGATACAATAATTTTTTTATAACAGTTTTTCTGAATTTGATCAGAAAACCCATGAGCTATCCAGATAGCTTTTATAATTTTTACTAGCAGAGAGAGCTGTCTCAACTAGAGAGTTTATAGAATAGCAGAAAAAGCTGTCTAGAGCAGAGCAGAACACACACACAGCTTGAACCTATGATTTGACTTAAGTCATTTTTTTCTGCCTCTTCCAGATACCACTACTCTCAAAATCCCTGGGTAAACAGAGGTTAGTCCTTGGCAATCACCTTTCCAAGGATGCTTATGGTCTTTAAAATTCTTCATTCTGCCTATTCCCATTGAGTTCATATTGGAACTGAAAAGTATCCAACCTCTGCATTAGGAGACTCTCCATTAGTAACAACACTTAATCAGGACACTGGATTGAGTCTTAAACACCAAAATTAAAGAATAAAGCATTAGCAAAATTATCTAGTTTGATGATAGTGATGGATTTGTGGAGGGCCAGTCATATACAGGCCAGGTATAGTTTTCAATTTTAGCTTCTTACACCTAAGTCCTAGACACAGATCTTAGCCCTTTAACAAATTCAAATTTAATTATACACTCTGTAAGTGGATCAGAGCCCTTTGCCTCTGACCTCTAAGTAACAGACACAGAAAGGGTGCAAACACTAAATTACTGAGATGATCCATCCAAATGTGTGTCAAGGGACTGTGAGTCCTTGCAGTCATCCTCTGTTGTATCAGTTTGGCTACAATCTCACTGGATCTCAAAATAAAACAAGATGCATTGTGTCAGGACCTGGATGGCAGACTCAGAAACTCTTCAGGAAACACTGGATTCTTAATTCTTCAATTCTTCTTAACAAGCCCTCATTCCCGAGAGGCATTTCCTTCTAGATGATTCCTAGAAATGACTTCTGTCCTCACTTAAGAGGAATATCTTATTTCTCTTCCAGTTAAAATATAACTTTTCTCCTATCATTTATTAATTTAAGAAATTACTTGGTCACATCATATTCCTAGTGTGGCTACAAACATGAGTATCTTCATTTCTGTGAAGAGAGGGTAGAGTTTCAAGAGCAGAAACTATTACACTCCAATACAAAAAACAGAATGGCTTTGATTATTGCATTTGATATGGCAACAAGAATGTAAGTAATGCCCCTACCCTTTATTCCATGTCTGATGGGACTTTTTCTTGCCTTCTCCCAGGTCAAGGTCATACTGGAGCTGTACAAATTCCCCCTTTGCTGCTGTTTTCCATCATGAACATGGTATTCTGGCTTAGATTGGGTAAATTCATAATATTTTAATTCTTATTTTTAATGATAAAAACAGCCATAAATACTTCTACCTTTATTTGTGAGGGCTGATGACTATACATCACTGCATATTTAATATGTCTTTATTGCTATGTCTCATATTACCAGGTTCCAATTTCAACCCCATCGTACTGAAAACACTTTGTCAAACTTCCCTTTCACAATTTTTTTCCTCACTCCTGAAAAATCTGTTAGTGGCACTTCCAACATTGGCACAGAAGAGTGAAAAAAAAAAACTTATACAAAAGGAGAAGCAGAATTTGAATGTCATAGTTTCAGAAATGAACCACATATAGAACACCCTAAGAGGAGGGTTGTGTTGCGGCCCACAAGTATGTAGGCTGTTTCACCAAGAATTGCTGAATAGCTGTACAAAGGTTAAAGGTGTTATTTATTAAAATGAAGGAGATGAATTGGAGAGTTATTTAAATAGATACCCCTCCAGTATCTTGAAGCTGAGATTGTGTGTACTTAATTATGAAAGAAGAAAAACTCCAAGGTAATAAAAGTGTGAAAACTACTGCCAATTGAAATTCAATAAAACTGAACATAATATAATTCTTGAAGTATCAATGATACCCAACTGATATTATTTTAACTTTAAACAATCCTTTTGAGACCATATCTATTATATAAGGTACATATTTACATGTATAGATGGCAGTTAAGTCTATAGTTAAATTTGGGTGCTTCAGAACATGTATTAGCATATTGAGTTGGAAAGGGCACCAAGAGTCTTAGAGAGAGGATTTTCATGTGAATTTATTAAGTACCTTCTGGAATAAAAATGAATTCTGAAGATGGGAATAATTTGGAAAAAATGTCATAATTAATGTGAGGTTTGTTATCTATAAAATAGTAGTTACAAAGAGATGCTGTGAGGAGAGACTTCAAAACTCTAAGGATGAAGAAGAGGATACATTTGGAGCAGAGTAGCCACCACAATATAATAATAATAATAACAATAACAACAGTAAAATCACTAAATGTCAGAAAATTGTTAAGATGTCTAAAAACTGATCTATCAAAGCAGGAATTCATGAACATTAAGAAGGTAAATTATTAGGAGCTGTACAGAGAATACTAAGTCTATGACATTATCAAATCTTGTCCTGGGAAAATACAAAACAAACCACAGCTTCCATTTTTAACACGGTTTATATTGAGGGAATGTCTTGGTTCTTTGGAGAAGGTAGGACATGTTGAAGATGTCCATGAGTTCTGCCCTGTAGCAGGGAGTTTTTGAGGCAATTTTAATAGCATATTCATTCTTAAACTTTGTAATGAGTTTGCAATTCACAAGCATCATACTCAAAGAATACAGATGAAAGTCCTCATATTTATAGGGCCAGTCTCCTACTCTGAAGCATGCTATTCAATCTGTATTCACTAGATCCCGTGTCTGAGACAAGTAAAACAGTAAAAAGTCTATTTAGACTTTTGCATTGTCAACCAAGGGGAATAGCCTTACAATTGATTTCTGAGGTTCTAGAAGTCATGTTGAGTCATCTAAACTTGGTTTGTTTTGACCCAACATTTGTCATTTTGAGGAAACAGAGTTCTTTTGATCTATTGAAGTCACTTTCAATCACAGCCACACATAAACACACACACAAATCTCTGAATACTGTCTTGTCACAGAGCCGTTTCTAGCCACCTCCACAAAATGACATGCATTCAACCACATAAAGACTCAACAAAGAGAGAGAACTTAAGACCAATCTCCCTTATGAATATCAACCCAAAAATACTCAACAAAATTCTCGCCAACCGAATCCAAGAACACATCAAAACGATCATCCATCATGACCAAGTAGGCTTCATCCCAGGAATGCAGGGATGGTTTAATATATGGAAATCCATCAATGTAATACACTATATAAACAAACTCAAAGATAAAAACCACATGATCATCTCCTTAGATGCTGAGAAAGCATTTGANCAGGGATCCATCCCACAATCAGCCACCAAACATAGACACTATAGCATATGCCAGCAAGATAGTGCTGAAAGGGCCCGGATATAGCTGTCTCGGGGGAAACTATACCAATGCCTGGCAAACATGGAGGTGGAAGCTCACAGTCAGCTATTAGATGGAACACAGGGTTCCCAAGGAAGGAGCTAGAGAAAGTACCCAAGGAACTGAAGGGATCTTCAACCCTCTAGGTGGAAGAATAACCATGAACTAACTAGTACTCCCTGAGCTCATGTCTCTAGCTGCATATATAGAAGAGGATGGCCTAGTTGGCCATCATTGGGAAGAGAGGCCCCTTGGTCATGCAGACTTTATATGCCCCAATACAGGGAACACCAGGGCCAAGAAGTGGGAGCGGATGGGTAGAGGAGCAGGGCCGGGAGGGGGGAGAGTATAGGGAACCTTCTGGATAACACTTGAAATGTAAATGAAGAAATTATCTAATAAAAGTTGGAAGAAAAAAAAAAAGAATCAAGTTGAAAAAAAAAAGACATGCATTCTTGTTTACTGAGTCTTTCTTTTGTCTTCCTTTTACTCGCTCTGTGCACAAAGACTCCTTCCTGCACACAAATGGGCAGTTTTCCAATTCTTTTCCCCTAGACCCCAAATGAGTACATACAGATGCATTTTTTAGCATAAACTATATAATGTTAATAAGTTGCCTTTGTTTCCACACAGAAAAATACACTATTGGGTGGAAAGAAAAAACTACAGTTCTTCCTCTGCTGGTGTTGGGAACCAGAAAGAAAGCCCAACTTTACTTTGTGAAGTTGACCACCACTCTGATGTTTTAATTAAATAACATTATTATCTCTCTCTCTCTCTCTCTCTCTCTCTCTCTCTTTCTCTCTCTCTCTTCCTCCCTCCCTCCCCCCTCCTCTCCCTCCTCTCCCTCCCTCCCTCCCCCCTCCCTCCCTCCCTCTCCCTCTCCCTCCCTCCCTCCCTCCCTCTCCCCCTCTCTCTTTCTCTCTTTCTCTTAGCCTATGGTATCATGCCTTTCATTTGGTTTGCAGAATTCACTCTCACTCTCTTTTCAAATGCTTCTTCCTTCTATTTCTTGTCATTCTTATCAAAGTGATTGTTCCTGTCTTGCTGCCTCTTGATTGCATGATCTCATTCTGTCTTCCGACTCCTTGCTTCCTGAAGTGCAGTGTGACATCTTAGAGCTTAGTTGAAATGTCAGTTTTGAGGTTTCATCCCAGAACTATAGAAATGAAACTTATTTTTTACAACTCCCTAGTGCACTTTCAATTTGGGAAAGATTATCTCTAATTCCTAATTTTTTTTTCTTCAGAAGTATCCAGAATACTGCTAAACTCATCAATATTAACATTGTGGGTATCATATGTCTTTTTAAATTTCTATTTTTTCTCAAATTTTACTCATCCTGCTTGTAAACACTTTAACCTTTGTCAATCTTATACCACATTTATACTTTTTACAGACAGTCTCACAGAGCAAAATCTGACTTTGAACTTGCTTTGTAGCCTAGGATATTCATACCATTCTTGTCTTCCCAGCTCCCCAGTGCAATACTATATCTATGTGCCACCATGTGTGTGTGTGTGTGTGTGTGTGTGTGTACAGCATTGTAGACTGCATCAAAGTCTTCCTGTTTGCTAGGCAAGCACACTGTCAACCAAGCTACATTGTCACCTTCTACACTGTATGCAATTTAAAACTTGTATATACTTTATGTAATGATTCTAGTATCTAATGCTTTTAAAACATAGTGGCTCATTTCCTCATGTCTACCATGACTTGGATTATTGTGTGAAACTGTGTGGGACATCAAGACACAAGCTTATTTCTTCATGGTGGATGATAGATCTGTTAAGTATCTCCCCAGACCAATCAAGACAGCTGAGATGAGTTTGTCTTGAGATCAATAGCACCTTCATACTTGTGAGGGATCTCACACTGGGGATAAATATTTTGAGACAGAGACTATCTCTTTGACAATAGGCAAATTTTTTTTCCATCAGCCCCTCACCCTGAAAGTGCTACAGAGCACAGATATCTCATTGATAAGTTCCTATCTTGCAATTATCATAAAAATTCTGGGCTTAACGTGTGCTGATACATACAATAACTCTTCTTTATCCAAAGGAGACATCTTCCAAAATACCCTTGGATGCTTGAACCATAGAAACTTGCTGGACTATCTCACACCTTAATGTTCTCCACCTCTGTTTTACCTTAGCCATTCAAAATGAAGGACTAAGTCAACAGTGATTTCAAATGTGTTTCATTAGCTCACCTAAGGATATTGTTATCTAGAGATGAATAAGCCATCAGTTGGCCAGTGATAGAGAACACATTGCCTTGCTGAGGGCTCTAGAGAAGTTCTATTTACCACTCAAGTATCATAGGCAAGATACACAGGCAAAAGCAAACACTCAGCCTTCATTTCTTGACTTTTTTATTTCTACTTCATAAATCTGTCATCGTTGCATCTCTGGCTTTGGGAAAATAAAGGTGTAGCCTAGAAAGCATGGGTCCTACTGAAGGGTGGACACTGAGCATATAAGACCTTTCCTTCCCCTCCATCAAGGCATCTCTCCGTACCACTTAAACAAGTGATGCATAAACAGTGTGTTTTAAACCAGGGCACTGTATCCACCTGACCTAAAAGGCTCATTTAGGTCTTAACTGAAACATTATCATCCTCCAAAGTGCCTTTCTCAGAGGAGCTTGTTTTCATTCAATTGTGGCATCCTTCATCCTTTACATATTTGGGTGATAACTACCTTGCCTACTACATTGTAAACTAAGTGGACAAATGTCATGAGTGTCTTAATATTTACTAAAAATCATAACTGCCAAATATATTTGTTGAAATAATGGAAACAGTAAAATAGACTAGTTTGTAATAATACCCCAAGTTTTATAATTAATTTCCTCTGAGAGTCAGAACCAAGATGATGGACTAACAGACATTTGTGTTCGGGGGTCTTAAGATGCCCCAAGGAGCAAGCTCTTTCTACAGTGGAATACTAATATATGATGAGGTGATCTGGTGTAGCAAGCTCTTTTTTTTTTTTTTTGGTTTTTTTTTTTTTTTTTTTTTTTTTTTTTTTTTTTTTTTTTTTTTTTGGTTTTTCAGCAACCATGATCTGATGGAGGCATATTTACCCATTTCTCTGGGAACGTTGGCATAGTGCCAAGCACCTTCTAGAATACCATTCACACAGCATCTATCACAAACAGCACAAATTTATTGACTGAATGAAAGTTATATGCTCGGATGTGGTTAGGTCAGTGGGGCAAACCAAAGAAAATTTGTTTTGTCCAAAGAAAGCATTCAGATTTCTTCCTGCTTTCTAATTATGCCCAGCTAGGAAAAAGTGGCCATCAGATCTAAATACAGATTTAAATCTTAATTATGGATTTACTGAGGCCCACAAGCAACACGGGTATTTCTTGCTTTTTATTGGGATATAAGCAATACAATTTCCATTAAACAATTACAGATACAACCACTACAGTGAAACTGCTTCTAAGGCAAATAAATACCTAGAGACAGCCCGTCAATTTGGAGAGCTGTATTTAACTGTGAATGTTGCCTTCTATTACTGGAAACCACTTAAGCCGTCTCTAAAGTGGTCACTTAAGAAGAGAGTACTTCCTCTCAGAGATAGTCTTCAATCCCTAATTCCTCAGAGTTGTAATAAGCTTGGCCCAGATATCTTGTGTTTTGCTGGTTATAGTTTATAGGTGTAGAAAATACTGAGAACATGATTATGCCCTGACCACAGAAGGAGAGACATCAGACTCCATTATGCTTGCAGACAGGAGTCTAGCATGGCTATCCTCTGAGAGGATCCACCCATCAGCTGAATCAGATACAGAGACCCACAGCCAAACAGTGAATGGAGCTTGGGGACTCTTATGAAAGAGTTCAGGAAAAGATTGAGGGCCCCAAAAGGGATAGGAACTCCACAGGAAGACCAACAAAGTCAAGTACCCAGGACCCTTGGGGTACTCAAAGACTGAACCACCAACCAGAGAGCATGGGCTGGACCTAGGCCTCCCACACATATGTGGCAGATGTGCAGCTTGTTCTTCATGTAGGTCCTGAACAACTGGAGTAGGGGCTAGCTCAGTAGATGCTGCCTCTCTGTGCTTTATGTTATATCTGGGCTGCCTTGTCTGGCCTCACTCAGAGAGGATTTGCCTAGCTCTGAAGAGACTTGATGTGCCAGTGTGGGGGGAATATCCTGGGGGCATTCACCTTCTCAGATGAAAAGGAGAGAGAGAGTAGAGGAAAGGATTGTGAAAGGGGGTCACTGGGAGTGTGAGCAGTGATCAGGATGTAAAGTGAATATAAATGAATGAATAGATAGATAAATAGATAGATAGATAGATAGATAGATAGATAGATAGATAGATAGATAGATAGAAGTAGGAACATCATGAACAATACAAAGCATTTACTCAGAATCTATTGTATCCTAGTTCTCATTCTATCAAGATTCTATGGAATTATTTGATTGATTTGTGTGCCCAAGTTGTTTCAAACACTAAATCTAGAGAGTCTTTTTTTTTTTTTAAGGACATGATTATATTACGTCCTAGTTAAAAAAAAAATAAAAGCAGCTTGATAAATAACAGTATATAGAAGATACACTTAGATAGACACTGAAGAATGTAATAGTGTTACTGAAATTATTAAACTGGAATCCTGGGTCCTGGTAGCTCAAATAAGCGGTGCTCAGCCACCTATCATCCATAGGCCAATTGTAAAAGACATGGAAGAAAAAGGAGATACTTCCAGTGTGACCACATTGAAGGAGGAAGAAATAAAGAAGCCCTGTTCGCTCTGTAGGTGCATTTTAAGTAGAGAAAGCATGTCCTGTATAACTAAGCATCACTGGTCAGGTGACGCTGCCCACAACTGTGTTGGCTCTGCTCTGTCATGAAAGAGGATTTTCTAAGTTGTTAGGACTGTAATAAATCTCTTAATCAGAGGTAAAAGTACCTCCTCTGGCTGGCACCAGAGTTGGCGCTCTTCCTTTCCCCCAGCGTGGAATTTGGATAGTTTCTTAGTTCTTTGAGGTACATTTTTCAGTATTCTAATAACTGAAGAGGGGCTCAAAGGATCTCTCTTCTGGATGTCTCTCTCCTGCCAGGATGGTTATAAAAGCCCAGAAAGGAGATGAAACTAACATACCAGCATATAAAAGAAAAAAAAAAACTTTTATTTTTTTCCTCTGTTTTCAATTTTTCACAACAATAATTCCATACTAAATTATGGCTCAGTGGTGAGTGAGAGCCATTTTCAGGCTAAAGAGGCTAAGGTTGTAATTGGGCACATGTATGACACTGAAGAGGCCATTCTCATTATGGCCATATTATGAACTGTATGGAAGCTGAGTCCCAACTAAATTCATCTACATCTCAATGAAGTTCATCTCATTCTCTCCTTGAGAAGTCCAAGCCATCCTATTAAGTCAGATCTCAACCTTAATACTTCATTTAAAGTAAGTTCACCCCATTCTGCTTCTGCATCCTTTGTCTTCTCACTACTCTTGGCTTTACAGAGCACCATAGGATGTCTGTGAGAGGCAGGTGGATAGACACCTGCGTCAGACCAACATCAATGCTTGCTATGTGTATGACATCTATTCACTCCTGGTATGATACCAATGACAAACAAAAACAAACAAACAAACAAACAAAGACTCCATTAAAGTCCAGCTTACTGAATCAGTGAATTTACTGGGGCTACATATTCAAATGAAATAGAGACATTACATAAATAGGCATAGATAATTTAAAGATAGCTGCATCATCAAAGAGCCCATCACAGAATGCTTGAAAACTCATAAAATCTGCATTCTGGAGAAGTAGTAGGCTTCTTAGCCAACTGAAGGGGTATCTCTCACTAGCAAAGATCACTGCTCATACATCCTTGGAGAGGGGCCTCGTGGATCTTAAAACTTTTGAGAACTTCCTGAGCCTTGTAGGTTCCATGTACTTCCTGGACCTTATGTTTCCTCGATTTCCTGAAGGAAGTCTTCCTTTTCTTTTTAGGAGGGAATGTTCTAGTTCAAAGAGAACAGTTAATAGCTGTATTGCATCAAGACTTGGGAAACTTGCCTTCAGTGCATGGCTATTCAAGTGCCCCCCCCCCTTTTTTTCAAGAAACAACTGTCATCATTTGGAGTCACTTTCACATGGAAAACCCAGAGTACATTAACAATGATTCTAATCATTTTTCTACTGTAGAGGAAGATCTAATGACTGGAAATTTTAATACCTCTTTAGCAATGCTTTGAGAATATACCCACTGTCCAATTCCTTTGATCTGTAGCTTCAGCTGCTCTTGGCAGAGCCTGATACTATGCTAAGGAACTCGTTGTCAGCCCAGATCTTTCTAGGTTATGAAGGCCTTCAGGCTGGAGCAGGACCATCTGTGGCTCTCCAGCTGCTCACAGTCCTGCAGAAGATATGCTGCATTGGACCTTCATGACACATTGCTGCTCTGCTCATCCTGATAAGCTGTGTCACTAAGAATTGACCCATAGCAGCCACTTACCCTCTAGTTGTTGCTTTCTACCCCTCCCGGAGTGAAGTAAACTAGCCCACATAGCATGTGAATTTTGTCTTATAAGCACCTTCCTGGAATATATGATTTCTCCCTCCCAAGTGGCCTCCCAGACTTGGTAAAATCCTATAAACAACAACAAAAAGAAGAACAAATCTCAACTTTATTAATCCCCTAACACACCATAAAAGATCAGAAAGGGATGGTCTTTGCTTACCTGAAGGAAGAATAATTTTAATGGCTTATGTGGCTCTTTCATTCTGATCTCGGTCAGATCCTAAAGGATTTGAAATTTGCCATCCCTATAACCAGCACAGTGATGGGAGATGAAAAAATGGAGAATAATACCCTTTGTCACCTGAGTTTACACGACTTTCCAGAACCTTTTTTTCTGTGGTTTCAGGATGCTTCTGCTTGCAAGGGCCTGCCTGAGAGAGCAAAACTATTTGAAAAACTATCCCTTTAAGGTACAATTGATTTAGTCATAAATAAATCCTACAGAGAACATTCTGCTCTTTGCCAGAATGGTCGGCATGTACATTGTGCGTGCTCTTTCACACAGCGATATTTGATAGTGCCCAGCATTGGCTGGAAAATGTAATTTGCTCAGTGAAGCATTCCCAACCCTTCTCCCTGATGACTCTAGACTCCCTGGCAAAGGCAGCAGCCCCTTGCCACTGAGTGCCTATCAGGGCTAATCTTGTGCCTATAGCAACTGTTTATCAGATTGTTCATTGTTTTTATTCTGAGAAAAATGCCCAGATCAAATGGCCATGTTAGTTCAATTATAGAAATTATGCCTTCTCCCAGGTGAATCCTAATTGAGTAATTATAAGGATTACAAGGCTCATTGAGACTTCTCTGGGTACCAGTGATGGATTGCTCCTTCATCCAGTGAACCTTTCCCCTAATGTATCCCCTGTGAGAGGAGTTTCATCCCTATCAGTGAGGTTTCAGTGGCAAAGACACTTGTGTTCAACAGCCTTATCACCTCCTCTGAGTCTGCTTTTCATCAAGAACTGCAAAATGAACAGCCCCTGGGGTTTTCTATAAACACCAAATCCACTAATGAGAAATATCTCTTGGCCTGGCTTCAGGGTGAGCTAGGGACAGAAGTACATAGCACTCTCTGCCAAGCTGATACCCTGCTTTCAATTACTGTTTTTCCTTAGGTTGGAGTCTTCAGGGTATGTTCCCTGGGGACTAGCCAGGGCCAGAAATGGATTCTTACCTGCTTAGGAGTGTAATGTAGTTCCTTCAAATAAATCATGGGAATGTTTGCTTATGGTAACGTTATCTCATTACTTTTCTAGTTTTGATCCAATGTTGTCAATACATCTAAGTATATGAGGACCACAACTCAAGCCTCTTCCAAAAAAAAAAACGAATGAAAGAAAGAAAGAAAGAAAGAAAGAAAGAAAGAAAGAAAGAAAGAAAGAAAGAAAGAAAATTAATGTTGGGAAAGTTGCTTGACAGAGCTCTGGTGCTCTGGAGCAATATAAAGAATAATTAACTGACTTGAGAAGGATCTAAAGAATAATTAACTGTCTTGAGAAGGATCTAAAGAGAAACCAGAAGGATAAACAGTATGACATGAGTTGACCCCAAACATCCATGGGAAAGTGCTTACGAGAAGATCGTGCCCAACATTCTCTTCTGCTGGGGATGACTGTCCCATAGGGATTTGGATAGTGTGAGGAGAAGAGAGCAGAGCACAGACTCTGCTGCTAGCTCTGCCTTCCACTGGGAAATTTCCTCTACTTCTGTAATGGTTCTCTTGAACAAGAAAGAGGTGTGGATAGGAAAAAGAAAGAAAAGGGGGTTAGGGGGAAGGGAGAGAGGGAAGGAGGAGGGGAGAGAGGGAAGAAGGAAGAGAAGAAAGTAGGAAGGGAGGGAGAGAGATGGAGGGAGAAAGAGGAGAGGCAATCTGAGGTTCTGAGAGTGTAAACTTCAGCATATGAATTTTGGGGGAACATAATCTAACTCATAGCATTTGGATAGGTAGAAATCTGTACATTTCCCAAGTTCAAAGATCAAACAAAGAAACCATTTTAAAGCCCAAATCGAGATATAGATTGGAACAACTTCTGTTACTTTGTCATAATCATGAAGTTATTAAAGACAGAATAGGTTTGTGTGAGGCAGAAACACTTGAGATATGTGACTCCCTGGCCTTCCTCTGTCAGGGTAAACCACCAATCACTTTCCCCAGTGTATGCATGTTTGCTTTTTGTTGTTTTGGTTTTTTTTCTAGAGTCCAAAATTTCTAAAACAAAATCCATAAAGCATGTGGTGTGTAGTGTAACACTATAAGGCATATTAACAGACTGTGTGTATCAAGGCTTGAGTGCAACCAACACTCACATAATATTTCCACAAAGTACCCTGAAGCGAGAGGGAAGTGCTGTACATCTAACACACATATCTAAAGACAGGTGTCCTCTGGCTGCTGATGTGGTGGCTGGGGAACATGGCTTGCTGCAGAGACATAGGTTAGAAGAGGACTGTATTAGTCACTTTGCTCATTGCTGCATCAAAATATGTGACAAGAAGCAGCTTAAGGGAAGAAGGGTTTGCTTTGGTTTACAGTTTGATGAGACATAGTCCATTTCAGAAGAGCTAGCCTAGTGTGAAGATCTTGGGCAGCTGGTCACATAGCATCTGCAGATCGGGTGGGGGAGCTGATACCAGCTCACTTTTTTCTTTATATATACAGCTCAGGACTCCAGCCCAAGAAAGGGTCTTTAAGTTACATTGTTTGTTTGTTTTTTTAACTTAAATGTAACCCAGTCTAGGAACTCCCCAAGATTTGTCCACAGGTTTATTTCCATAGTGGCTTTGAGTCTCATCAAGATGATCATCAAGATTAACCACCTTAGGGCTACAATTAACTTGGAATTGAACTTTAGTACATCTCATTTGACACCCAACACAAAATGGTCCTAGAAACATTTAAATGAACGGTTTATTTATCTATTGATTTATCCTTACTTTGATTTGCTTATGAGTCTGGGTTTCTCTAGGTAGTCCAAGGTGGAATTCAACTTCTCGTTCTCTTGTCTTAGAAGCCAGTTTCCTGGGATTACAGGCATGTATCACCATGTGTAGCTCTAAACCTTTTTATTTTTGTTTCTTATTAAATGTTAAATTTATTTTTATTTTTTTCTGTATATGTATGGGTGTTTGGTATGAATATGTCTATGTGTGTTCATGCATGCATGCCTACGTGCATGTGTGCGTGTGTGTGTGTGTGTGTGTGTGTGTGTGTGTGTATGTGTGTGTGTGTGTGTGCATGTGTGTGTATTTGTGTGCACATGCATGCGCATTCTGATTCTGGAGCCAACCCAGCAATCCTCCTGTCTCTGTCCCCCAGTTATGGGCTTACAGGCACATGGCTATACTTAGCTTTGTTCTTTTCTTTTTTTCTTTTTTTTTTCTTTTTTTTTTAATGTAGGTGTTGGAGATTTTAACTTAAATAATTATGCTTGTATATCAAGTACTCAAAACCACTGAGCCATCTGTAGCTTAAATTAATTTTTTACTTAACCCTTGCAGCTCCAGAACCAAAGTTACAAAGATGGTTCAACAATTAAGAGCACTTGACCTTCTGGAGGCTTAGAGTTTAGGTTCTAGGACACATCGTAGGGGGACTATAATAGCTTGTAATTGGAGCTGCAGGGACTATGACATTCCTGGTCTTTGTGGGCATTGTTCTCAAGTTCACAAATTCACTCACAGACCCACATATACATAATTTAAATATATATTTAACGCTCCAGAAAAATGAAAACACTAGAGCAAATAAAAACCTTATGAAATAATTCCACAACTTTATAATCTAATAAACACAAATAGGAACTTTACAACTTGTAATTTAAATAATAAATCATTCAAGTGGTTAACATGTCTTTAAATAGAGATTAATTATAACCAAATATTTTATTAAATAACTTATTTTTAAAGTAAAGAAATAGAAGTAGAAAGGATTTTTTATTTTATGTTTAGTTTTGAGACTAGCTCTCACCATGGAGTGCTGCATGGCCTAGATCAGACAGACTTTAAATTCACAGAGATCTGCCTGACTCTGCCTCCCAAACACTGGGATTAAAAGTACCTGCCACCAACCCCAGAGATAATCATTATTTTAAGAAAAAGAAAGTAATGGCAAAAGAGTTCCAGTGATTTTATTATTACAGATTATCTTTGAATCTTTGAAGATGTTGAACAAATTGAATGATACATATATTTACTCCAGTTTCTTCTTCAAAACATCTTCATAATGTGTTTCTATTGTTACCCCTAATAATACTGTAATCTGACTTTAGGTAGTATTTTCTTTTACAACATTTTCTTCTTCTTTACATATTAGTTTATCTGTTCTACACTGTCTAGACCAGAAAGTGTTTTTTTCTCTTTGTGATTATTCAAAAAGAATTTTAAAAACATGAATCACTCTGCATGAAATTTTACACAAATGTATATATTTCTGTGGTGTGTTTACCTATATTGGAAGCCATATCTTGTTCAGACTACATCAGCACCACTTTGGTAGAAAAGGCCAGTCTTCCACAGTTAATATATTAGAGATCTGCTCACTCTAGTGAAGTGGTTTGGCCTAATGCTCCTTGTCTTCTAATGTTAATTTTGGTTCCCTAAATTGTTTGCATGAGAGAACCCACATGTCAGCATTTAAAACACTAAGGGGCCTTGCCCCCAGTTGGTTTTGATGGGTCAATAAAGATGCTAGCAGTCAATGGCTGGTCAGGGCAGACAGAGGTGGGACTTTTAGGATTCCCCGGGCTTGGGACCAAGAGGAAAAGGATGGAGAAGGGAGATCCATCATACTAGCAGAGTGTGGAGGAGAGGAGAGACACCATGCCTGAGAAGAAGGCAGGAGAGAGAGGTATAGCCACCATGAGAAGGAGCTGGGAGAGCATGACCCTGTTGAGCAGTCCTCTGGGTCCAGACCAACCAAGATAGAATACAGTTTAGTCAGGCACTGACCGAGCCGCTCAGGACAGAGCTATATCAGGCTCCTGTCAGCAAGCACTTGTTGACATCCACAATAGTTTCTGGGTTTAGTGATTGTATATGGGATGGATCCACAGGTGAGTCAGTCTCTGGATGGTCATTCCTTCAGTCTCTGTTACACACTTTGATTCTGTAACTCCTTCCATGGGTATTTTGTTTTCCCCTTCTAAGATGGATAGAAGTATTCACACTTTTGTCTTCCTTCTTCTTGAGTTTCATGTCCTTTATGAATTGTATCTTGGCTATTCCAAGCTTTTGGGCTTCTGGGCTAATACCACTTATCAGTGAGTGCATATCATGTGTGTTATTTTGTGATTGGGTTACCACACTCAGGATGATATCATCCAGATCCATCCATTTGCCTAAGAATTTCATAAATTCATTGCTTTTAATAGCTGAAAAGTACTCCATTGTGTAAATGTACCACACATTTTCTGTATCCATTCCTCTGTTGAGGGACATCTGGATTCTTTCCAGGTTCTAGCTATTATAAATAAGGCTGCTATGAACATAGTGGGGCATATGTCCTTATTACATGTTGGAACATCTTCCAACATGTAAAAGTGGTATTGCTGGATCCTCAGGTAGTACTATGTCCAATTTTCTGAGGAACCACCAAACTGATTTCCAGAGTGGTTGTACCAGCTTTCAATCCCACTAGCAATGGAGGAGTGTTTCTCTTTCTTCACATTCTCACCAGCATCTTCTGTTGCCTGAGTTTTTTATCTTAGCCACTCTGACTGGTGTAGGTGGAATTTCAATGTTGTTTTGATTTGCATTTCCCTGATGATTAAGGATGTTGAACTTTTTTTTTTTTTTTAGGTGCTTCTCAGTCATTTGGTATTCCTCGGTTGAGAATTGTTTGTTTATCTCTTACCCCATTTGTAAATAGGTTTTTTTGTGTCTCTCGAGTCCAGCTTCTTGAGTTCTTTGTATAAGTGGACGCTCACAGCCATCCATTGGACTGAGCATAGGGTCCCCAATGAAGGAGCTAAAGAAAGATCCCAAAGAGCTGAAGGGGTTTGCAGCCCCATAGGAGGAACAACAATATGAACTAGCCAGTACCCCCAGAACCCCAGTGACTAAACCACCAACCAAAGAAAATACATGGTGGGATTCATGGCTCCAGCTGCATATGCAGCAGAGAAGGGCCTAGTTGGATGACAATGGGAGGAGAAGCCCTTTGTTCTATGAAGGCTCTATGCCCCAGTGTGGGGGAATGCCATGGCCAGGAAGCAGGAGTGGGTGGGTTGGTGGGGGGAGGCATAGGGGAGGGTGCTTTTCAGAGGGGAAACCAGGAAAGGGGATAACATTTGAAATGTAAATTTAAAAAATATCCAATAAAAAATGAAAAAAATAAAGAATAGAGTTTAGTAAGTAATATCTTGGGATTATTGACAGAAGGTGCATTAACTATATGAAGATTAGGTAGTGGCCCAGCAACTGTGCTGATTAAAGCACATCAAAATATAAAGGCTGTATGTGTGTGTCTTTCACTCAGTAGTATAAACCACTGGAGAGGGTAGTGAACCCACCCCAGGCTTATTTTATTAAATAATAATTATACACTCTAGCTTTCTAATAGACATATTGAATACAGATAGAACTGTGTTTAGAAGTAAACATAAAGTCTTTTATTAATTAGAGTAAAAGATCGGTTAAAGATTAATTAGCATGCTAAAGATTAAGAAAAATAAGCTATGTTTTCATTAATCCCTCCAAAACTGAATGAAAAAAAATAGTAATGGGAGAAAGTTATTAAGGTAAAAAATAAAATGCATTGTAAAGAATGAAGAAAGTAAGAAGTTCACAAAACTAATCAAGCAAGAAAGGGGATGGCGCTAAAACAGGAAGGAAAATGGAGCTTTTACTACAGACCTACATTAAGTAGATGACAGTCTGCATTGCTTTATGCCAGTGTAGTCAAGTACTCAATGTGGTTAAAAGTGCTTTTAGTCAGCACAACTTACCAAACAAGATGCAAGGAAAATAAATTAAATAAATCTACCTGTGCTTACTACCAATGCTAGGAACTTCAAAACAACATGTGAACAAAAACTGCATTCAGGATACCTTCACCACCTGGTGAAAAGATAAATGTGTGTGTCTTATTTTTTTCTCCTTTCTTTTCTGTTTTTTTTGTTGTTGTTGTTGTTGTTGTTGTTGATTTGTTTTCAGTAACTAGCACAAGGCCTGAGTGAAAAGTCTCCCAATCCAATTATTTAAGCCAATTTGAGTTAAATAAAAATACATTCTATGATATTCGGATACAATTATTCATAGCAGTTGCTATCATCAAAGAAAGTACATTTTATAAATCAAGAACTTTCCAAAACTGTTATTAATAAAACTAAACTGTATCCAAAGATATGATGTAATAGAGAAAAATCTCTGTATAAGCCCCACACATATTATTCACATGGAAGAGAATATTATTTTTATAACTTCTTTTATCTAAAATTTTATATTTTGCAAGAAAAATGAATTTCCAGGCTCACATATAAAAAATATAGATCTCTTTATGCTATTTCACTGAGATTTATAGAGACATATATCTGTAAGAGCATTAGACAAGTATTTTATCCCATGTGCCTGAATCTAGAATCTTCTACCTAGTGTGGTATGGGCAACCTAAGGATCAAATGCTGGTACCCAGTGCAAATGTGTTACATTTTTCAACTTTGTGTGTGTGTTGGGAGTGACTTATTTCTATGAATAAATGTATCATATCTGCATTAATCAATGTGTAGTAAGAGAGATGATTAATGGAGAAAGATAAGTAAATTGCATTTAAAAGCTTTGGCCATGTATAGGTAAAATGCTCCTGGTAGCACTTGACCCTTGAAAACTATATCTTCAGATAAGGTAGCTTTGCTGTATTCATGACATACATATAATTTCAATGTCTGTGGCCATCACTGGGAACTGTTGAAATAATCAAAAGGTTATAATTTTAGAGAGAGATTTAAAAGACAAATACAGCCTTTGATCTTTAACGAACAAATTATTTTACTACAGTAAGAACCTCTAAAATTTAGAAGCTTTTAAATCCACATATAATTACAATGCATACTTGCACACATTAGCTTACTAATCCTTGCCATGATATATCAAAATCTCAGTGACAAAATAATATGTATGTATACTTATTTTAGAAAGTGGCCTTTTTGATATTTTTAAAGGCAATAGTCAATGCCAATCTCTGTGGCCCTGTACAAAGCTTCAACATTAGTGTTAAAGTGATCACTTTTATTTTTCTCTGTCATGAGAACTCTTTATGAATTACAATATTACAGAGGTTTTAATATGCATGGTGAGTGTCTACAACTTATCTTTCAGATACTCATAATTTTTCTCATGATGCCCTTAGCATTATCTTGGCACTCAAAACGTCTTCCAGGTGCACCTGCAGAGTGCAGATGGCGTTCAGTTCCTCTGCTCAGGGCAGGGCTCAGTTCTCAGCATGCTACCACTCTTCCTAGGGAGCAGAGTACCAGGTGTTGCACAGGCTCTATATTCCACAATCCTTTTACTCCTTGCTCATTTTTTATGACAACATTGGATTTCTTTTCAGATTGATTATGTGGCCCAGAGAAAGGAAAGTGAATGTTGAAAACTTCAAGGATATGATATTACTGCTCAAAAGGTATTCCTAGTGGCAGTTCCAATAAATAGAGGTACATACAGCACTTTACCCCATACATGAGAGGTTTGCAGAAATATTATAAAGTAAATATATACCAAAGGAAAGGAGTGATTTCCCATTCCCTGTTCTTCTCAGAGTTCTTCTTATGAGGTAAGTTCTTCCCAAGTAATAACGTTACTGCTAACAAAACTGAGGGCAAGTACACAGTGCTCACGCGACAAAGTGAAGATACAGATTAGAAGCAGTTGAGGAAAGTGACTTCATCCTAACCATGATAATAAAATTAACATTGTTTATAAATATTTATGTACTATGTCACTGTCCTACTTTGACTGTCAATGTGACACAGCATAGAGTCACCTGAGAAGGGAATCTCAATTGTGGAACTGTTCAGATTGCATTGCCCTTTGGGCATATTTTGTCAAGGATGTATAAAACCTGGCCTACCATAGGTGGCACCATTCTCTAAGCAGATGTGGGCCTTGGCTATATAAGATTGCTAGCTAATTATGACCCTGTTTATAGGCCATCAATCAGCATGTTTGATGAATTCTCTTCAAGTTCCTGCTTGAGTACCTGCTCTGACTTTCCTAAGTGATAGCTTGTGAAATAAACTATTGCCTCCCTCAAGTTGTTTTTGTCATAGTGGGTTTCTTTTTCAGATAAAACCACAATGTCAGAGTGTTTTTTTTTTTTTTATCACAACAGAAAGGTAATTGGTACTGTTACTGATCACTAAATTACCACAACCAACATTTTCACATCCTTGTAAGATGTGAGTAGTTTTAAATAAACAAACTTACTCTAGATAGCTTACACCACCTGTGATTCTAATTCCAGAACATCTTATACCCTTTCTGACCTTCCATGGATACTGGCACACACATGTAATCTATTTACGCATGCACACACACACACACACACACACACACACACACACACACACACAAACATTAAAAAAAAAACAAACTAAACTAAACTAGTTCCAGGTCCGAGAGGAATAATGATTTTTCCCTACTATTAATTTAATTTTATAAGCAAAGCTGGAGTCTATTGAGGAGAATTACTCTCATTTTTTTGCTGCATTTCTTTCCTGTTGCATGGTTTTATTTCATCTGGATATGTTGTGTTTTGTGCCACTTCTCTTCTGGCGAAGTGATTAGAGTCTTCCAGTCTATATATGGAAGATCTTACTGTAGCAAATCTGACTGAGAGCACTTTAAGTATTCTGCACATTTAGGCATTTTATTCACATGGATGTCAAATTATATACCAAAGAATCTAGGTCCTGCCCCTTCAGTTCAGCATTCCTCTCTGTATATTTACTCTTATGAGACGAAGCTTTCCCGTGTGTTTAGGACCACAAACTCTGTGACTAGCTCCACACTTTGGGCTGGACACACATTCCATCTCCACTGTTGTGGCACTGAGAGGACACATGCTGACTTTGTACAGTGATATTTCAAGTACTTGGTGGCTTTTTGGATATGCATAATCTTGTTTCACAGGTGTTCTTAAAGTGAACACGAAGATCTGGACATTTGATTTCCATGACTTTATGAGGTTTTCTGGATCAAGAAAATAGCAAACCATTTTCATAGGCTTCCCTGGGGTTCCTTACAGAAAGAGATAAGAACTTTTAATGTAAAATTAAGCATGGACATGGGAGGCAGGCTTAGAGGTACAGGATTCCACACCCTAGAGTAGATGTGTGCTTCTCAAGAAAGGAGAGGGGCTTTAGCTGCCTTAAAAACAGATACCTATCTACAATATTGGTAGCTTTTGCACTTAACATTGTTTACAGGGTTTAAAAGATTACATGAAAATATTTGATATATTTATCCAATAAGCCTTCCTTTTTTTGTAAGGGACATTGTAGGCTAGTGTGTAGTACATATACAGATGTATAACCTGACAATACCATGGTCCAAAGACCTGAGGGTGTGCTTATTTCCACAGTACAGGGTGCTTTCCATGAATGCAGTAAGGCCTAGTCCCAACCCCCAATACTGAGTAAACTACTCATGGTGGCAAACATCTGTAATCCTATCACTTTGGAGGAAAAAAGAAAAAACAGTAGAGAGAGTACCCAAGAGCTGTAGGGGTCTGCAACCCTATAGATGGAACAACAATATGAACTAATCAGAACCCCAAGAGCTCATGTCTCTAGCTGCATATGTATTAGAAGATGGCTTAATTGGCCATTATTGGGGAAGAAAGGCCCTTGGTCTAACAATGTTTATATGCCCCAATACAGGGGAATGCCAGGGCCAAGTAGTGGGAGTGGGTGGGTAGGGGAGTAAGGCAGGGGGAGGGTATAGAGGACATATGGGATAACACTTGAAATATAAATGAAGAAATTATCTAATAATAAATAAAAAAGAAAAAGCAGAAGTTCAAAGTCGTGTTTTGCTACATAGTGAGTTCACAGCTATCCTGGGCTACATGAGACCCTTTCTCAAAAAAGAAGGAGAAGAAAAATGTGCTCAATAATAGTCAAAGAAGTATTGTTCATAGTTAAAAGGGAATCACAGCATGTTATGGTCTTGCTTGTCAAAGTCTTGTAGTTTACAGACAAGGGTAAAACCCTCCTTTATCTTTTCAAGTCCCCATAATTATCCCTCTCTGTCCTGTCTCAGTTTCTCCTCTGAGACTTCTATCCTTTAATCTTAAGAACTGGTGATTGCCATCACTGACACTTAATGTTGAACAGGGATGCGGATCCACACTGTCTGCATATCCACAGTGTTCACTTTTCTGTTCTAGGAAGAACCTGAACCGGAGAGCACTTAGAGCCCAGACTTCAGTGTTTAATGGTAATCTAGAGGTAGGGTGGAGAGAAGTAGAAGTTGTCATTACTGAAGACATCAAACCTCATAATCAATAAAGCATTCCAAAAATAGTTATGCCCAATCCCAAGTTTATCAGCACAAATAAGAGGAATCTTTCCCTCTGTGAGACACCTGAGAATAATAGTGCTAACTGTTAAGGGTCATGCAGGAAGAACAACGCCTGGCTTTAGAATTCTTGGAATCCAGCTCACTGGTTACCACAGCCACAAGTGTGAGCCTCAGTGTGGTACAGCTCTGAGGACTGTGTCCTGAGGACTTTATGCTCTTATAGAGTTCTGCTCTGCTTGCTGCCTTCACATCCCTCTTAATCTAAGAATTGTATGAAAACTCTGAGCGGGCTTCCAGCCCCTCACTGGGCTGTATCTTTGGCAATCACAATAATAATGCTTGATCTCTTTCAGGCATTGCTGCTGGAGCAGAATAATGATTCAATCACCACCCTAGGAAAGAACGTAAAGACATAGATTGTCAGCAATGACCACCACCCTTAGAAAACATTTGGAAAAATAAAATTGTTAGTGAAGCTAGGTTGAGTTTTTTTCCTATTGGCTCTGATATAGAAAATCTTAGGGAACAATTTGAAGTTCAGAAAGGCACATTCTCACTAGTTAAGCTGGGGGCCCTTTATGGTCAATGAGCGAGAACAATGGCAGCACTGGCTGAGGTAACTCTCACTCAGTCTGGACTGGTGATAATTGATTTTTTATACCCATTTTTGCCCTCAGCTTCCTGGTACAATTTATTAAGAATTGCTGATGAGTAGATATGCATTCTGAAAATTTAAGGTAGACATGATTGATCTTTACATTAAAGTTCAGATTTGTGATTCTTTTACGATTCCTATAAGATTATCTTTAAAGATAAACAATATAATATTTACTGCTTTCTTTGTAACCACAATTTGCTGCCTGCCAGTAAGAGAAACTAAATAAGATAACTACCTTCTTGCTTACACTTTGTTAATCTATAAGATGTTGCTTAGCTATGAATGTACGTGGGTTTTGATGAATAATGTTTTCTTTACCTGTACTACATAATGTTATTTTTGTAAAGGTGTTGGGAAACATACTGGGTTTTTTTTTTTTAATAATCATTTACTAGACGAAAACTAAAACATAATCACATTAAAATTTTATACTTCTTGAAAGATTTTGCTGGGATATATAATCTATGAAAGTAGGAATAAAATATGGTAGCTGAAACATTGTTTCTCCCATCCATCAACTCTGTGTGTATGTGTAAAGTTTGTGTGAATGTGGGCTAGAACATTGTTTCTTTGATTCATCAACTATGTATATGTGTGTATGTGTGAAAAGTTTATGGGAGAGAGTTCTGGAAGATTCATTCTTCTATCCATCAGCTCTGTATATGTGTATATGTGTAAGGTTTGTGTGAATAGGGGTTAAAACATTGGTCCTTCCACCCATCAACTATGTGTATGCATGTATACATGTAAAGTTTGTCTGGGTTTGTCTTGGAACTTGTTCCATCCACCAATTGAGTGTATTTATGTATGTAGTGTTATGGAAAATATTTAAAAAAAATGAAAGATACTCACTTAAAAAAAAGAAAAGAAATAAAATAAAATTCTAATTCTCAGACTGCGTGAAGGAAAACACAACACAAACTTAGTTCATTCACAATGGTAACTCAATCTCTGGTTGCAATAACTAAAACCAAATCTTGTAAGCCTTAGTAAAATCTGATTCTTCTGGGGGCTAATCCCTGTAGGTCTGCCATGATACCAGGAAATTCTAGCAGCTACATCTTACCCTTATGATGTCCCTGTTCCAAAAGGGCCTAACTCTCTCCTGCTTCCTCTCTTCCTTTGTCCAACCTGGAAGTCCCTGGAAGTCCCACCTACTTGCCCAGTGATTGAATCCTTTATTCATTAGGGGATTGGCTCACAAGAAACTACCTGAGTATGTGATTCATTCCTTATACCAGACAACTCCTCCCAAGAGAGCAGAATTAACATAAAAATAGGAGCAGCACAGAGCCATCCACAACACTTCCCCTTTATGTTCTAATAAAGAACAAAACTGTACTGGCTAGGTTTGTGTCAACTTGACACAGCTGGAATTATCACAGAAAAAGGAGTTTCAGTTGGGGAAATGCCTCCATGAGATCTAGCTGTGAGGCATTTTCTCAATTAGTGATCAAGGGCCCCTTGTGGGTGGGACCATCTCTGGGCTGGCAGTCTTGGGTTCTATAAGAGAGCAGGCTGAGCAAGCCAAGNCTGAGCAAGCCAAGGGAAGCAAGCCAGTAAAGAACATCCCTCCATGGCTTCTGCATCAGCTCCTGCTTAAGTTCCAGTCCTGACTTCCTTTGGTGATGAACAGCAGTATGGAAGTGTAAGCCGAATAAACCCTTTCCTCCCCAACTTGCTTCTTGGTCATGATGTTTGTGCAGGAATAGAAACCCTGACTAAGACAAAAACCTATCTCTCAAATAAAAATAGAGCACAGCTATTACCATTTTGTAATTTATAAAATATAAGATAGACCTAACCACCCAATCCATCATTTATGTCATTAAGATAGAACATTGTCATCTGTCCTAACTAAAAGACATAATTCTACACATGTCCTGGCTTTATATTATATACCATATGAAAACCATCCTCTCAAATCTGTTCTCTCAATGTAAGTAGTCTGGGTTTACTATGAGACTGTGAGTCTTCAACCCCATCAGAAATCTGAGAATGATCAACATTAACTGAAAATATATAAGAAGTCTAACACAGCTTCCAGAACTGAGACAAATTGTTGAGACAGCTGCCTATACAGCCCCAGTAAGTTAGAGCATCCACCTATCTTCAGCCTTCCGGACCAGGATCATCTATCAGATCTTAGAGATAGAGGAAATTAAGGACTAGCCTATCCTCTCTCAGCAGAACTAAGCTGTTCTAACCTGTAAATTGTGTCCTTTTCTGGACAGTATTATGTTCTGTAGATGAAATGAGGCAATTCTTGCCTAGTGAATGTCTCAGAACTGGAGCAACTCCATTGATGCTCGGTTTCTTGTTTGAATCCAAGAAAGAGAAAGCTGTCAGGAGCTGAAGTGTCTCAACAACAAGTGAATGAATGACATTAAATGTCACATTTTGTGGATTTTAGAATTTTTGAAAACCGTCTATCTATGTAAAGTAATCTGGACTGTTCTCCATTAACTACTCTCAGCCATTTCTAATTAAAATAACTGAAAACACCCTAGCAGTAAACTCAGAGCATGAATTTGCTATTTGGCCTTTAACTCACAGGCTTAATTAGCTCAGATCAGTTTATAACAGTTATGGAAGCACTGGGTCTAAGCCCTGTACTTTCAATTTTTTTGTATCAATAGATGAAATTTATACCAATGCAAACCTTGATTTTGCATCAAAATAAATTCTGTACCAAAATATGATGTTATGACTTAAGCTTAGTAACAATTAAAAAGATTTCTACCAAATGAAATTATGGCTATGCAATCAATTCTAACTATCTCCTCTCTGTTCCAATTATGACCATATCTACATTACCTAGAAAGACAACCAATAAAAACCCCCTCCAGCCCCAAAGTCCATGGAACTGGGTTGATATACTCTTCGTAACTTCTTCAAGCTGAATATAGGAATTGAGATATTTTTGAAGGGGTGGGTAAGGAAAATAGGAGAGTTGATTGGCTTTAAGAAGACAACACCACGGATTGTATTAATCTCTGATGTCTGTATACTGACTGGTTCTGGCTGAAAGTCCAAGACATCAGGAGTTCAAGTAGTTCAGTTCAGCATGTCTGATGAGGAGACTCAAAAACACTGTATATTCTCTAAAATACAAATCTCAAAACAAAATTTTAGTGTCGTCAAGATAACTTTTTTGCTTGATTTTCTGGGGGTCTTCCTCTACCAAATCTGACCCATATTACTCTGGAAGGTGCATAGACACTAATCACCTTTTCTAAAAATGCAGAAACAAAACCTTTCTCCCAAATCAGCATATCCTTGAGCTAGTTACCAGAAAAACCTTTATTTTGACCTCTCTCCCAGAGGATTAATATAACCACAAAACTCAAAATCACTGCTATTTTAAAAGTTAAAACAATCCAAACAATGAAGCAAACTAAAATACTGTATGTGCTTATTTTTAGGCCTTTTCTATTTTGTCATGCAGGATAATAACCCAGAATTCCTGTGGACCCCATGTTAGACAGAATTTGAGTATCTTGTGAGGTATATTGGAGCAATATATCTTTATACCATCTTTAAAAGAATTGATTCACACTTCTATCTGTACCTGCTTATAAGTAAGAAGCAAGAAGCCAGTCAAAGCAGGATTTAAACCCAGAATTCTTGTGGAGCCCAAGTTAGATAGAATTTGAGTATCCTGTGAGATGTATTAGAGCACTATATCTTTATACCATCTTTAAAGTAATTAATTCAAACTTTCACTAATATCTGCCTATAGGAAGCAGGTAGTTTTTACTTGTTAATCTCACTGCCTACAGCAACCATCTTGTTATACCATCTATCTGTTTGGCTCTCTGCCTGGAGTCACAGACATTTATTTTATTAATATCTGTTCACTGTCCTCTGTACTTGAAGTCAGTGACTAATTTTCCCTATCCTAATTCCAAACCGCAGGCAAAATTCTCCATGTGATTTGGACAAAAATCTGTATATAAATCTACCCTAAAAGTAAATAATTCCAATTTTATAAATTCACAGTTCACACAATCTCTGTCCTGAGAAGTAAAGTAGCCAACGTCCATTCTATAGCTCTCTGACTCAGAACAGCCTGCACTACTCAAAACAAAAAAAAACAAAGAAACAAAAAAGAAAAACCAAAACAACAACAATAACAACAAAAAACTAAAACAAACAAAAAACAAAAATTTCCAATACCTCTAACTCTCAGGCTAATAATTCTTGCTCAACACGTTGGTTCACCACCTGTGCTCTATTTATATTTGAGAGAAGATTTTGTTTTTTATTATAACAGATATGGGGAAGTGTTGTGGATGGGTCTGGTGTTGTTCTTGTGAACCAATCCCCTAATGAATAAAGGAGCCATTCACTGGGTGAGTAAGCAGGACTTTTGGGTTGGAGAGGGGAAGAGAGGAAATAGTAGAGAATTAAGTCCTTTTTGGACAGGGGTAGTGTGAGCATGAGATGTAGCTATGTGTCTCCTGGTTTCAATAGTGGATCCATCAGGATTCACCACTGGAGGATTTAGATTTAATAAGGCTTACAAGATTAGGATTTTAGTTGATACACCCAGCAATTGAGTTACTTTTGTTTCTAAACTAAGGTTGTGTTTTGTTTTCCTTCACTCTGTGGCTCGTCTGGCTTCAAGAGAGAAAGGTATAGTGGCAAAGTGTGGGTTTGCCTGAGGTGCAACACAAAGGCCATGGATGATTTGAAGCATGGGCTTGACATGGTAACAACTCATCAGTGGGAACCTATTGAGCTAAGTGGAGAGATTGTGGAGTTCTGAGTTAAAGTCTCCATGAGATAAAAACAGGTTGACCATTGTCCACCATGCATGGCCAGACAAGGTGCCAGGGCAGAGGCACAAGTGTGGGAACATGTCAGTTCCATTTTTTAATATTTCCTGCAACAATGTATATGTGAAATTCTTGGAGCCTGCTTGCTGGACCTTTGCTTTAATCATTCTGTGTATGCATGTGACTATGTCTAACTGTAGGTCTATATGCATGTACATATGTGTATATGTATGTATGCTTTTATGTTTGTGTGTATGAAGTCATTAAGCAATGCCTTTTGTTTCATCCACTGTGTGTGTGTGTGTGTGTGTGTGTGTGTGTGTGTATGTGTGTGTGTTTCTCTCTCTCTTTCCTTCACTAGCCTAAGGAGTTAAAGCGGTTCATAGTTTTTCTGCTGGTCCCAAGGAGTGCCAGCTCCAGTAAATTAAACTTTGTTCCTCAGGGAAAAAAAAGTTTGCTGAGTAACTTCTCTAATCACTGGTTTCCTTTGGCATTAGCCCCTGTAAGTATCTGGATCCACTCCCATCAACAGGTCTAAGCACTGACCCACTGTGGCTACCTGCCTCAGTTTACCCATCACATGGATGCAAATGGCAGCCATTGGTAGCTAATAAACCATTAAAATGTACGGTATACTTATAATCCTATAACACAATCAAACTTCCTTCTAAGCCTTATCCTTCTGTGGCCACAGATTTTATTCCTCAAATTTGACCTGGGGGTAGCTTTGGTAGGTATTGATTTCAAAGATTATAGTCCAAGTGAGGCTGGATAGCCTACAATTCTCTAACGGACATCCACTCTTTCCCGAATCAAAACACTGGCAGACTCTGACAGAGGTTTAAATTTGGTTCCAAAATCTTATAAAACAGGAGAATTCATCATCTGATGATATATACATAGCATCCCACTTAAATAATGATGCTGGTTATCCATTGTGCTTCTAACAATCAAGGCCCTCCAGTTTTGAAAGACAGCTTTCCTCATTATTGCAACTTTCAAGTTTAAAGGTGAAACCCTTTGGGCTGAAAAAGAGGGATGGAGAAAGAAATTGTTAAAAAGAGAGAGTCAGATATACAAGAAGGAAGGAAGGAAGGAAGGAAGGAAGGAAGGAAGGAAGGAAGGAAGGAAGGAAGGAAGGAAGGAAGGAAGGAAGGAAATTCAATAGTGGCACAGCCCTGTATTCCCAGCACTTGCTAAGTTGAAGCCAGGGGATTTAAATTTCAAAGTCTTTTTTAACTACATATACAAGTTTAAGACCAAGAAGAGCTCTTTCTGTGACCCTATATGACTTTGCCAAAGAATAAGAGATAATGAGAGAGAGAGAGAGAGAGAGAGAGAGAGAGAGAGAGAGAGACTGAGAGAAAGGGGAAGGGGAAGGGGAGGAAAGAGGAACAATGGAAAGAAAGAAGGAAAGGAGGAAGGAGAAAGGGGAGAGAATAAAAGGAGATGAGAGAGGGGAAGGAAAATCTAAGCGCAATACTGACAGTTTTATACTGAGAATATGGCAAGATGCAAAAGAAAAAATATCCAAGAAGGAATCCAATGTGCAACCAACTAAGAGAGAAATCCTGTAATGTTGAAGTCACTACTGGTGTGTTACAGCAATAGTACCTAAAAGAAAAACAATATAGCAAATCAAAGCATAAAATAAAGTAAGGTCACATGTACTGGCAGAGTTAAAATGAAACTTATCTTCACATATAAAACATTCCAGGTGTATTTTCTTTATTTGACAGGAAATTTAAGTTTCAGACACTCCTCAGGTATAAATGACTCTGGCAGGGTTTGTGGAGACTTAATAGGGTTAATTTTGTAGATTATGTTTCAGCTCCCTTTTGGTCAGAATAGGAAGTTCTCTAGCTATCACGAGAAGGTTTAAGCAAGCACCAGAAGAGACTTTTATTCTTGACAGAGAGGCATCAATGTAAAACCTTGTTGCCCATCTCAGGAAATGCATCTCTGAACTGATGAAGAAGGTTGTTTCTGCGTTCCTGTTCCTGGTTATGAAGACAAAAGTGCCAAGCACTTTGGACTTCAGTCATTGCCTCCCAAAGGCACAAGTGACAAGGGTAGCACCTTTCTAGGTGCTCAGAGCCATGAAGTCTTATTTTCTGTTGATCTGCTTGGAGCAACAGAATCGAATGTTTTCATGAAACAGAGCATTTGCAGTCAGTCTTCACACTGGCTGACTAATCTGTGTCTTCTCAGCTACACTACAGATAAGCTCATGTTAAATTCTGGGAAAGCATCGCTGCAGTTACTAGCTTGTATACATCCTGGCCATTATCCATGTGATATAGTCAAGCTAGAGAAGTAAGCTATGGATTTGAAAATGGCTCCAATATGTGTAGGAGAATTTTAAGTGCATGCCTTACTATTCGACCAACATTTAGAAAAAAGAGATTTATTAAATCAGAACTCCTCAAGGCTAGGATGTCGACAAACCTTCTAGCTTTTGAAAAGGGTTGGAAGTTCTTTCTCTACATATAGTGTTGTGGGTCCCACATCTGCTGCTTGGAAAGGCAGGACAAGGGAAGTCAACTGTGCTTACCCAACGCTGTCACTGGGCAGGTGTCCAGCTGTGAGGAAACCACAGGACACCACTCTAGTGGTGGGGAAGCACAGTCTGGGCTGCGGGACAGCTGGAGCTGGCTCAGGGGTCCCTGGGCCTGCAACGAGGCCAGGGCCGTCTGGTTCTCTGGTTCTCGGGCACCCAAATGCTGCTTGGAGCCACAGAAGAGCTGAGAAAGAAGCAAGGGCTTCCGGCTGGATCTAGCCCGGGACCAAAGCTCCGGCTGAATACAGTGGTGAGGGTCCTTGGCTTGTCAGTGGTTGGTGTGGGCTTGGCTTGGTGGTGGCAGTGGCTGGGTGCACAGAAAGGCCTTCTACTGGAGATTAGACAGTGGCTCTACAGGCCGAGGGGATCCCAATGAGAAGAGGCAGTCCATGGATTTAAGGCATTTATTTTCATGGTGGAAATTGGATGAGTAAAACCTTACCCCACTTCTCAGGACAGACCCGAGGTTAAATACCTTTTGCAGGGAGGAATGTCTGGGAAGGAAGGCTTATTGGTTAGTCTCCAAGCTTTAAGGTACCTCATTAAAATGGAGATTTTTCTTGAGTCTACATAACCACAGGCCATGTCCTGGAGTTTGGGGCATTGCCTTTACATGACTGATGGTCACAAATCTATGGAGGGCTGTGGCTAGTGATAAGCACCTGGTGCCTGGGAACCAGGCGAAATGTCTACAATCCCTTCAGGGTCACCGAGGTTTCTACCTTTAGCTCAACCAGGAACCAGGCTGCTTTTCATGGTTCTACATTTACATGGGACTGAAGAGATGACTTAGCAGTTAAGAACATTTGTTTCTCTTCCAGAGTACCAAGATTCAATTACCAACCTGGTGACTTAAAGCACATTGTTAATCCAGTTCCAGGATATTTGATGATTTCTGGCCTCTGTAGGTGCCAGGCATACATGCAATGCACTAAGATAAAAAACTTATGCACTTTAGAAAAAAAAAAGTAAATAAATATATCTTAAAAATTTAAAAAGTAGGTTCAGTATGCCCAATAGATTGGGGGGGGGTTCCCATCAGCCCAGGTTATTATATACATTCATTTTGAAAGAAGGTCTTGATGATCAATTAAAGCAGAAAACCAAGCTCTTAAAGAAGATCAGTGTTTTTCCCTCACATCAGTACTCACCCAAGAAACCTCACAGGTGTCCCTGGGGTGCTTTTGAGAAATGTCTAGCAGCATCTGACTCTGCAGCCATCATTGTAGCTGACAGCCCATTCCTCCTTCAAATGGCAAGGCATCCATGCTTCTGTGGTAAGGTATCCTTCTTTGGTAAGGCACCTTTCTAAAGTGTTTCTCTTTGTTTGTGGAGGAGGCAAACCTCTTCTTTCTTAGAGTTCTGGGTGCAGCTGGTTCCCTGTCCCTTGTTTTCTAACTGCTATGGCAATCATGGACCACTTTAGAGTCATCCTCCTACCTAGCCTTTCTCTGAGGATACAAGGATTCATTTCTCTGGTGAAGTACACTCACCAAGTTTGAGACTATCATTTCGGTTTGCTCTTTTGCTTTTAATCATCACCATGAGCCCTTTGTATTATCTCTGTTATATTGATGTTTGTTTTGTTTTGTTTTGTCTTGTTTTGTTTTGTTTTAAAAACCAAATTTAAAAGTTGATTTAAGGCTGGTGGGAAGGTCAGACCTGTTCTCTGTAGTTTCTCCCAGTGACTAGAGAAAATGGACAGTCTGATTAAAACAAATAGAAAGCAAAACTTGATCTTAATAATTAAAACAAAAATTGTTTTAATTATACTCAAACTAATTACACCCATGCTTTAAAAGAAAAACAAAGCCGGGCGTGGTGGCGCACGCCTTTAATCCCAGCACTTGGGAGGCAGAGGCAGGCGGATTTCTGAGTTTGAGGCCAGCCTGGTCTACAGAATGAGTTCCAGGACAGCCAGGGCTATACAGAGAAACCCTGTCTCGAAAAACCAAAAAAAAAAAAAAAAAAAAAAAAGAAAAACAAGGTTTCACCTCCTACAAACCTTTACAGCATGCTTTAGCCTTATACTTTTATCTGAAACTGTTAGTTTACATCTTGGAACAAATCATTATTTGAGAACAAAACTAACTTACCGTGTAAAATTCTTTCTTACTTCAACATATCTCTTTTCCTTGTCAGCTTTTCCCTGAACATGTGTTTCCATACCTACAATATTTCCTATCTCAATGTCCTACTTCGTGTTCTTTTCTGACTCATGTTTTTCCATAAAGAAATTCTTGAAAGTAGGAAAGCATACTTTTTTTTTTTTTTTTAGGCTAATAAACTAAGTCTTGCCAGGCATGGTGGTACAGCCTTGTAAACCCCGGCACAGGAGATGGCAGAAAGATGATTGGGAGTTGAGGGTGATTCTCGGCTACACAGAGTGTTCAGACTAGACTGGCGTAAATAAGATCACACCTCAAAAAGCTAATAATAGTGATAATAATAATATCACTAAAGAACTCAACTGTAATTGAAAACCAAGAAGCTATTTTTGAAATATTTTTAGCTTTGGTTTCTAACAGTTCTAAATAAAACCACAGGCAGAGCATAAGAATAATTTCCAAAAATGTGTTAATTCTCTTAACAATACATTTAAATTAAAACCTACTTCTAAGGAATTTGTGAGCATGCTCATGTCTATAATGTCTATTATCTATAATAAAATAACACAAAAACACACATGTAAACAGCTATCCACAAATATAGGCCCAGACCCGAAAGACTGTGGCTTTCATTTAGATTTGTCATCTGTTAGTTCTCAAAAAGTTGGGCTAGTGTTATGCCCCTTAATTGCAAATATTCACTCCCAAAATGTGACTCTTTTTTTTTTTTTAACAGAAGCATGCTAGAAAATTTGCATCTCAAACAGGTAGGTTAGCCTAACTGTCACTGAGAAGGGGACAATAAGACCAAGAGTAAGCCAAAGCTGAGTCCTGTTCACACACCAAAGATAACATTTTCCATAATTTTAAGGACTAATCACCAAGAAGGGAGATGCCCTTACCACTGCGAATAATATATCACTGAGAATGCTATTTTAGACTGCATTCCTTTTAATAATGAGGCAAAGCTAAATTGATGAATTTGTCTGAAATAGGTGGATAGATGATAGATGATAGATAGATAGATAGATAGATAGATAGATAGATAGATAGATAGATAGATAGAACCCCAGAATACTCATGCTGAATAGAGAGCCTTTCTGAGACTAGACACAGGTATCATATCCTAATTCTGAATTTGGAAAACTCACATTGTATTCCTTACATAGACTAAATACCCATAACCTGTCCTATTTTGATCAGCTGCAGACATTTCTGGGTAGCCTCTGAGGATATCATTAGGATCCTGTTCTAGACTTCTTTGGACTCCCTAACTCATTGAAAAAACACAACTGAGAGCTTAGGCAGAAGATAGAGTTTATTATCAAGTGAAGTGGCACACTGTTGAGGGGTTGGAGTAGACAGTATCCAAGGGGACCATTGCAGCCCCAGAGCTCCATAACCAAATAGTGCTGGGAGAAAGCTAGCTTCTCAGGAGAGCAAACAAGCCTGTAAGTGCAAGTAGGACCACCATTGCTTCTCAGAGGAACCCACACAGAACTGTCAGGACACAGGAACCAAGAGGCAGCCTGAACTGGAGCCTTACAGTTGCCCTCTGCATCTGGAACCAGTCCTCTGCCACAGGGCTCCATTCTCAAATAGCACCTGAGGAGAGATGATCTTTCAGGAGTGCCTACAAACATGTGAGCACAGATTAGACCACCATTTCTCTTCAAATTCTTGGCCCAAGTGGGACTCTTCCACAGCCATCAGGACACAGGAACCAAGGAACAGTCAGGGACAGGATCCTTAAAGTATCCTTCTGCATCTATGAGCTGACCATGTGCCACAGTTCTCTGTACCTAAATTCCTCCAGGAGAGAACTGGTGTCGCAGGAGTACTGACATACAAGCTTGCAGGACAGAAAAAACACAGTCAGAGACAACAAGACCAGGTAACACCAGAGATAACCAGATGACAAAAGGCAAGCATAAGAACATAAGCAACAGAAACCAAGGTTACTTGGCATCATCAGAACCCAGTTCTCCTACAACAAGCCAGGCTACCTCAACACACCAGAAAAGCAAGACTCTGGTTTAAAATCATATTTAATGATGATAGAGGACTTTAAGAAGGACAAAAATAACTCCCTTAAAGAAATACAAAAGAACAGAGGTAAACATGTAGAAGTCCTTAAATAGGAAACACAAAAATCCCTTAAAGAATTACAGGAAAACACAACCAAACAGGTGAAGAAACTGAACAAAACCATCCAGGATTTTAAAATGGAAATAGAAGCAATAAAGACAACACTGGAGACATAAAACCTAGGAAAGAGAACAGAAGCCATAGATGCAAGCATCACACAAAGAATATAAGCAATTGAAGAGAGAATCTGAGGTACAGAAGAAACCATAGAAAACATTGACACAACAGTCAAAGAAAATGCAATATGCAAAAAGCTCCTAACCCAAAACATCCAGGAAATACAGGACACAATGAGAAGACCAAACCTAAGGATAATAGGTATAGAACAGAGTGGAGATTCCCAACTTAATGGGCCAGTAAATATCTTTAAGAAAATGATAGAAGAAAACTTCCCTATCCTAAAGAAACTGATTCACATGAACATACAAGAAGCCTATAGAACTCAAAATATATTGGACCAGAAAAAAAAATTCCTCCTGTCACAGAATAATCAAAACACCAAATACACTAAAGAAAGAATATTAAAAACAGCAAGGGAAAATAGGTCAAGTAACATATAAAGGCAAGCCAATAAGAATTACACCAGACTTCTAGCCAGAGACTATGAAAGCTAGAAGATCTTGTGTAGGTATTATACAGACACTAAGAGAACACAAATGCCAGCCCAGATTATTATACCCAGCAAAACTCTCAATTACCATAGATGGAGAAACCAAGATATTCCATGACAAACCAAATTTACATAATATTTTTTCATATAATAGATGGAAAATACCAACACAAGGAGGGAAACTATACACTAGAAAAACCAAGAACATAATCTTCTTTCAACAAACCCAAAAGAAGATAACCACAGAAACATAAAAATAACATAAAAAATAACAGGAAGCATCAATCACTATTCTTTAATATCTCTTCACATCAATGGACTCAATACCCCAATAAAAAGACATAGGCTAACAGACTGGATACATAAACAAGACCCAGCATTTTGCTGCATATAGGAAACACACATCAATGTCAAAGGCAAGCACTACCTCAGAGTAAAGGGCTGTAAAACAATTTTCCAAGCAAATGGTCCCAAGAAACAAGCTGGAATATCCATTTTAGTATTGGATAAAATCAACTTTCAACCAAAAATCATTTTTAAAAAGATAAAGAAGGACACTTTATAGGCATCAAAGAAAAAAATCTACCAAGAAGAACTCTCAATTCTGAACATTTGTGCTCCAAAATGAAAGGACACCCACATTTATATAGGAAACTATACTAAAGCTCAAAGCACACATCAGATCCTTCTACAAATGACTATACGCAATACAACTGGAAAATCTAGACAAAATGGAGAATTTTTCTAGACAGATATCAAATACCAAAGTTAAATCAGGATTAGAGAAACCATCTAAACAGTCCTATAACCCCTAAAGAAATAGAAGCAGTCATTAAAAGTCTCCAAAATAATAATAATAATAATAATAATAATAATAGCCCATTACCTATGGTTTTAGTGCAGAATTCTATCAGACCTTCAAAGAAGACCTAATACCAATAGTCTTCAAACTATTTCACAAAATAGAAGCAGAAGGGATGGATCCCTGGGTGGGGCAGTCTAGCCACCAATCCCAGACACTATTGCATATGCCAGCAAGATTTTGCTGGCAGGACCCTGATATAGCTATCTCTTGTGAGGCTACAGTTACACTGATATCAAAACCTACACAAACACCCAACAAAGAAAGAGAACTTCAAACCAATTTCCCTTATGAATAAATTTCTTACCAACTGAATCCAAGAACAAATCAAAATGATCATCCATCATGATCAAGTAGGCTTCATCCCAGGAATGCAGGGATGATTCAATATATGGAAATCCATCAATGTAAACTACTGCATAAACAAACTCAAAGGAAAAGAACCACATAATCATGTCATTAAATGCTGAAAAAGCATTTGACAAAATTCAACATCCCTTTGGTACTGGTACAGCAACAGACAGGTAGATCAATGGAATAGGATCTAAGACCCAGAAATGAATCCACACACCTATGCTCACCTGATCTTTGACAAGGGAGGTAAAACTATCCAGTGGAAAAAAGACAGCCTTTTCAACAAATGGTGCTGGCACAACTGGCAGCTATCATGTAGAAGACTGGGAATTGATCCATTCTTATCTCCTTGTACTAAGGTCAAGTGTAAGTGGTTGAAGGGCCTCCATATAAAACCAGAGACAAGAGGAGAAAGTGGGGAAAAGCCTCGATGATATGGGCACTGGGGAAAAATTCCTGAACAAAACAGCAAAGGCTTGTGCTGTAAGATCAAGAATTGACAAATGGGACCTCATAAAGTTGCAAAGCTTCTGTAAGACAAAAGATACTGTCAACAGGACAAAAGGGCCACCAACGGACTGGGAAAGGATCTTTACCAATCCTNAAAAAAGTATTGGAACAATCAGGAATTCAAAGCCCATACCTAAGCATAGTAAAAGCAATACACAGCAAACCAGTAGCCAACATCAAACTAAATGGAGAGAAACTTGACGCAATCCCACTAAAATCAGGGACTAGACAAGGCTGCCCTCTCCCTTTATAGCTATTCAATCTAGTACTCGAAGTCCTAGCCAGAACAATTCTACAACAAAAGGAGGTAAAGGGATACAAATTGGAAAGGAAGAAGTCAAACTATCACTATTTGCAGGTGATATGATAGTATATTTAATTAATCCCAAAAATTCCACCAAAGAACTTCTAAACCTGATAAAGAACTTCAGTAAAGTGGCTGGATAAAAAATTAACTCAAACAAATCAGAAGCCTTCTAATACACAAAAGATAAACAGGCTGAGAAAGAAATTAGGGAAACAATACCTTTTTACAATAGTCACAAACAGTATAAAGTACCACCAGCTATACAACTCCTGGGCATATACCCAGAAGATGCTCCAACATGTAATAAGGACACATGCTCCACTATGTTCATAGCAACCTTATTTATAATGGCCAGAAGCTGGAAAGAACCCAGATATCCTTCAACAGAGGAATGGATACAGAAAATGTGGTACATTTACACCGTGGAATACTATTCTTCGGCAAATGGATGGAATGAGCAATTAACATCCTGAGTGAGATAACCCAACCACAAAAGAACACACACTCACTAATTAGTGGATATTTTCCCAGAAGCTCAAAATACCCAAGATACAATTCACAAGGACATGAAACACAAGAAGAAGGAAGACCAATGTGTGGATACTTCAGTTCTTAGAAGGGGGAACAAAATACCCATGGGTGGAGATACAGAGACAAAGTGTGGAGCAGAGACTGAAGAAAAGACCATCCAGAGACTGCCCCACCTGGGGATCCATCCCATATAAAACCACCAAACTCAGACAATATTGTAGATGCCAACAAGTGCTTGCTGACAGGAGCCTGATATAGCTGCCTCCTGAGAGGCTTTGCCAGTGCCTGGCAAATACAGAGGTTGATTCTCTCAGCCAACCATTGGACTGAGCACAGGATCTTCAGCGGAGGAGCTAGAGAAAGGACTGGAGGAGCTAAAGGACCTTGCAGCCCCATGGGAGGAGCAACAGTATGAACCAACAAGTACCCCTAGAGATTTCAGGGACTAAACCACCAACCAAAGAGTATGCATGGAGGGACCCATTGCTCAAGCTGCATATGTAGGAGAAGATGGCCTTGTTGGACATCAATGGGAAAAGAGGCCCTTGGTCTTGAGAAGGTTCGATGCCCCTGTGTAGGGGAATACCAGAACAGAAAAGTGAGAGTGGGTGGGTTGGTGAGCAGGGGAGGGGGAATGGGATAGGGGGTTTTTGAAGTGGAAACCAAGAAAGGGAATAATATTTGAAATGTAAATAAAGAAAATATCTAGTAGAAAAAAAGGGACCATTGCAGTATCTATATTTTATGTATGCTGTATACTATTTATAAAGTCTCTAGAACAGATAGTCTTCTTTGGTTTATATGAAAGATGCCTTCCTGCACAGGTAGAGGACAGATCCATTTGGATTAACTATTAAGGGAGAGGACAATATATATGTTTATTCTTTACTAGAAATCCTCTGAGAAAATAACCACCAGTCTATAACATTCTGGGAAGTTAGCTATATCATATGTCCACACAGGCTAGTTATTCTATTTAGATACCATATAAAGAAATCATCATCTTAAAATTAAACTAAGAATTAAAACTGATTCTTAGTTTTATAGGCTGCTGAATATGAGGGAAAGCCCAACCTCTCACAATGATCTTTAAGCATGCTAATGTCCAACTCACTTCTAAACATAAACCATGATGTGTCTGTTTACAAAAGTTATTTCAAGACATTATCAGGCACATAGATCTTCTGTGTTTTTGATCTTTTGAGAAATGGAATCCCATTCTATCTATATTCATATATTTTGTCCTCATAAAGTCCTAAAAGCTCCTTTCTCAAAACATCAGTTAATGAGAGTTCAGAATGAAAAGGGAATGAGAATCTCATACAGAGAAAAGTTTAGAGCTATAAAAGCAAAACAGTGTGTTGAAGAAGTAGGTAAGATTTCCTTTACAAGATGTGGGCTTCACAGTAACATCTAGCATGGAAAGTGCAGTGTGCTGATGGGAAACGTTGAAATCAAGAATAGAGAGAGTAGAGACATGCCATTAACAGTGGCTGCCATTCCTGATGTGTTTCCCAGATAGGTACTTTTTACCATGGCTCAATCGTCTAAGCATCTCCCTGAATGGATTCACCTCAACAGGGTTCCAGGCCGTTCACTTTCAAGCAACCCTGACAGCCAGCATGACCTATCTGACCCAGGAACAGGATATGAAAACTGTATCAGAAATTTTCCCATATTTAGGGCAGATGGCCTCCTTAAATACTGTGTAGTCTCTGACCAGAAAGCAAAATTGTAAAGGGAAAAGTAGCATGTATACCCAAACAGAAGAGCATTAGATCAGGCTAATTCATTAGCTATGGTTTCTACAGCCCCTTTCCAGGTAGAACAGCAAGGAACTGAAATGCTACCAACTGTGACCCTTCAGAGATAAAGGGCCTGATTGTTCCTTCCCCTGCTGACTAGCATCAAATAAAAATCTTTTTTTTCTTTTTTTTTACATTTTAAAACATTAATTTTATTTTAGATTAAGACTTCCAATTTTCTACTCTTGAACTTAATTTCTTTTTTATTAGATATTTTCTTCATTTACATTTCAAATGCTATCTCGAAGGACCCCTATATTCTGCCCCTGCACCCTGCTCCCCAACCCACCCACTCCAGCTTCCTGGCCCTGGCATTCACTTGTACTGGGACATATAATCTTCAAAAGACCAAGGGCTTCTCATCCCATTGATGGCCAACTAGGCCATACTCTGCTACATCTGCAACTAGAGACACAAGCTCTGGGAGTACTGGTTAGTTCATATTGTTGTTCCACCTATAGGGTTACAGACCCCTTCAGCTCCTTGGTTATTTTCTCTAGCTCCTTCATTAGGGGCCCTGTGTTCCATCCAATAGATGACTATGAGCATCCACTTCTGTATTTGCAAGGCACTGGCATAGCCTCACAAAAGACAGCTATATCAGGGTCCTCTCAGCAAAATCTTGCTGGCATATGCAACAGTGTCTGGGTTTGGTGATTGTTTATGGGATGGATCCCTGGGTGGGGCAGTCTTTGGATGGTTCTTCCTTCTGTCTCAGCTCTGAACTTTGTCTCTGTACCTCCTTCCATGGGTATCTTGTTTCCCATTCTAAGAAGGAACAAAGTATCCACACTTTGGTCTTCCTTCTTCTTGAGTTTCATGTGTTTTGCAAATTGTTTCTAGGGTATTCTAAATTTCTGGGCTAATATCTGCTTATCAGTGAGTGCATATCATGTGTGTTCTTTTGTGATTGGGTTGCCTCACTCAGGATGATACACTCCAGATGCATCCATTTGCCTAAGAATTTCGTAAATTCATTGTTTTTAATTGCTGAGTAGTACTCCATTGTGTAAATGTACCACATTTTCTGTATCCATTTCTCTGTTGAGGGACATCTGGGTTCTTTCCAGCTTCTATTGTAAGCACTAACTACCAATTAATAATAAACTCCTTCCCATAAAGTAGAAAGTTCTTGGTGTCTCAGGGGACTAAACTGTCATTAGAGTCTTATCTGTTTGTCATGTTCATAAATATCTTACCAAAAAAGCCAATTCAAGTCATGATCCATCTTGAAGCAGACCTTACAAAGAGTTAAGAAGATATGCAGAAATCCAGGACACTCTCATAAACAATCCCCATGCTGGCCACTAAAGAATACTACTATAGCAGCAGGAGATGCCACCAGTGCTGTGGGTTGGGGCAGTGTATTAGTTAGGGTTCTCTAGAGTCACAGAACTTACAGAGTAAAGGAATTTATTGATGACTTACAGTCTGCAGCCCAATTCCCAACAATGATTCAGTAGTAGCTGTGAATGGAAGTCCAAGGATCTAGCAGTTACTCAGTCCCACACGGTGAACAGGCGAAGGAGCGAGTGCTAGTCTCCCTTCTTCCAGTGTCCTTATATAGTCTCCAGCAGAAGGTGTAACCCAGATTANGATCTTGAGCTCGGAGATCTCTCTGTCTTAATCTTCTGGAATCCATAGCCGATATGCTATCAAGATCTCCATACCAAGATCCAGATCAGAGACTTCTATATCCAAGCCTCCAGGTTAGGGTCACTGGTGAGCCTTCCAATTCTGGATTGTAGCTCATTCCAAATATAGTCAAGTTGACAACCAGGGATAGCCACTACAGGCAGCATAGGAATTATGTTCAAAAGGACCAGGATTCTTGACTTTGTGCTACAGAAGAGAATTTCAGAGGACATCATTATGAGGCAAAGTTGGAGCCTACTATAAAAGGTTTTAAAATATGGACATGAAGAAAAGAGAGCTGCAGAGTGTGAGCTAGGATGGGCATGGGTTTCTCTTCTAGAAAATCTCTCTCCTTCACTAGTTTTACTGTAAATGTTTTAGTGTCTTCAAATTCATGATACTGCTATTTCTTTTTGTTTGTTTGTTTGTTTTATAAACCCACTACCATGGTTTAGTTTAGTCCAAACCCTTCAGGAGATAGCCTACATTCATCAATAAAGAGGTGAGAAATGACCAACTTGTAACCATAACAGCAGATATAATAGCCCTTGATGCTCTTTAAAGAAAACTAGCTCTCCTCCAGTGCCCCTGACTTCAGTAATAATCTCCTGCTTGGATGTTGTTCATAGTAATTAAACTGAAATAAAATAGTACAGGCAATATGAACAATTTAAAATTCAGTTTGACTTACTGTCTGGGAAGCTTCATTCTGGCCTTTCCTACTCACTTTGGCAACTCTTCAGCTTTCAATGTATCATTAAAAACTCAAATGGGGAAAAAAACAGCTATGCATGTCAGGTATATCTTTGCCAAAATTAAGCTGAAAGCCCATCTGGCTCCACTGTCTTATTGAATTTGTCACATTTTATAGGTAGTTGAGTTTCTTTCCTAATAATCAATCTCTCTAAAGGATGGCAGGAATTACTTCATCACATAAGTAAACCACTTTCTGTTATTTTTATACATGTAATTCTCTCTCTTCAAACATCACTGCATATAAAGAATTTTGAATTATTATTTTAACAGTTTAATGTATACATCTCTAAAGACACTCAGATAGATCTATCTTATCATCATGCACTGTGTGTGTGTGTGTGTGTGTGTGTGTGTGTGTGTGTGTGTGTGTGTATGTGTAGTATGCATCTATGCATATGAATGTTTGCATGTGTTTGAAAGCATGTGGAAGCCCAAATTGAACTCAGGCCTCTTCCTTGATCATATTGCACATTATATATTAAAGCGGGGTCTGTCGTTGGGCCCTTAGCTCATCAATTCTGATGACTTTATCAGGTAATCTTGTCCAGGCATCCCCTCATTTTGGTTTCTGAGTGCTGGGATTATAAGTAGCTACCACTTCTATCCAACTTTTTTTTTTTTAACTTTTAATTGATTCTTTGTGATTCTTCATGTACCCCAGTCCTGTTCATCTCCCTATACCCTCATATCTGCCCTTCACCCTTGCAATATCCCCTCCAAAATAACACACACACACACACACACACACACACACACACACAAACATACATACCTCATTGTGGAAGCTGTAGTATGTCACAGTGTGTCCCACAATGTACATACCCCTCTATCCACAAATCTTCACTTGCAAATGTTCATTGCAATGAATCATTGGTCTGGTTTGATGTCTCTGGCTTCTGAGACATCATCAATACTGGATAGTCACCTGAACTCCTCCCACTTATCCTTTTGTTGCCCTGTGTTATGGAGATCTTGAAGCTTTAGAGCAGAGGAACTGGCTCTTCCACAAGTACCAACGATTCATGGACTATATAGATTTTGTCTGGGCCACCTCTGAGTCCCAGATCTGGGCCGAGGTGGTAGCTGAGCTGGTCAGCACACTGTCTTTCCCTTATCCGCACCACCAGAACAAGCTCTCCACACTGCTCCAGCTAGGCCACAGGACAGCCCTCCTGCTCTCACCCTTGGGCTGGCTCAACTACAGCCTTACCACCAGGGTGAGCTGTATTGTGCTGTCCAGGCAAGGTACAGAGCTTGTTCTCCCAAGTGCTATAGATGATGAGGGGCAGGACTAACTCTCCAATGATGATGACTCCATGGGCAGATATCCCAACTGCTGCCATGGCAAAGGAGGGGGCATCACCTTTGTGCTTGTGCCACCCTATAGAAGATGAGTGGTGAATTCATTTCTCCTACACCAATGCCCTCGGGCCAGCTCTTTTATACCCCAGATGCTAGGGCTATCTCCATGGTTCTGTTTGCCTGTCAAACTTTTTATATGGGTTCTGGGATTCCAAACTCCTGTCCTGAGCATTGCACAGTGTCTGAGTAAGTATAATATTGCTGTGATAAAACACCACAACCAAGACCACTTATAAAAGAAAGAGTTTAATTTAAGCTTATGGTTTCAGAGGGTGAGAGTCCATGATGATGGAGCAAAAGCATGTCAGGAGGGAGCATCTATGAGCTCACGTTTTAATCCCCTAGTAGGAGGCAGGGAAAGAGTACAAAGCTTACCACCACCTTCAACAAGGTCACACCTCTTAATTATTCTCAAACCAATTCCACTAACTGGTGACCAAATATTGAAACGTGAACATATGGGGGCTATTCTCATTCAAATCACCACATATAACAAGTGCTTCAATTGCTATGCTATCTCCCCAGTCCCATTTAGTTCCAACACACCTTGAATATAAAATGGATGTTAAATTTATCACCCACAAAGATTACTGCCCATTTCATCCCTTGTTACATGGGGATCAGAATATTCTCTAAATACCATTGATTTAGATTCCTACCACTATTCTTCCTCTCTTCACTCTTTCCCTTAAAAACACCCCACCTCTTATCAAATCTCCATGTCTCTGCTGCTGCTGTTGCTGCTGCTGCTGCTGCTGCTGCTGTGCCTCTGCCATTGTTCTTAGCACTTGCTTACTGTCCCTTTACTAATACAGTGTATGCTGTCTCCCTCCCTAGATTCCTCTGCACAACCTACCCAGAATCACAGGAGCCATTCAAATTCTAGTGGACATTTCCTCTTTCTCTTCCCCTTCCCCCTTCTTCCTCCTCCTCCCCTCCCTCCCTCCATTCCCTCCTCCTCCTCCTTCTCCTCCTCTTCCTCCTCCTCCTCTCCCACCTCCTTCTCCTCTTCCTTTCCTCTTCCTCCTCATTGTAATGTTCTCTCATACTATGGGCCCCCCAAAACATATCAGGTCCACCAGTATGCATTTTTATCTTCATGATTTTCACTAGTTCATATTTGTGAGGTCATCTGATTAGTAGCCCCAATTGATCTGCCTTAAAGACAAATTGCATTGTATTTTCCTATTGTGGTATCCTCAGTACTATGCAGACTGAGCTCTACTGTTAAAGTAAGCTTTCAATAAGTGAACAATTGAATGAGTGAATGAATGAATGAATGAATTCTTTAAAATGATTTTTTTCTTGTTCCTTTTCCTTTTGCTTATAAGTAATAATGATAATCTTGTAATTTGCCTAACACTAATTTTAACTATCACCTTGGTCATATTTAAAATAATAACTGTTCTGGGATGTTGATACATGCACTTGATGCATGTTAGTAGCACAGATATGAAAGAGAAATTTTATAATAGAAAGTGTAGCTACTTATATGGGGAAAGCCATGTAGAAGATCAGAAACAGACATTTTGAATCTTAGATTCTAAGCATTCTTTGGAGGCCAGTTTGTCCCAGATAACATGACTATGACACAAGAAAAGAAACCACAGTCCCTTCTCTCCAGGAGTCTGCTCTCCTACATAAATTCATACCAGCCCCATGACATGACACTGGCAAATTCTTTCTACATGAGTTGTCCCATACTACAACATGTCAGAAAACAAAATGCTTTTGCTTCAAATATATTCTATCATACCCATATTCATATTTTGAAAAGTGCCTGATAATGTTAGTTTTATCATTGGAAGAGTATATTTTCTCCAAAGTAGCCACCAAAACTTCTGATGACATGCGTGTTGAATAGATTGGGCTATTTGAGTTTGTTTGTTTGTTTGTTTGTTTGTTTGTTTGTTTGTGACCTTCATATAAAACTTAACTCTCTCTTTATTTTATCTCAAAAGGTCCCTAGGTAGCACTTGATGTGACTGAAGGACAACTGCTATCTCTCAGCCATGCTGGGTTACTAGAAAAATGTGGTTCCCATACCTTAGTTTAGATCCCCTGTCCCATCACTACACAAGCCCAAAAGATCTTAAGATACTAGGAAATCAAAAACTCCACTTTGGAATGAGATAGTAGCAAGAACCTCAGTCAGCGGTGCAGGTATGAAACAGATAAAGAACCTTGGAAGTCTGAGAATAAAAAACCCACTGAGAGATCTATTTTCAGCTTTGAGATGTGGAAATAATTCAGGCTTTATTCAAAGGTTTTCATTAGCTTTGAGAAGTGTTGATATTAAAAAGAAGAAGGTGTTATGTGGTGCGTGTGTGAGGATGAGTAGCATTTTGCTTGTTTTCCACAAGCAATCAGTCATAGCTTTTCAGGAAAGTGGCAATTTAGAGGGATTTTATTTTTAAAACATGTGAAAAGGTGAGAAAAGGCTTGCATAATTATATATATATATATATATATATATATATATATATATATTCATATACATATACATATACATATACATAAAATTTCTTGAGCTAGTTATCAAGTTGTAGAATTCAAGAACCATGATAACAACTGGTGCTGGTAGAATTAGTCTACTTAATTAAGAATTAGATGTAGTCTGGCGTGGTGGCGCACGCCTTTATCCCAGCACTCGGGAGGCAGAAGCAGGAGGATTTCTGAGTTTGAGGCCAGCCTGGTCTACAAAGTGAGTTCCAGGACAGCCAGGGTTATACAGAGAAACCCTGTCTCGAAAAAAAAAAAATTAGATGTAGTGACTGGAAGTTTTGGCTTCACAGTGAACTTGTACTATTGACTGAGGCAATTTCAGTTGTACTTAGTCTAGTCAACACAGAAGGCTGCCACAAGCAGGTACTCTGTGTAAGTGTTGTGGTGGGGATGGGGATGGTGAGAGCAATCTCAGGCATCCAAGAAAATGAACCAAGAATTGTAATGGTCTGTATGACAATTGCTCTTTAATTATCTAAATTGTGTTGATTTATAAATGTGTGCTCCTTTTTAAATAGAGCATTATAGAAAACAGAGGAAGTATATGAAAATTACCCATCAAGCTAAAACCATGTAGCAAGTCATTTTTACATGCAAGGGCTGGGGAGATGGCTCCATTAGGGAAATGCTTGCCATTCAAGCATGAGCAACTAAGTTTGGATCCTCAGCATGATATAAAAAGCTGGGCACCATGGAGTTTGCCTAGAGCTGGGAGGAAACAAGAGACTCACCTGGCCCTGTTGGCTCGCTGTACTTGCCAAATCTGTGATCTCCAGATTTAGTGAGAGAATGTGTCTCCAAAAATAAGTTGGAGAATGATAGAGGAACACACCCGACTTTGACCTCTTGCTTCCATTTGCAATTTGTACAACCAAGCTTATATTCTTGTACATACACATCCAGTATATGTACATGGGCATATAAGCAGGTATATACATATAATTTCATAAACTAGTATTGTTGTTGTTCTTCTTCTTCTTCTTCCTCTTCCTCCTCCTCCTCCGCCTCCTCCTCTTCTTCTTCTTCTTCTTCTTCTTCTTCTTCTTCTTCTTCTTCTTCTTCTTCTTCTTCTTCTTCTTCTTCTTCTTCTTCTTCTTTGTTTTTTGTTTTGTTTTGTTTTTCTAGTCAGGGTTTCTCTGTGTAGCCCTGGCTGTCCTAGAACTCACTTTGTAGACCAGGCGGGCCTCGAACTCAGAAATCCACCTGCCTCTGCCTCCCAAGTGCTGGGATTAAAGGCATGCACCAACACGCCCAGCTCCCATACTTCTTCTTATGTATGCATATATTTTCAGCTAAATTCCTTTTGAAAACTTGTAGTTCTGTTATATATTACATTTAAGAAGTAATAATTATATTTAGAACTGAAACAGTTGGAGTCATTGTCAAAGTCTTATTTAAAAACAATGTTACTAAATATTTTAGATGTTGCAAAAAGCTGTGTATAATATTTAAGAATATAGTTATGATAATTTCAACTACTCACTCTGTTCAAATGTGAAGATTCTTTTAAATTGAGGGTTATTTGTTTATTAATTTATTTTAGGTATGTGGGTATTTTATCTGTATGTCTGTGTACCATGCACATGCTTGGTGACTTTGGAGGCCAGAAAATAGAAAAAGATCCTCTGGGACTAGAGTTACAGGTGTTGGTAAGTTGACATGTGGGTGCCAAACTTGGGTTCTCTGGAAGAACAACCAAAGCTCTTAATCCCTGAGTGATTTCTCTGGGCCCAGTTTGAGATTTTATTCTCTCATATATTGCTGGGTCTTTCTAATGATTTAGTCTCTAAAGGTAGACTTTTGATCAAAATGCTTGAATTATCATAAGGCTTTTAATATATATTTTCTTACATATACAGTATACTCTTCAATAGAGATAAAAGTAATTTTACAAATCGCTATATAATACTAAAAATATTACCAGATAACTTAAAATATTTTCTCTTCTTTGGTTTTTATTTTGTTTTTCCCAGTCTAATTCCTGGCATTCATTCATAAAATAGTTACTGAACAGTTATTGTGGGCTCCACACTATTATAAGCCACAGCGAATGTACCTACCAAGTCATGAGAAGTATTCTACAAAGGCACTTGTCCTTCCTCCTTCAGCTATTAGACTATTGAAACAATGAATTAGAGATAGGTAGAATTTCCATGGAACCCAGTGGTGCCATCCAGATTGATTCCAAGAGAGACATTTCATACACTATTAGTCCACCATGATGGACAGGTTAGTGCTGAGAAAATGATGGACCAGCTAGGTCAGAATAACAGGACTGCTAACTTCTTCACACCTCTTGCTATTTGTTTAAACCTGAAACTCTTATTAGTACCCCCAGAAGACAGATTTGGTAGTCCCTGGACCCCTTCATATGTTCCTTTCCCAATGTGGCCACACTGACTAAATCTCCATTTTCTCCTTTTCCCTATTGCTTGTAATTTTAATTTTTTATATTGGCACAGGTGTGCAAACACCTACTTTGTTGGAACAGATAAAGTTCAAGATTTTTTCCCCTTTAAAAAAAAAAGGAAGAGATCTGTGGGAACATAAAGAAAATATTAAGAAAAAAATCAAACTTTTGTGAAAGTTTAATGGAAATGTCCCTTGTGAATGTTGTATTATTGTGAGGAGAAAAACAAAGAGGTTGTAAAAATGATATTATGTTAGTAAGGTTTAAATAATTATTAGAGAGAGGATACTCATGATGGAGGATGCATCTGCTTGGAGGGTAGTAAAGAAGAATAGCATTTGAACAACAGTTTGGAGAGGATGAGAAAGCAAAGCAGGAAAATGATTATGAGGGAGCCATGCCAGTCATGATTGGTAAACAGAAAAGAGTATGTCTGGCTGTCTGAAATAAAGTATGGCTGGTATCCCATCAGAAAGCTGGCACGTCTGGATCAGAAAGGGCCTTGTGCACCATTGTCAGACTCTGGCATTCACTTTGAGATGAAATGGGACCCTTGACATTCTTGCATAGATAAGTGCTATGAGTTGATTTAAAGTCTCATTCTGGGTGCCATACTATGAACAGAATAGTAGCTATCATAGTCATTCATGTAATATATAAAGCAGGGCTCCAGTAATATAGAATGATGAAAGTCCCTGTCTACACTAACAAAGAACCAGAAAGATCTATTTAATGCTAGATTTGGAAGATAAAATAGAGTTAATGATGACACATTTCCAATTTGAAACCAGAAGGATAAAGTTGTCATTAATTTCAATGGAAATGAGTTTTGATAGGAGCAGGTTTAGGGTGGGTGCTTATGAAGCCCATACTTTATGTACGCAGACTTCTTGTTCTGCTACACATCAAAAGGCTAGCCGGAAGCCATTTCTGGTAAAATTACTTTAAGAAAGAAGTATAAGCCAGAGACATTCAGACAGGACTGCTTAAACTGTAATGAATATGTATGCAAAAATAAAAGCAAGGCCACAATCTGAACAACTCTAACCATCAGCAGAGTTAGAGAAATAGCTATATGTGTTGAAGAATCCCAAACATGAGAATAATTAATATGGTAATATATTAGAGCTAGAATAGGAAGGAGAAAGATTGAGGTTTAGACAGCACATGAGTATAACAGTATGGAAACCACAAAGACTTAGAGAAGAAATAATACAGTTCCTCAAATACTTAGATTATAGGACTAAGTAGTGTCTTTTGCATGCTAAGGTAACTGCCTATGAGTTTCAAGTTAGTCAATGGTTGGGGATGATAGCCAGGGAAATGCATATGAGAGCAAAGAAACTTGCAGTGTCACCCCTGACTCTCTGGAAAGGGGGAAAGTCCTGACATGTCATTAATGACACCTACATTGTTGTCATAACTTCCATGAAAGTCCAGGGGAACTTGGTTGTAAAATCTCATACCTGAGCCACATAGAGGTACCTAGAAGGCTGCATTCAAGCTCCTACTGTTCTCCATCCTCAACCTAGGAACTCCTTCTGCCAGCTGTTATTCTATCTCCCTTGTAATATCTCTTCTAATGGAGCAGTAAACATGGGATAGATTCTGGCAACTTTAATGAACCTGGGCTGATGGTTGTGAGAAGACGACACTTGTATGCAGGTGATTGTGCCATGAACAACCTAATACAGTGGGCATTAGGAGAAGGTCGTGAGGGTCCAAGCCCTCAATCTGTGGGATTTTAAGTCGCCTCAAAGCAGATAGTGCCGTGATTCAGTTAATTAGAGGACATCCAATTGGTTTTGAAGACTTATCTTCAGATCACAGAAGTATGTCTGTGAGGCAAGATCCTGTACACCTGAGCCATGGAAGTGCTCTGTCTTGTGAAAAGAGACACTAAGTCATTTCTTTCTGTGTCCACAGAGCTGCTTATAGCATGTTTGATAAAAAAATAGGAGAAAAAACTTTGGAAATAATATGTAAGATGAATCATAGAAAGAAAGGTTTTACTGTATTGAAATAATGATCAGAGGAGATCAAACTGGGAGAATAAGAATTGATTGTATATAGGAGTAATACAGCACAATCAACACTGGCAAGAAAACTCTAAGGGGCAGAAGCAGAGTCCAATACACTGAGTTGGATAGACACCATGAGATCTACTCTATGTATATGATGTTGACTTTGAAGAACTTGAATATTCAATACATATATGATATTATATATATATATATATATATATATATATATATATATATATATGAATTCTTCTGATTTTTTTTACTTCTGTTTCCTTAGTGTACTGGAAGAAGGGTTCATCAGCTGAGTGTAGCTGAGTATAAGACTTATGTAAGTTTTCAACAGAATGACTCCATTAGCTGGTTGTTTTATAATTTCTTCCATTACTTTTTATCTTTAGAATACTCTTCCAAATTGAAGACAGCCTAAAATCCTCATCTTTGAGCTTTTTTAATGTATAATTTTCATGTTGTGATTAGCTCTTTTAAGTTCTAAAGCAATGACTATTACGTAAGTTTAAATACATAGCCAACTACAAATCTACAAATCAACAATTAATCCAGACCAACTTAATGTTCAAATATTTATGCATGGCAGAGATTTATAATGAGATTAAAAAACCAACCCCATACTAAAACTGTATTAGCTGGGCTTCATGCTTTTTAATCTGACACAGTTGGACAGCAGACCAGTTCTCACTCTAGGACTCAAGTCCTTGTGTGAACCTATGCTGCCTCCTGTATTCATGCAAGTCAAACAACAGTAGACCCTAGAAGATGAAAGAAGAAATGAAGGAGAACACAGATGCCATAACCAGGGCTCTAGGTACAGAGGGCATGCACATTTCCCCACACAGTCACACTGGACTACCATCATTGAAGTTAGCCCAGGAGTGATAGGGAAAGTCACCCAGCTGAATCCAGTCTAATTAAAAAATTCTGGATCATAAGGGGAAAAAATGACTATTGCTATTTTAAATAACCAGTTTGATGAGTTTGGTATATGGACATAAACATATGTTCTGAACATTTCTATATGTAGAAGAGAAATGATCTTCTAGGAAGAGCTAGCTGAAGTGCAAACTTAAGGTTTCTTTGGAGAGTCAGTTGTGTTGGATAGTGTTTTGCTGGGACAAACACTTGAGTAGTCCTTTCCTGAAGTAGACACAGGTGAAAGACTAAGGCAGACTCATGAAGAAACATTTTACTAAAGCAGATGGAGGAAGAGATGATGTTCTGCTGGAGAAAATGTGAAAGGATGGGTGATGAAGGATCCGTGCTAACACTTATGGTTTGCCTTAAATTGTGTAGTTGAGTTCCATTTGTTGGGACTCCTCAGACTCAGGTCAGCATGTGCTGAGGCAAGCCCGGGCTCAGGACACATGATGTTTGGAGGGTTTTGGAGGGTATAAATAGGACTCAGTGTAGTGACAGAGACAGAGCTTGGCTTGCTGGTACAGCTAGTTGTGCAATACTTGTGAGTCTCCAGTCTTTCCTGATCCTTGCTTCCCTGAGAAAGGCACAGCTGAGAACTTCTTCTGATGTTCCTGTTGGTCCCTCCAAATCATGGTGATTCTCATTCTCCTTCTTTCTCCCAGCTCCTAGCCCATGCAAATCTAAAGGTCCTGCTTTAGTCTACACAGTGCAGCCATTAGCCGTTGGCTCTTTATTGGTCAATCAAAAGCCAAATGGGGACTAGGGCCTTCACTGTTTGGACACACAGATTCTAGAGTTTGGGGGCTGGATTAATTCAAAACATTAGAACCAATCCTCAACACCAAAGAACCTTTCTAAACAAGGTTTCCCCCAGTACCCTTTCTTTTCTACTACCCCTAATGGGTGGTGGGCTACAAGAGAGGTTAAAGTGTTTAAGAAATAAAGTGTTTCATTAAAAATAGGATTTTAAAAAACTAAAGTTACAGCTAACTCCATAGAAAAATAATCCAGCAGTGAATTTAAAAGTGATGTTAATTATAAGTGGGAAATTGATGATTCAAACACAATTTTTAAAATTTTTCTGTGCCCAGTACTATTCCTACTAGGTGTTCACAAAAGGGTTTCTACAGGAAAATAATGTGAAGAAAGCAGAGTTCATGCTACTGTTGTAACTATACCCTGTACGTAGAGCCTCTCAGAAGCTGTTAGTGTGTGGCCTGAAACCCAATGGATACTCAGTGAATGGTCAAGAACATATCATCATCATCATCATTGTAACCATTCCTGTTATTTGCACCGGTATATTAAGTAATAAATTCAGAATTCTGATGTTTTCTAAAGCTAATGAGATAATTCAGGCAAAAATTCTTTGCCATGCAAGGTTTTAGACTGGAGTTCTACCCCTAGAACCCATGTCAAGAAGATAGCATGCAACGGTGCACAGCTGCAATCCCATGCAGAGGATATGAAGACAGGAGGATCCCTGAGGACTCTATGTTGAGACAGCCTAGCCTCATTAGTGAGAGATGCTGCCTCAAAAAGCAAGATGAACAGCCTCTGAATAATGACACCTGAGGTTGATTGCTAGTCTCCTTTACACATGGGCATCCACATGTGCATGTGCACCCACACATATATACAATAAATATACACGTTTATCGAACACAAAGAGACATGTACACAAAGAAAAGAAGCTTAAAGCTTTAAGGTGATTTCTTTGCTTCTCAGATTTTTCCATTCAGTTGACTTTAGCTCTTAGCATTTTTGACTCCGTTACAATAATTTTATAAAAAGTGCTTGATTTTGAAAATTTTGTATACTTAAGGCACACACACACACACACACACACACACACACACACACACATCAAGCTTAGCAGTTAAGAGCACTTTCTTGTCTTGCAAAGTTGCTAAGGGCCTGAGTTCAATTCCTCGCACCTTCCTGGCAATTTAACAACCATCCAGTTGTATTTCAGTTCCAGTCAATCCTACTTCCTTTTTCAGCCTCCATGAGCACCAAGTACACACATGGTGCACTAATATACATGCAAGCAGAACAGAACATTCAAATATATGCAAAGATATAAAACTTCAAACATTAAAAACAAAACCTTAATAGTCTGGAATGAGTTTGCTGTCGTTGAACATGAATTTCTCAAAAGTCATTGTAGTGGGCAAAGCTGCATAAGCATGTGGATGCCATCTCCACAGATAGCCTTAGAACTAGTATTTTGTGCCACATTATGGGATTCACTACTTGAGGTGATGATGGCTAAATGGAAATATCACAGGTGAAATACTCTCTGTTCCTTTAAAGACTGAACTAGTAAAAGGCAAGTAAAAGTTAATTATCTTCTCACCAAAGAAATAAAGAAGCAAGTTTTAAAGTAACTCTTCAAAGTCCCCTTGAAAATCAAGTTGTGATGGATGCTAGGGCCCTTTCACTGCAATAATGAACCCACACCGGGCTGAGGGAGGGTAGAAGATGTTCTCAGAGTTCAATTTAATCTATAATAAACAGTGCTGATCTTTCTTGAAAGAAATAACAAACCCAGCTTTCTTCTCATATCTTCTCATTAAGATTTCTCATTCATTAGATTCTTCCTTTTTAGTGTTTTATTCTCATTGATTGTTCTACATCTGTGTTTTATTTTCTCTGAATTTTTACCTGCTGATCAATAGTTACAAATCCATTAGTTTTGACCTTCTAGCCATTTTCTTATTTGATCTAAGCACTAAAACACTTGGTAGTTGTTACATGTTAATAGTAAACAGAGGAGCCCCAGATTTTTGTTGTTTATATTTCTGTCCTTGCTAAAGTTGTAATAACTTGGAGACTAAAAGTTTTAAGATACTTGGAAAATGTTGGCTCAGTTTGTTTACACTCAATTTCCTATTGTTCCCAGGGATAAAGATAGCAGAAGGTAGCAGAATCAGTCTATGTGTTCTATATCTATTACTACTACTACTACTACTACTACTACTACTACTACTACTATCACTATTATTGTTGTTGATATATTATATACATAATATGATAGCATATTATACCATTAAATATTTTAAAAGTTGCTAGTGTTGGTAGATGAAACATCATGGACAGAATCCTTAGATAGGAAATTTTATTTCCTGACAGTTCCAAAGTCTGAGAGAAGTTCTCAACAGAGATGGTTTTCTCTGGGGCCTATCACATTGGCATATAAATGTCCAACTTCAGCTAGCATCTTCCTTCTATACATGTCTGTGTTCAAATTCCCTTTTCATAAACATACTCATCAGGCTGGTCTGGGGCCAGCATAACTGATCTTATTTTAACTTATGTCCCTCTTTAAATGCAGTTATAGCCTGAGTTATTTGGATCAGATGCAGGACATTGCACAAGCCTCTCTCTTAAACTTTTCATTCTTTAAACTTGTCATTCTTTGTGCTTAAAATAGGAATAATAAGAACAACGGTATGTACTATGAAAGTCCTAGCTGGTATTATTATAGATGCTAGTGTTGCACCTTGGAGCGTTGGGATAAAGAATAATATATTTATTAAAGATTATTACAGAGAAGTAAAGCAAAGGCCACCAAACAAAAGATACTCATCTACAGTAGAGTAATTAGAATAAAATATAGGGCATATGAACACAACTATATAGCTTCTCCAACTATGTTATATTTTATTACTTCATTTTTCAGTGCTAAGAATGGAACCCAGTGTCTTGAACATATTGGGCAAGCTCTCTATCACTGCGCTAAAACCTCACCTCAGATTGCTTTATATTATTTTGTTTTAAATATTTGATTTTTAATTTTGGTATTTGTTTGTTTGTGTGTGAAAGTGTTTCTTTGTGTGCATGTATGGGTATAAGTATAAATGGAGACCAAGAGGGGTATCACTTCCCTTGGAGCTGTAGTTACAGGTGTTTGAGAACTGCCTAACACAAACACTAAGATCTGAAGTTGAGTTCTCATGATGCAATAGGAAGCCCTCTTAACCAAAGAGCCATCTCTCCAGTTCCCAATTTTGTATCACTTATAAGGCCATAATCCTTACAAAATTGTAACAAGGAATAAAATAACTAATTTAAGGAGAGAGAACACCATGGAGCCCTGGAACGTGGGGCTCCAGAGACTGTTTTCATTACCTGTCCCCTTCAGGGTGTTACAGAGCCTGCTGTACAGTCAGCCCTCACATACCCAGTTTTCTATCCAAAGAAATACATTTATTAAACCAAATATTATTTTATTTCTATTAAATATGATTAACAAAAGAAATGTATCTATTTAAAGGTAGTAAATAGCTGTACAAGTCTATGGTTTTAAGTGGTTCTTCAGTCTACAAGCCAACTCCTGAGTTTTGTGATCTGCTTATTAGGTACTCACAAGATTTTAGAGAATCTGGTAAAACATTCCATAAGCAGATCATTTGGCCCAAGGTTGATTCACAAAGCATAACTTGGTTGATAGAAGGAAGATCCACCAGCTGGCTGTGGTGACATCACCTATAATATCTTCCCATAACATCTGAATGAGGGGCAAATTGAGACATACCTGTGATTCTCACAACTCAGATAGACTCCTGGAGACTGAGACAAAATCACAGACTACAATTCCTCCCCACCTTATCACTACAATATTTGAAATCTATTTACTGAGTTCCTTCAACTCTCTGTCACATTCCCTACTTTCAATAACAATAAAGGAAATAAATTATAAGGCATTATAGGGCATAGTAAAAGGCAAGGGATGGTTTGAAAATAAAAGGAAATTAGTAATAAGTAGATTCAGTCAGATGTACAAGTAATGTGGCCATTATCAGACAGCAACTTAAGAAGACATGATCAATAGGCAAATATCAAAGCTAGCAACATACAATGAAAGTACAGAATATAAACAGAAAGATGGGAATTATATGAAAAAAATTCTAGAAATAAAGAAAATATTTGTACTGGCTAGTTTTGTGTCAACTTGACAGAGGCTGGAGTTATCACAGAGAAAGGACCTTCAGTTGAGGAAATGCCTCTACGAGATCCAGCTGTGGGGCATTTTCTCAATTAGTGATCAAAGAGGAAAGGTCCCTTGTGGGTGGGACCATCCCTGGGCTGTAAGTCTTGGGTTCTATAAGAGAGCAGGCTGAGCAAGGCAGGGGAAGCAAGCCAGTAAAGAACATTCCTCCATGGCCTCTGCATCAGCTCCTGCTTTTTGACCTGCTTGAGTTCCAGTCCTGACTTCCTTTAGTGATGAACAGCAATTTGGAAATGTAAGCTGAATAAACCCTTTCCTCCCCAACTTGCTTCTTGGTCATGATGTTTGTGCAGGAATAGAAACCCTGACTAAAACAATACTTATTTATATAATGGACCAAAGAACACCTTTGATGTGCTTAATAATAGACTATATCAATAGAAATCCCCAATTTTCAAAAACAGGAGAGAAAAAGACATGCATAGTTGCTAGACACATATGTTTCATGTTGATACCGATGCTTCTAATAGGAAACTGCAAGTTTAAAGGATCTTGCTAACACTACACACTTCTAACAGTGACCAAAATCCAGAAAAGAGTGACAACCACTACTGGCAAGGATGTAAGCTAATGAGCTATCTTTCTTTGTTTAGTGGAAAAGCTAATGATGGATCCAATTTGAGATTTGCTCAAAGAAATAGTCAAAAATTAGGCTCTACCTACCAGGTGACTCAGACAGATGCAGACACCCACAGCCAAACAGTGGAAGGAGCTTGGGGACTCTTATGGAAGAATAGGAGGAGAGATTGTGACCTCTAAGGAAATGAGAACTCCACAGGAAGACCAACAGACTCACCTAACCTGGATCCTTAGAGATCTCAGAGTCTGAACCACCAACCAAAGAACATTCAGGGCTGGACCTAGGCCTCCCTACTCTTATGTAGCAGTTATGCAGCTTGATTTTATGTGGGTCCTGAACAACTGGAGCAGGAGCTATCACAAAATCTGTTGCCTGTATGTGGGATATGTTCTTCTAGCTGGGCTTCCTTGACTGGCCTCAGTGGGAGAGGATGTGCCTAAACTCTAAGAGACATGATGTGCAGGGGTAGAGGGATACCAGGGGGGCTCCACCTACTTATAGGAGAGGGTAGGAAGAATGAGAGAAGGACTGTGGGAAGGAGTGACTGGGAGGAAGGCAGTGGGTGTAAAGTGAATAGGTTAAATAGATAAATAAATAAATAAATAAATAAATAAATAAATAAATAAATAAATAAATACTTAAAAACACATCAAATACTCCACATGAATATCTGTTGTAATTTTAGTGGTAATTGTAACCAAGATACCCTTCAAAGATAATGGACAAGTTGTGGTACTTTCAAACTCTTCAATATTATTTCTCCTCATAAAATAGAGCCATGGGAAGATAACAAGAAAAATGTAAGTGAAAAAAAAAGCCATCTGTTAAGGCAGCATGTGTAATAATTCCAACATTGTGACAAGCTGGAAAAGACAAAGCCATGGAGACATCCAGAGGCCCAGTGCTTGAAATGGCTGGGAAGAGCATGCTAGCTGGTCAACTGTTAGCTTCTGTAGATATGGGGGATGCCAGGAGGTTAGTGAAGCAAACCTGTAAGTGTGTCCACCATGGCATTTCAAGTCAATGACAAAGCCTCTAACTTAATGAGGTCATTGTTTGCTTGACAGATTCTAAATGTAACATCATCATTGAGACGTGGTGAAAGTTAGGAGCCAGGGCCTAGTTGAACAAAGTAGGATACTGAAGTGTGGGGCTTTTGGTCCTGACCTCTTCCTATTTTTTTTTCTCAGTTTCCAGGCCTTGAGTCATGAACTGTTTTGACATGCCAATTCTATCATAATGGATTGACCTTTGATACCATGAGCTGAAATAAATAATCCTTTCCTTTAAGTTGTTTATGTTAGACATTAGGTCACAATTAGGTCACAATGGCAATAAAGTTGACAGACACAGGACAAAGGGAAGATTGGGATAAATTTGTCCAGTAGAACTGTCCTCTACTAATGTCACTATTTGTTTGTAAATGTCCACTGGGTGAACTCCAGAGGAGACTATGAAGTCTGCAGATAGTCACATTTGCATCCAATCCATATTATGGTATTAATGGAGTAATTTACTTATAAGAACTCAGAAAAGTGTGAATAGAATTATATTTTAAATACAGAGTAGTAAGAAAGAAATTCTTTCAGGATATGAAATTCCCAGAGCAAAACCATTAGGATGCAGTCAGTCCTACTGGGAGTTAGCACTTGCCGGCCCAGAGTTCATGATAAAGAGAAAGCAGATTCTGACAATGGATCTCAATTTACATGTTCAAAAAACTGTACAGCATGTTTTCTTAAAAATGACTGAATGTGGCACTTCTGTTTCTATAGCAAAAGTGATTTCACTAATGGAATAAAAGAACAGAATAACCATGCTGAAACTCATACACATAAATATACCTGAACAATAGGACTCTTTAAATATAGTTTTCCGTAGAACTCTTAGCAGTAGGACAGGTGTAAACTTTTTAATTCTGCAAAATTCTAAGCGAAACCTTCTTTTTGTATTGAAGGAGAGCAGTGTTACTGTGTTCAGCTGAGACAAGGTGGTTTTACCATAACCATAATCAGGACATGGTGGGTCAAAAGTCAAGGAAAATTGGGCCCTGGAAAGCCAGTGCCAGAGCATCTCTGGATAGCAACAGGAAACAGAACACCCTTTAGATTTAGGATAAGAGTATGTTGAGCTTCACTCTCTTTATCACCTTGTGCATTTGCCTTGTTCACAGTTCATGTTGCACGAGCAGTCTCATTAGCTGATGTTAGGATGTGAACACAGATGTTCTGGGTTGGAAACAGCAAGAGGGTAGAGCAGGGTGGCATTACCTGCTTTAGATTGATGCGGAATGGTCTTTCAAAGCTGCATTCCTCTGTTTCTTGGTGTGTAAGGTCTTCTCTGTAGTCTCTGAGGAAGAATCCACCAGTTTTATTACCAATTGCTAAGAAAGAATAGACTGTTACTTTCTCCAGTGTGCAAAGGCAAGATTCAGAAGCCATGGGTTTAGACAGTCTAAAAAGCCCTGTCAAGATACTGAGTGTGAGCTGTTCACAGCTTTCCATTTCTAAAGATAACATGAGGATTCCTCTCAGTTCAAGCAAACACTGTATCAAGAATAGCAAATTGCCCTACCATAAAGTTTAGAGAGCAATGAATTATAAATTGCACTGCAATGAGGTTATATCTCTCTCAGTCCTTAATTGCTCTTCATACTGCTTTGAACTTTTCTTTTTTTTCTCTTTTGTGTTGTGGGTAGACTGGATGCTCTTGAAGGTTTTGAGTAGCAGGGTGAATGCATGGGAGAATCCAGAAAATTAAGCATAAACTATATTTCCCAGGTTTTCTCCAAAGTAAGAGGAGAAAGAACGGCTGCATCGCTCCCTGGGGGGTGTCTTGAGTTGATTCTAAAGACGATGCACCTGTCCATGAGCATGCTCTGCATCTGCTCCCTGAGAACAGAAGGGTCATAGCAACAGCTGAAACGGAGGCATGGTCATGGTTTGAGTTCTTAAGACAATTTAAGAGGCACAACATTTCAAAGAGGATATTAAGCAGTCCTGACTTTAACTGCTTGAAGCAAGTTCAAAGTAAAAGTTTTAAAATCATTAGTCATTGAAGAATAATATTGAAATTTCTGCCAATATTCGGGTGTTACCTTTCTCTGCTTTTTTGTTTTAAAGAAAGAACAGTCACTGCAATATGATAGATAAAGGAACTTACGGTGGTTTTCTTTCAGGAGGACATATGCAGTTGCTACCAAATCTTCCATAAAAGAAAGACTACTTAACAATAACTAATCATTCATTGTTTGCTGCTTGCTCTGGTTTTCATTCATTACTGGTTTAGGATTATAGGAGGCAATTATATTTATAATTAAGGTGCTATCTGCAAAAGACTGGTATAGAGAACAAAGCATGTTTGATTATGACCGATATTTGTTTATCTGAAAAATTATTATTTAGGAAGTCATTGTCTATTAAAGATTTCCCCAAAAACATTTCAAGTAAAACAAAAAACAAACAACAAAAAAACCTTTAAATTAAAACAGTCTTCATGGAGCATCATCTTTGAGCAAAATATGAGACTCAAGATATGTCGATTTTATATTAAAATTTAAAATACAGCAAAAGAAAAATAGTGGGAGGGGGAGGGTAGGGGAGCAGGGCAGGGGGAGGGTATAGGGGACTTTTCGGGTAACACTTGAAATGTAAATGAAGAATTTCTCTAATAAAAAACATATCATAATATTGCATTTCTTATGATAGCAATATGAATAGGTGCATGTATCTATACATATATACAAACACACATATATACCTATATATATGGCTGAAGAATATATTCATTATATTAGTATATAAATCATTCTAATTGATCTATCCTAAAAGGAAAACATAGTATTTGCTGTGAAAGTCACAGAACGGCTGAAGAGGCTCATTTCATCTTAGTCTGTACATTTGTTTTCACGTATACATCATTTCTAAAGATAGGACAGTTTTCCTTGCCTTCCTTTATGACCATTGGTTCATTTACTTCACTATGTATTTCCAGACAATAGAGCCTAATGGGACGTTTTGTTGACCATCTGAGCTCCTAAGTGAACTCAAATCCTGACATCCACTTGGCATCTATAGATATTTGTAGAGTGACCTAATGATTAGTTTTCCAGAAGACCTTGTAAGCAGAGCCCATCACTCCCCATCAGTGCTCTCCCAGCAGTTTCTTTCCACTAAATCATTACCAGATTGTTATCATTGTTTTCTTCTTTAAATCATAGAACTGTGGCAAATAATGCCAGAGTTCTCTTTCTTGTCTTCTCTTTTTACTGCCCAGTGGCCAACAGATCCTGATGTCATGTATCAACTTAGCTAACTTTGGATATTAACTTAATTAGCTATAAGTAATATTGTGGAATGAATTTCATTTATTTTTCTTAATATTTTTAGTGCTTCCATGATTTCAGACACTATTTCCAATATAGTGATGTCAAGGGCTAAGGATTTTCAGAGATAATATAGTAAAACTATCGATACTAATGATCAAATATTTAAATCAAATAACAAAAAATAATAATAAATGGTCAAAGAACACATGGAACCAAGTGAATTTTTTCACAGATGACACTACTGAGATTCTTAGTTCCCCCACATTGCTCCCATGATGATTCTAGGTGATCCTCTCTTCAGTCCAACATCTGTCACTATGCCCTAGTCCTCTCTGTTCCCTGCTATCACAGCAGCTATAGCTTAGATCACAGCGTTGTCTTCACAAATGTCTGTCCACTAGCAATGACAGAAGGTTGACAGCACCGTGCTGTGGAAATCTGTCCTCGGGACTTGACAGGGCCATTATCATCTTGAAATGAGAGCAGCTGTGGGTACCTTCTTGGAATTCTCACAGGATGACATTAACTGCCTTGTGGAGAGAGGTGTGGCTCAGGAAGTAAGGCGGCAGTACACAGTAAGAAGGCAAAGAACAAACCCTGCCCTTCCCAGAGGGTTATGAGCAGTTGAAAATTGCTGATATAAGGATTCTCATCTTAGGTGGTATAGCTGTCTATAAGTCTGTTGTGCTCTTGTAAGTAACCACCCTCACTTCTGTAACTAACCCTTTTAAAACCCATTTGTTCACCAAGCTAGACTTGAGTGAAATAATTTCTTTAGTCTCTTGTTCCTATCTGATCTACAGAAAACAAAGATCCAGTTTCTTGGTTGAATGTGAGTTTGTAGAGCCCTGTGGAAATAAGCGAGTAGATTCCATAAAAACATTACAACATTTCATTTGGTCTAGCAAGTCCTCTGTTGGGTATATCCAAGGAACAGAAGTTAGTGCCCTGCATACAGAACTCCATAGAGACATCTGCACTGTCAGATTAACAGCCAAAACAAATAACCAGGTGTTTGTTAATGGGTTATAAAAGAAATGATATTAATGTCTGAAGCACATGCACATATACTTCAAAAGAGGGAGGTCTTGGTGTTTGAAATTTATGACACTCAGGATGATTAAGGAGAAAATTCTCAGTGAAATAAACCAGATCCGTAGAAACAAGTTTTGTGAATCTCATTCACATGTGGAAGGTTAGCAAAGGAAGATCAGTCCTAAACACATGTACAGCAGGAACACTAAAGGGACCCTGTAGGTTATACACATATCAGAAATCTGAGAGGGATTTATGATGGAAGGGGTAGTTGGGGAGGGCATTAGACATGATGTAAATGTTGTGTATAAAATTTATTTTATAAGTATGTTTTAAAGTTAAACACATAAAATCTAAAAATAGCATATATCGGGGTGGGGTGTAGGGAGGAAATAGTGACTAGTAAATTAAAGGGCACAACACTGCAGATTATAGGGTGAGTAAGTATGGAGAGCTGGCATGCAAGACAAAGGCTATAGTTAGATTTGACTGTGTACCAGAAATTACTGTAAAAGGTTTTAAGGCTTACACACACACACACACACACACACACACACACACACACACACACGTAGCTGTGTGATACAACAGACATATGCATTTGTAGGGATATAACTAAAATTTCACAGACATTTCAAAACATCCATATATATATATATAAACATATGTATATATATGTAAATATGCATATACATATATATGGTAAAGGTTACATTATGGTAAATGTAAAAGTCCATAATGGGTTTGCCCTAGGACTTTAAGGTTTTTTCTGGGTTTTTTTTGTTTGTTTGTTTGTTTGGTATATGTGTGTGGGTGTGGGTGTGCGTGTATGTGTGTGCGTGTATGTGTGTGTGTGTGTGTGTGTGTGTGTGTGTGTGTGTGGCATAGAGTAGTATATTGCTACAAAAATCACATTTTTCAGATTTAAATAATACCTGAAACAATACTTATAAACTAACAGTTATACATTATAATTAATTAGTTTTCATCTACCCCTTAAATGATAATTAATACTAGAAATTTTGCTGATGGGTGCATGCTTGGGCATGCTTGTATCTTTCCACATTCTAAACTAGCTTTTTAAAAATTATTCCTTTAAAATTATATTTATTTTTGTATTTTCTTAGTGTGCTTTTATGTGCATGCATGCCACAGGTCATGTGTGATGGTCAAGAAACAACTTGGGTGAGTCAGTCATTTCTCTCAATTCTGTAAGTCTTGGAGGTCAAAGTTAGGTCGTCAGACTTGGTGGCAAGCAGCGCTACTCAGTGAGCCATCTTGCTGGTTCCTAGCTTGACTCGTTATTGCCGTGATTCTCAGTTCTTTCCAGTTAAATCAAACAGGTGCATAGAATCATCAGAGTTTTCTTTTGGAATCAGAATTGATAGCAAGGATGAAGAGATGAATCTGACTCGGTTGTTATATGTTCCTATGTGTGGGATTTTTTTACTTATCTGACAGTGTATCAGGAACTTGGGAACCAGACTTACATATTCTTTCTTACTAATTCACAAGCTACCCAACACAGTAGCCCAAATTATGATTCTATGACAGTGTTCTTCTAAGTCTTTCTTCTTCCCTATTAGGGAGCATTCAGGCTCAACTCCTGGACTGACAATGGTCACATTGTCCTCTTTAACTCAGTACCTGGAGCCTCTGTGGCGAACATACTGTGATTAAGGGAAGGAGAAAACACCCACTATTCATCTATTTCTTGATGTGGAGGGTGTCATTAGGTCATTTTCATATCATGCTTGAGAAGCAATGCAGTAAGCCAGAAAGGTTGTTACAATTTCATTAGTTATTCATCATTATCCACATTGGAAGGGCTACCTAAACCAGACATCCTAAACACAACTTGATGTCCACACCATCCGGGCAGCACTAATCAAGTCACATGCATTTAGTAGTTTGTTCCAAACAAAACTCACTGCTGCATTCTTATGCAAAGGACATTAAACTGACCACAGCTGTGGAATTTAAAGCAGCCAGAATTTCACTGTGGTCTTTCTCTCTCACATTCACATTTGTGCCCAAATTACACAAGATGAATTGTACAGCTAGAGGTATTTTTCTGCAAAAATGATGAGAGGTTGAAAAATGGAGGTTAGCCTCTCCCTTGGCCTCAGCTATGACTCTGTTGCTGTCCCTTAAATCAGACGTTAAAACATTGCGTGCTGTGGAAGTATGGGGAGCACAGGCACCAATCAACTCAGCTCGGCTTTGTGCGAGCTTCTGTGCTGAATTTATTAGGCTAGAGTGTGGACCACAAATGATAGCAGACAATAGGTGAATCCTCGGCTCAATATCTATAACATATCCTCTGTTACTTAGAAGTCAATAACATTTCCCAGTCAGTTCTTGGGGTGTTAGGAATCAGGTCATAGAGAAACCACCTAAAGAGTTAATAAAACCTGTGAGCCTTATAACCGTCATTTCCACCACACACCAATTCTTTGTAGCATTACATGTATGATTTAAGAGGGGAAAGAAGAGGAAGATCCCCCTCTTTCTGAGAGGTAGCCCTCTCTGATACGATGACTTACTTGGATTGTTAAATCGCACTTGTGCTGATAAGCTTGGAGCTGAACTACTGAGAAGTCGATTTCTCTGTCAAAAATTAATGAAATTTGCAAACAAGAATGGGACTCCTTTGGATCTAGACTATTGAAGGGAAAATCAGAAAGATATGAGAGAACAGGAGTCCAAGAGTGTTTATGTCCTAGAAATGCTATTTGTTCTTTGTGGCAAAATAGACACTAAGAGTAGTCAGGAGATGACACACCTTCAAATAGAATTGGTAGCTCTTGTTTCCCACATGTTCCAAAAATGAATGAATAAATAAATAAATAAGTAAACAAACTGTTCTATGAAAAAATAAAAGGTGGCACAAGAAATAGTTACTTGTAAAGCCTTTCATTATATTTAACTAGTATGTAATGTATTTACATTATGTACATTACGGTATGTAATTAATAATGGAAAAGGTTTTGAAAAAATGTGGTTTTGGTCAATTTTGTCATTATGTAAACATCATAGAATATAGTCACACAAATCCTGATAAACTGCATCAAGTGCCAGCATGGTGTTATGATTGTCTGGAAACCCAGGGAACATGAGTAGCTGAGGTTTTTGGGAATGTACTGGTGCAATGTAACAAAGAAGTAGAAAAAACACACTTGAAAGCAAGGATTAAAAATATAGTATAGCATTGATATAAAACTGTTTGAACTGTCCTACATAGTCATGGAGATTGAACAACTTACTATGGAATGATAAACAGATCATGAAACATATAAGAATATTGAACATTTTCTAAAACTATGTAAAAACAAAACCCACAACACATCTGTATCAAATGCATATAGCTATGTTCAAGAATATCTTAGAAGGAAAATTTCAAAATCTAGAGAAAAAATGCCTATCTAGGTGTAAGAGGCCTGTGCAACTCCAAATAAACAGGTCCACAAAATACATTACCCACAAGATGTAATGGTCTGCAAACTGGTTTTGTAGAGTTTATAGAAACACACACACATACACAGAGATAGAGAGATAGAAGGAGGAAAGGGAGGGAGGGAATGAGAGATAAGAGAGGGGGATAGGAAGAGAGAGAGGGAGAGGGACAGGAACAAAGAGAAGAACAAGGAGAGGGAGAGAAGGAGAGGGAGAGGGAGAGGGAGAGGGAGAGGGAGAGGGTGAATATTCCTGGCCCAAACTGAACTTCAAATAAGCCTTGCACACTATATTTTGGGTAAGTATGCCCTTGATACTTAATGAGCAAGAGCTTCTTGTTTTATCTGGCAATCCTACTGTAAAGTCCGGTGTTGTTTTTGAAATTTTACACAATAAAATCAATTTATTTTTGTTATATTTATGGTTCTGAGGAAAGCAAGATCGCTTGTCTATGCTCAACATTGAACTTGCTAGCATACTGACTTCTGCAGGCACGTCTGTGCACTTTGCACAGAAAACAGATGCTTGTTTGGTTGCTTGTTTGCTTGTATTCTTTTGTAACCAGAGAAACTTTGACTTTTAGATTTTTGTGCACATCTATTGTTGAAGACGAACATGTATCTTATAAGAAAACCCAGCATTGCTTTCTTTTGAATTTAAAGATTTGAACTCTTATGCACCCGATGATTTAGTAAGGCCTCTATGTTTCAGGCACTGAGAATCTCACAGTTTAATAAAAGTTAAATACACAAAGAAAAGATTAGCTAATCTAATGGACATTTCCCATCCTCTTGTCTGTATTTATTTTATACTCCCTTTAACACAACATTTTTCTTTGTTTTTGTGAAATGAAATTGCCTTCTAGGTTAGTTTAGAAGAACATGTAATTGATTTCTCTCTGACCTCTGCTGAACTCACCAGCTCTATGTTACTGACCAGTGTGAGTTGTGAGACTCATCTACCAAGCAAGCTTTCTAATTAGTACTACCTCTCACAGGTCTAAGGCACAGCGAAGTTTACAAGAATCTTGGCTTCTCTCACCAGAGATCAAGGGATACAACAAATAATTTTTGAAGACTTAATCATCACAGGGTAGATGGATGACTTTAATAGTTATGGAGCAGGTAATGAGGCAACCAGAGAAAGAATGGGCATGTTTGCAAAGAACAGGCTCATCAGGAACTTCATGATAAAAACAAAAGCTAGAGTCCATGTTTACAAGACAGAAACATAACTGTACAAATAACCCACCAATTATTTCCCAGGAAACACAAACTGGAGGTAGTAATGTCTGTAATGAAGATTTATTTTCCTAGTTTATGATATGTGTATTATAGCAGCATCCTTCTGTGAATACTAAATACTATTTGATTGCCTGGAACATCCTTGATTAATGAAAGAACAAAAATGCCTGAGAATTGCTTTTCTTAGAGTTCAAAGAATACACTCGATTCTCTTAGAGCAGTGGTTTTCAATCTTCCTAATGCTGTGACCCTTTATTACAATTCCTCAGGTTGTGCTGACGCCCAAACCATAAAATCATTTTGTTGCTACTTCATACCTGTAATTGTGCTACTGTTATGAATTGTAACGTAAATAGCTGATATGTAGGATATTTGATATCCAAGACCCAGTTTGAAAACTGCCCTAGAGGAACAAATGTGCACAAATGAATGATCTGAGATACTTTGGGCATCAGGGACAAGAGTTAAAGGTGAGACAATCAGGTAGAATCAGCTAGGGCTATGCCTGGGAAAAGAACAGGGATTCTTGAGGGTACAGTATGGTTGGATCAGGAAGGTCAATGTTATCGGGAATATAACACTAGGAAAAAGGGATGGGCCACAGAGCTGACATATCTGTATCCTGTTCACTACATCTCTATCTTTTGGGAATGGAGTAATCCACTCACATTCACACTAACTTCATGATGAAAAGGAACAGTGCTCAAGGCCATAAGCCTATTCTCTCATTACTCCTCAAGATTCCACAGCAAGTTTGAACACTCATTCTCAACATGACATAGTTGTCTCATTAGTCTGAGAGTGATGTAAGGGGGCACCCCTATAAGACTTAAAAACATAATCACCCCAGATAGGGATTGTTACCTCTTTTTTGAAAGATGTGGCTTTTCTTTTTTATTTTAATTAGATATTTTCTTTTTTTCACATTTTTTATTAGATATTTTCTTCATTTACATTTCAAGTGCTATCCCATAAGTCCCCTATACCCTCCCCCCACCCTGCTTCCCTACTGGCCCACTCCCACTTCTTGGCCCTGGCATTCCCCTGTACTGGGGCATATAAAGATTGCTAGACCAAGGGGCCTTTCTTTCCAATAATGGCCAACTAGGCCATCTTCTAATACATATGCAGCTAGAGACATGAGCTCTGGGGGTTCTGATTAGTTCATATTGTTGTTCCATCTATAGGGTTGCAGACCCCTACAGCTCTTGGGTACTCTCTCTAACTCCTACATTGAGGACCCTGTGTTCTGCCCTATAGATGACTGTGAGCATCCACTTCTATATTTGTCAGGGACTATCAAAGCCTCACAGGAGACAGCTATATCAGGGTCTTTTCAGCAATATCCTGCTGGCGTATGCAGTAGTGTCTGCATTTGGTGGCTGATTATGTGTTGGACCATCTGGATGGTCATGATGTTGCTTTTCATGTAGGCCATAGATGCTAAGGATCATGCACACACATCTACCTTCACAGAAAAACCATAAATGAAAATATAATGAAACTTACATACTTTCAAGTTAAACATACCAATGACTATGACACAACACCATTTGGTGAACAAATTAAACCAAGATTACAAAATATAATCATCTTGAATAGTTAGAGCTGGCCACTGCAGTAGAATCAAATAGGATAACTAGAAACCATAGTGCTACCATTTGTTAGGGATTTTTGGCCTAAAGGGATACACTGGCCAATACTTCCTGATTTAATGAGCCATAATCATGGACTCTCCTCATGCTCAGATACCACTAACCTCACTGACTTGTAAGTGGTTTGCTGATACATACTATATCTTGAACTGATTCCCTCTATACCATCTCATTATTCACCATGCCTCTATTGCTCAATAATTCTAAAGCATCTAGCAAAAGCATATATCAGTAAATTGAAATACAAATCACAGGTGGAGATTGTAATTTCTACACCAGGCACCTTTCTTTATATCTAATATCTCTATCAACAAAATAAGCTAAAAATTATTAAGAGCACATGAAAGATGGAGAAACTTAGTCTTCAAGGAAGTTAGGTGATTTGCTCCAAAGTCACACAGTTAGAAAGTACACTTAGAAATTTTTTAACATTGGGATTCCAATGAGATTGGTCTGTGCTAGAAAGTACACTTAGAAATTTTTTTAACACTGGGATTCCAATGAGATTCCAATGTGCAGTTGTTTTTGCGCTGTAACCAGGACTATGTTTTCTGTTCTCATTGGTGTGTTGATGGTCATAATTTTGTGAGGTTTCAATTTTATTCTAGGATATTTATGTATATGCTATATTTTAACAATGCTCTCCCTGAGGTGTCTGACTACCAAATGCTGTGGGAGCAATCCAAGGATTCTATCAAGAATTGGAGCCGGGCATGGTGGCACACGCCTTTAATCCCAGCACTCAGATTTCTGAGTTCGAGGCTAGCCTGGTCTACAGAGTGAGTTCCAGGACAGCCAGCACTACAGAGAAACCCTGTCTCAAAAAACCAAAACCAAAAACCAAACCAAAAAAAAAAAAAAAAAAAAAAAAAAAAGAATCAGTTTGCTCTTTGATAATGCAATAAAGTTAGGACATTCTGGTGAAAGTCTAATGTTTTGGTCTCACAAGTGCAGGTACAGGGACATTTCTAGAATCTATAGCCTTAGGTCCTCATTGGAAATGGACATGAAACATCTCTAGGGATACAAAAGAGAAACCAAGTTACTCCCAGCCTGGGACCACAGTTGGTTTCCACCTGTGGGCACTATTAAATCCTTGAGTGTATTTCCAGCTCTTTTATTCTGAGTAGAAACTTTTGTATTGAAAAGTATAATCCACTGATGGAACCTAGTCCGCCACCCATTCCTCCTCTTCTCTCTTAAGAGAAGAAAACCTCCCCTTTTACATTCCTAGTGAACTGGGCACAGAGCCTCAGACACAGGGCTAGCTTGACTATGAATTGGTCATATTGAGAGTGCTGCCAAGAGGAATTCACTGACTGACTTCTTTCAAATATCTCAGCCCTTTGCTTATGTCTGAATTGGGTAAGTCAACTTGTGTGAAGTCATTTCTGCTTGTCCTCCCTGCATAGTGCTTCATAGCAAACTGCAAATGGTTTTTCTCCCTCTCCAGGGTACATACAGTTGGCACTCAAACCTGGAGTGGATTGTTTTTATTCCTAAAGCAATATTCTATTCCTTCATACTGCTGCTTTTCTTTTATCAATAAAATTATAGCTAATTATTGACTATGACAACATGAAGCCTCCCTAATGGCAGCAGAAGTTAAAGCCGTAAGTGGTAGGAAGCATTTTGTGTGCAGATTATCATTGGAGGACAAAAGTCTATTGGAAAGCCAAGTTCTTTCCAAGCAATGTGCCCTTATAACAGATCCCCATCCTTGGAGATTAAAAAGCTCCAGGGCTGTACAAATAACAATAATCAGATCAGAAACTGTTAAAAGCATAAGGCAGATAAACCCAACGAGAAACCTTTGGAGGGAGGCAGATAAGCAATGTGGCTAAGTTAAAATGTCAGGGAAGCTATTTCACTCTGGAGGTGATTTTTTTTTTCCTCTTCGGGGGAAGCAAAAGCAGAGACTAGAAAGAGAAAATATGAGTGCAGATGTTAAGCAGAATGATCAGCCTCTTCCCAGGGATGTGAGGGCTTCCTTGGCATGTAATCCTGCACCATCAGAAGACAGCTTATCCTTCTTTAAATTAGCGACACACACCCATGTGTCTGTCAGGTACAACAGTAAATGTTAAACACATGAGCAAATTTAAAATGAGAGAGAAACAAAGGTTGGAATGCACTGGATTTCAAAGTTGAGCTCTCAGACAGGAACAGATAAAACACTGATTTATTATACATTGCCTTCTCCAGGTCAAAGAGGGTAGGGTGTCTCACACAAATGCAAAGTACTGCCAAGCATTCTGCCTGATCAGGATGCTTCCTGTTGCATAGCCCCACCAGAGCTCATGCTATGTTCTGAGTTCACCTCCTGAGAGTCTTGGTCGCTTAGGAAAAATATGAAATGATTCCCTGATGTAAATAAATGTTGATTTTCTACCTTGACATCAGCACTTGCTTTTAATAATTCTTCTAGCCACTGAGTCATTTTTTAAACAGCTTTACTGAGGTATAATTTACATATGAGACTCACCCAATTCAATTGGACAATTTGAAGATAATAGAGTCATACAACAGTCATCATAATTCCTTTCATCCTTGACTCTCTATGCTTTGAATATACATGTGTCTCCATGTGGTTTATTTGTTATTAATCCTGCTTGATGTTCTCTGCCATGCCTGTAATTGTGGTTGGCTGGCTGTCGTTAATTTTGGAAATCAATCTTCCATTTTTACTCTATTTATTTTCTTTCTTTGACACTCCAGTTGTCTGCATATTAGCAGCACTTCTTTTGCAATTGTTCCACAGTTTTGAACTTTCTGCTCTGGTATTTTTTTATTTTATTTTATTTTTCTTCAAGGGTAAGTCTGCAGAGTTTTCACTGATATGTAAGAGTTCACACATACTTTCATTGTCTTGAACTGTTGAGCCCATTAAAATATTCTCCATTCTGTCACATTTTAAATTTCTCCTCTTGGTTCCAGTCTGCGCCAGCCTCATGCCACCTTGGGCGTGGATGGTTCCACAGTTCCCAGAGGACTCTCCATGAAGCAGGCTCCCTAGCAACCCAGGATCTTGGGATCACTGGTGAGTGGAATGCAACATCTGTTCCAAAACAGCCCAGAAGTGCTTGTGCCAGCAGGAACAGGGACACAGGAAACCCACCTGACCAGTGGCTGGGGTTCTTTCTGGTTGGAACCAGCCCTGCTCCACCTTGGGAGTGAACACAGAGGACTATCTATGCTGCAGGCACCCTAGCATACCCAGGATCTTAGAATCACTGAGGAGAGTCAGCCTCCAGAGAGGGCTCCGACCCCAGGACTCAGGTGAGAGCTCCATCTTGTATCCCAGGTCTCTCAGAGACCAGTCCATGCAAGCGAGCATGTGGGCTGCAAAAACAACAGAGCTTCTTGAACAGGAACCTTTCAGGCCTTCATCTTCAGCCAATAGGTAGATCTGAGATCCAGACCTCTGTGCACCTTCTCTGCAAGAGGAGAGCTTCCCTGCAGAGAGTGTTCTGACCACTGCAACTCAGGAGAGAATTGGACTCCCAGAAATGCAGACAGGGGTTAACAGAATCACAGGAAGAACAAGCTGCAGCCAGAGAGAGCCAGAACATCTAACACCAGATTACCAGATGGCGAAAGACAAACATAAGAATCTTACTAACAGAAACCAACATCATTGGGCATCATCAAAACCAAGTGCGCCCACCACAGCTAGTCATGGATACCCCAACACACACAAAAAGCAAGATTTGGTTTTAAAATCATATCTCATGGTGCTAGTAGAGGATTTTAAGAAGGGTATTAATAACTTACTTAAAGAAATACAGGAAAACACTGCTAAACAAGTAGAAGCCCTTAAAGAGGAAACACAAAAATCCCTTAAAGAATTACAGGAAAACACAACTAAACAGGTGATGGAATTGAATAAAACCATCCAAGATCTAAAAATGGAAGTAGAAACAATAAAGAAAACACAAAGGGAGACAACTCTGGAGATAGAAATCCTAGGAAAGAAATCAAGAACCATTTGTTGTATCAGCAACAGAATACAAGAGATGGAAGAGAGAATCTGAAGTGCAGAAGATTCCATAGAAAACATTGACATAACAATCAAAGAAAATTCCAAATTCGAAAATATCATAACTCAAAACATCCAGGAAACAAAGGACACAATGAGAAGACCAAACCTAAGGATAATAGGTATAGATGAGAATGAAGATTTTCTACTTAAAGGGCCAGTAAATATCTTCAACAAAATAATAGAAGAAAACTTCCCTAACCTAAAAATGAGATGCCCATGAACATATAAGAAGCCTACAGAACATCAAATAGACTGGACAAGAAAAGAAATTCCTTCCCACATATAATAATCAGAGCAACAAATGCACTAAATAAAGATAGAGTATTAAAAGCAGTAAGGGAAAAAGGTTAAGTAATATATAAAGCCAGGCCTATTAGAATTACACCAGGCTTCTCACTAGACACTATGAAAATCATAGTGCCTAGTGAGATCCAGGATAGATCTTATACAGACCCTAAGAGAACACAAATGCAAGCCCAGGCTAAAATACCCAGCAAAACTCTCAATTACCATAGATGGAGAAACAAAAGTATTCATGACAAAACCAAATTCACACAATATCTTTCCATGAATCAAGCCCTTTAAAGGATAATAAAGGGAAAATTCCAACACAAGGAGGGAAATGACACCCTGGAAAAAGCAAGAAAATAATCCTTCAACAAATGTAAAAGACAGTCACAAGAACATAATTCCAACTCTAACAATAAAAATAATAGGAAGCAACAATTACTTTTCTTTAATATCTCTTAATATCACTAGACTCAATTCCCCAATAAAAAGACATAGACTAACAGATTGGGTACATAAACAGTACCCAACATTTTGCTGCATACAGGAAACCCACCTAAGGGATAAAGACAGACACTCAGAGTAAAAGGTTGGAAAACAATTTCCAAGCAAATGGTCCAAAGAAACAAGCTGGAGTAGCCATTCTAATATGGAATAAAATAGACATCCAACCCAAAGTTATCAAAAAAGACAAGGAGGGGCAGTTCATACTCATCAAGTAAAATCTTACAAGATGAACTCTCAATTCTGAAGATCTAAACTCTAAATGCAAGGGCATCCACATTTATTAAGGAAACTTTAGTAAAGTTCAAAGCACACATTGCACCTCACATAAAAATACTGGGAGACTTCAACATTCCACTCTCATTATTGGAGAGTTCCTGGAAACAGAAAATAAACAGAGACACATTGAAGCTAACAGAACTTTAGAAACAAATGGATTTAACAGATATCTACAGAATGTTTTATCCTTAAAAAAAAAAAATGGATATGCCTTCTTCTCAGCACCTCATGGTAGCTTTTCCAAAATTGTCCATATAATTCGTCATAAAACAGGCCTCAACAAATACAAAAATATTGAAATTATCCCATGGATCCTATCATATTGCCATGGACTAATGCTGATCTTCAATAACAACATGAATAATAGAAAGCCAACATTCACATGGAAGCTGAACAACACTCTACTCAATGTTAACTTGGTCAAGGAAGAAATAAAGAAAGAGATTAAAGACTTTTTATTGTTTCATGAAAATGAAGCCACAACATACCCAAACTTATGGGACACAATGAAAGCATTCCTAAGAGGAAAGAAAGCTCATAGCTCTGAGTGCCACCAAAAAGAAACTTAAGAGAGCATACACTAGCAGCCTGACAGCACACCTAAAAGCTCTAGAACAAAAGGAAGCAAATTCACCCAAGAGGAGTAGATGGAAGTAAATAATCAAACTTTGGACTGAAATGAACCAAGTGAAAACAAAAAGAAGTATACAAAGAATTAACCAAACCAGGAGCTGGTTCTTTGAGACAAAAAAAACAAAAAACAAAAAACAAAATCCAAGATGGATAAATCCTTGGCTAGACTAACTAGAGGGCACAGGGTAACTATCCTAATTAACAAAATCAGAAATGAAAAAGGAGACATAACAACAGAACCTGAGGAAATCCAAAACATCATCAGATCCTACTACAAAAGGCTATACTCATGAAAACTAGAAAACCTGGAGGAAATGGACAACTTCCTAGACAGATACCAGGGACCAAAATTAAACCAGGATCAGATTAACAATCTAAACAGTCCAATTTCCCCTAAAGAAATAGAAGCAGTCATCAATAGACTACCAACCAAAAAAAAAAAAAAAAAGTCCAGGACCAGATGAGTTTAGTGCAGAGTTCTAGTCATACCTTCAAAGAAGACCTAATTCCAATTCTCCTCAAAATGTTCCACGAAATAGAAACAGAAGGTACTCTACCCAATTCATTCTATGAAGCCTCAATTACTCTGATACCTAAACCACATAAAGACCCCACAAAGAAAGAGAACTTTAAACCAATTTCCCTTATGAACATCGATGCAAAAATACTTAATAAATTTCTCACAAACAGAATCCAAGAACCCATCAAAAATATCATCCATCATGATCAAGTAGGCTTCATCCCAGGGATGGTTTAATATATGGAAATCCATCAATATAATCCACTATATAAACAAACTCAAAGACAAAAACCACATGATCATCTCATTAGATGCTGAGAAAGCATTTGACAAAATCTAGCACCCATTCATGATAAAAGTTTTGGAAAGATCACTAATTCAAGGCAGATACCTGAACATAATAAAAGCAATATACAGCAAACCAGTAGCCAATATCAAACTAAATGGAGAGAAATTTGAGGCAATCCAACTAAAATCAGGGACTAGACAAGGCTCCCCACTTTCTCCCTACCTATTCAATATAGTACTTGAAGTCCTAGCCAGAGCAATTCAACAATAAAAGGAGATAAAGGGGATACAAATTGAAAAGAAAGAAGTCAAAATATCACTATTTGCAGATGATATGAGAGTATATATAAGTGACCCTCAAAATTCTACCAGAGAACTCCTAAACCTGATAAGTAGCTTCAGTGCAGTAGCTGGATATAAAATTAACTCAAATAAATTAGTGGCCTTTCTTTACACAAGGAATAAACAGGCTGAGAAAGAAAGTAGGGAAACAACACCCTTCACAATAGTAACAAATAATATAAAATACCTTAGTGTGACTCTAACTAAGAAAGTGAAGGATCTGTATCACAAGAACTTCAAGTCTCTGAAGAAAGAAATCAAAGAAGATCTCAGAAGATGGAAAGATCTCCCATGCTCATGGATTGGCAGGAATAATATAGTAAAAATGGCTATCTTGCCTAAAGCAATCTACAGATTCAATGCAATCCCCATCAAAATTCCAACTCAATTCTTCTCTGAGTCAGAAAGGGCAATTTGCAAATTCATCTGGAATAAGAAAAATCGTAGGAATTGTTTTTGATAAGAATTGTTATTTTCTTGGACACCACCTTAGTGGTACGGACCGGAATTCGACATTATGTCTCGTTAACACTATTTTTGACGTACCATGACCATGTTACTGTCTGTCCATCTAGTTACCTTATCTTAACTTCTGGGTCTTTACTTGGGTGTGTGGATACCAGTGGACTAGAAACTGTTTCCTCGATTAACCATCCAGTGGAAAAAAAGACAGCATTTTTGACAAATGGTGCTGGCACAACTGGCTGTTATCATGGAGATAAATGTGAATTGATCCATTCTTATCTCCTTGTACAAAGCTCAAGTCTAAGTGGATTAAGGAACTCCACATAAAACCAGAGATACTGAAACTTATAGAGGAGAAAGTGGAAAAAAGCCTCGAAGATATGGGCACAGGGGGACAATTCCTGAACAGAACAGCAATGGCTTGTGCTGTAAGATCAAGAATTGACAAATGGGACCTCATAAAATTGCAAAGCTTCTGTAAGGCAAAAGACACTGTCAATAAGACAAAAAAGCCACCAACTGATTGGGAAAGGATTTTTACCAATCCTAAAACAAATAGGGGACTAATATCCAATATATATAAAGAACTCAAGAAGCTAGACTCCAGTAAATCAAATAACCCCATTAAAAATGGGGTACAGAGCTAAACAAAGAATTCTCAACTAAGGAATATGGAATGGCTGATAAGCACCTGAAAAAATATTTAACACCCTTAATCATCAGAGAAATGCAAATTAAAACAACCTTGTGATTCCACCTCACACCAGTCAGAATTGCTAAGATAAAAAAATTCAGGTGACAGCAGATGCTGGGGAGGATGTGTTAAAAGAGGAACATTCCTCCATTGTTGGTGGGATTTCAAGCTGGTACAACCACTCTAGAAATCAGTCTGGTGGTTCCTCATAAAATTGGACATAGTACTACTGGAAGATCTAGCCATACCTCTCCTGGGCATATACCCAAAAGATGTTTCAACTTGTAACAAGGACACATGCTCCACTATGTCCATAGCAGCCTTATTTATAATAGCCAGAAGCTGGAAAGAAGCCAGAAGTCCCTCAACAGAGGAGAAGATACAGAAAATGTGGTACATTTACACAATGGAGTACTACACAGCTATTAAAAATAATGAATTTATGAAATTCTTAGGCAAATGGATGCATATGGAGGATATCATCCTGAGTGAGGTAACCCAATCCTAAAAGAACTCAAATGATATGCACTCACTGATAAGTGGATATTAACCTAGAAACAATTTACAAAACACATAAATCTCAAGGAAGAAGAACAACGTGTGTATACTTCGTTCCTACTTAGAATGGGGAATAAAATACACCCATGGAGGGAATTACAGGGACAAAGTTTGGAGCTGTGATGGAACAAATGACCAACCAGGAACTGTCCCACCCAGGGATCTATCCCATAAACAGCTATCAAACCCAGATACTATTGCATATGCCAGCAAGACTTTGCTGAGAGGACCCCAATATAGCTGTCTCTTGTGAGGCTATGCCAGTGCCTGGCAAAAATAGAAGTGGACGCTCAGAGTCATCTATTGGATGGAACACAGGGCCCCTAATGAAGGAGCTAGAGAAATTATCCAAGTAGCTAAAGGGGTCTGCAATGCTATAGGAGGAACAACAATATGAACTAATCAGTACCCCCAGAGCTTGTGTCTCTAGTTGCATATGTAGCAGAGGATGGCCTAGTTGGCCATCAGTGGGAGGAGAGGCCCTTGGTATTGAGAAGATCATATGGTCCAGTACAGGGGAATGCCAGGTCCAGGAAGGGGAAGTGGGTGGGTTGGGGAATAGGGTGGGGGAATGATATTGGGGCCTTTCAGGATAGCATTTGAAATGTAAAAGAAGAAAATATCTGATAAAATAATTAAATTCCTCCTCTTCCCCTTTCTCTTCCTCTTCCCCTTTCTCTTCCTCTTCCCCCTTTCTATTGCCTTTTTTCCACTTTCCTCCTCCTTCCCCCTTCACTGTTCTCCTCCCCCTTCTTCCCTTTCTGTCCCTTTCTCTGTCTTTGTTTTTCTCCTTTCTTTCTCTCTGTTCGTCTGTCTGTATGTCTTTAGAGACAGTGCTTATATATTCTCAAATGCTTTGTATTGCCAAGGATGACCTTGAATCAGTTATTTCTGCCTCCACTTCCCAAGTACTAGGATTAAAGATATACTATAATTGGTACCAAATCAAGAGTCTTGAAAATGTAAAGTGAAGATTTTCCCACTGAGCTACACACTCAGTCCTGCTTCTGATATCTGAAATACTGTTTTAGTTTTTTTCCTAGACATTTATGTCTCACATTATCAAATTTTCTTTCAGTAATTTCCTTCTTTTTCCATTAATGACTTCAACATGTTAGTCAGAATTATTTTAAATCCCTTAGGGATTCTATTAGCCCTGTCCTTTCCAATGTGATTCTGGATCCTCATTACTTCTTTTGGTTTTCATTTTTCACCTGTGCTAAGCTTTGTAATTTTTCTTTAAAAGCAGCTCAGTTTATAGTGCATACCAGGAATTTAGGTGAATAGCTCATAGCATGAAGATTCCTGGGAATCTGGCTCTGATGGAGGCTGTGTTTAATAATTTCTCTATTTGTACATACCAGAGACATTGGATTCTCTTCATACTTTCATTTCTATCTCACCTTCTGACTTTGGGTGTCCCTGAAGTACTTCTTAAAACAGTATGTCTAGCTGCTCCGTCAGCTGTCATGCACAGCTACTGGAGCAGATAGGTGCCAAGAGGACAACATGTGGAGAAGTGTGTTCTGAGACCTTGTGATTACAGGCCAGTTTTTAGCAGGTCTGTGTCTTGAGGCTGTGCCCTCCCTGAGAACTTCTTCAGTGGGGTAGCTTTTCTTTCCCACTCTCTCCTTCCTTCTTTGGTTGGATCATCCGCAACATAATTTTTAAAAACCTAACCCTTGTTGCCTCTGTGTTTTGCCCTGAGAGATGACAAGGCTGCAGGAAGGAGTTGAAAGATGAGCTTAACTCAACAGAGATAAAACCCTTCTCCTCTGGGACATACTGGGCCTGTGCTACATGTACACCATATATGTTCCATTTCTGTGAAGAACACCAGATAATATAACCTCCAGTGACTCCTCAAAATTATCACAACAGTGTCTTTTAACTGGAGATTTGGAAATATTTACATGTTATATAATTGTGTGTTTGATTTAGGTTTACCATTTATTATTTATTAACTTTTACTTTTAAACTTATGATTTTTTTTAAAGGTTCACTTTTTTCTGAACTATTTTAGGTTTTAGAATTTTATATTATTCTACTTTAACTGGCTTTTGGGTTTAATATGTCCCTGCATAATATATTGTAATTGTTCTCTTTATTATAAAAATACACTTTCACTCTATTTAGAATCTACACACTTAACTTAAATGGCAGGATTTTTTACTCTCCTCCTTTTATAAGTGTCATGGTAATATACATTTATTTTTATATATTTTGAGAATTTGAGACAAAGGTTTATTTTCATTGTTAATTTGAGGTTTATGAACATCATTGTGTTTTCAAAGAAACTCTACTTTCAATTAAATTTGTTTTAACTTATACAAAAAACTGTAAAATTCTGCATATTAATGACATATTGTGTGCATACTTTGTGTTGTGCTTAACTTGAGTAAGATGTCTATCTCCTTAATAGTTATCATTTTGTTTTGGATGGCAAACATATTCAAATTTCTTTTCTCAAACATTTTGAAGTCTGCACTACATAATTGAGGCCCACACTCATCCTGCTATGCCAAAGCACTCTGGAATGTCCTGGCCCTGCCTATCACTTAGTAATTCTCAACATTGGTTGGTGACATTTTCAGCCTTTCTATCACCTCTCTGGTGCCCTATATTCTGGTAAATTCCATTCTACTCCAAATTTCAATGAAATCAACTACATGCCTCCAAAAGAAATCTACCACACATTGTACATTCTGATTTCAAACACTGCATAAAATTGGAAGAACCCAAAAGACAAGCCCGCTGAATCTACCCAGCTACCTATTATTTTTAAAGTTCTTTGTTTCTGATGTTCCACTTTCTGCATGAAAAAATCTTTCAGACAGGCAAAATAATAATTATCTTAATTTTTTTTGTCTAAAGATGTCTTTATTTAGCAACAATTTCCAAGAGATATTTGGACTGGAAAAATTTCTAAGTTGAACATTCCATTTTCTTCAGAACTTATAAATTTCTATGCAACCTTTTTTGGGTTATGTAGACCTTGTGCAAAATGATTAGAAATTCCAGTTGTTGTTCTCAACACCTGGATACATTTTTCTGTGGATAGCCTCTTGAGGTTTGAAACTTTGCCAAGTTTCAGAAAAGGACTAATACTACTTCAAATAGTTTCTTTTGACTCCACATTCATTCTTCCCATGTTCTGTACTTCTGGTATTAAATCCATTACACTTCTTGTTAGTCCTTAAAACCCCATCTTATTTTCTCTACTTTACCAGTTAGATAATTCTACTGCTCAATTCTCAAGATGGCCAAGTGTTTCCCATATCACTTCTACTTTTAAAAATCTGGAAATTTTGTATTTTCCACAGCAGAACTGAAGCATTTCTTTGAAATTTTCTATTTGTTCTTTTATTACATTTTTAATTTGTTTAAAGACCCTTGTTTCAAGGATGGTCAGCATTAGTCCTGGGATAGCTTTAAGTGGCTGCTATAAAATCTTGCCAGATGATGGCAACACTTATACTAACTCATAATTTGTATTCCCATTATGGTCTTTTCTTATAAAAGTCAAAATGTTATAATTCTTGGTTCTTAGACAATCTCAATATGTTGTTATAAGATACAGGTCTAGTTTAAACTACAGAGAGTATTGGAATTTTGTTTTAATTGGAACCTGGCCTCTTTGGGTTCAGTCTGCAGGTTGCAACCTACTCTTAAATGATGTGATTGGTTTTTCAGACATTGGCAGTGATATTCAGATTCATCCACCAAAATGTCACTTTAGATCACAGTTGGCAGGATTCTCTCTTCTCTAGATTATTCTCAAAGTCATGAGATGCCATTAGCATGAAATTTAAGCATGTGGATGTTGAAATGAGTCCAGATATTCATAAACAGACTTCCTTTCTCTGACTTCCCAATCTCAAACATGGTGTTGATACCACATAACCCTCTGTAGTTTCTGGCCCTCTAGCTAGAAACGTGAAATTCCATTACTTCACTGCTACCATGGGAAGCCAGAGAGAGAAGAAAGCCTTTGAGTCTGCAGCTCCAGCAGGAGGAAGCTATGTTCATTCAGTGTGGGCCCTTCTGATCTCCACTTACAGTCCTTTTCACTGCTGTCTTTGGAGGACTATTGGGGTCTGAGTACTAGAGCAAAAGGGGAACAAATTTGACAGGATTTCAGCCACTTTGCCAGCCTTAGTCCACCTTCTGTTTCTTAGATCAGAATTAGAAAGACTTTTGCTCCACTGTCTCTGAAGCTGTGTTAATGTCCTAGTTCTGGTTCTGAAAACAGAGAGAGAGAAAGAGAGAGAGAGAGAGAGAGAGAGAGAGAGAGAGAGAGAGAGAGAGAGAGAGAAAGGAAGGAAGGAAGGAGAGAGGAAAGCAATAAAGAAAACCACTACAAAGATTCAATTTTAAGTAACTAGAAAGAAACTTACAAATGTAAAAAAAAATGGCATGTATGAATGCATATATATTAAAATCACATAACTACTCATAGAAATGTACAAAACAAGAATAAATCATTTCAGGCAGAATTTATTTATGTATTTATTTTTTTATAAAACTGTAGTATAGTGCATATTCATCTCTAAGACCTCATTCATGTACTAGGTATTAAAAGTGATACATCAATGAATGCCAGAGCTTTTAAGAAATATAGAATCAAGGGTCACCATGATGTTGCACACAAAAACTTGCTTTTTGCCAAATGTATTAATTCTGCCTGTGGCCATGAGCCCCTTCCCCGTGGACTCATTTCTAGTTTCCTATGTGCCTCTTTGTTTCTGCTTGGAAGGGTCCTTGTCCATCCTGTTTGAGTGTTTCAGTCGCTTCCTCTTGCTACCTTCACAGCCCCTTACTCAGACTCTCACTATAGTTTTCTTCTTTTTTCTGATTCCAAGGAGCGGTAAACTAGCCAAATGTTAGCAAGTGTATAGATGTTTTGGAAAGTACAGCTTGAAAGCAATCATATATCTTATACACAGCACTGCACCTAACCAGAGAAAAACATGTGCCCCTTTAAAGATCTTGTCAAATGTTTGGGAAATTAAATACATGGTAGATCATAAATCAACTATGAGTTAATTTCAAAGCATGAATAATTTGACTATAGATAAGATAACACTTCCCAATAGATAACACTTATCAATAAGATAACACTTATCAAATCTCTAAGTGCTTAGAGATTTGTCCTCAATGAGCAAAATAACAAACAATGAAATACTTTTTAAACTATAGTGAATATAATGATTAGAAAAGTCTGTGTAGCTAAATAGTAATATACACTTTAAAAAAAAATTAGAAGCTATTAGCTACAATGGCTCCTTTGGAAAGGAAATTGTCATAGCCTAGTGAAATTGAACTTGCTTACATCATCAGTTCTGTGGGCCCACTTATACACAGATATTCTACAGTAAATATTGCATTTGTATAATTACAAATACAGTCAAGATGGAAGAAATTATTTTTTTAACAAAGGAGTCTGAATATCTATCAACAGTGAAAAATGTGGTGAGTAATGCATGTTATAATGTACATAAGAGTTAAACAGAAGTCAGTTCTGTTTATGCAAATAAACCAAACTATAAAACATAATATTATACTAAGGTCATATACACAAAGAAACCAGCAAAAGCAACCATAAGCCATTAAGACAAAGTCTAGAAGACACAACATGTCAACCAAACACTGAAAACACATTTTAAAGGCTCTGTCAATAAACCAGCGAAATTTTGGTGTGTGCCTAGGCAGCTATACCTGTGGAACAAAACATGAAGTCACAGGAAAGACTCAAGTACATGCAACACATATCTGCATATCAAATATTTGATAACATGACATTATTGGCTTTGTAATGAATAGAATCGAGGTAAATCTTTTGACACAATAAAAATCAGCATTAGGACTTATGCAGAGTGCTTGCTGCACACTTGTGAGAGCCTAAATTCACATTCCCAGAACCTATATAACCGTCACATGTGTTATAGCATACATCTGTCCCCCGGTACTCCTTAGGTGAAGTGGGAGGCAGAGACAGGAACACAGGAAGCTCTCAATCTGGCTAACCTGGAATATATGACAAATGGCTAGACACCTTATCTCAAGCAAGGTGAAAGGTGTTCACTGACAGCCAAGGTTGTCCTCTGATCGTCACACATGTGCCACAGCAAGAACATGTCCATACGTTCCTTATCAGGCACATGCACAAAGAGGTCTATAGAAACAGAAAAATGGATCTGTACTTCATAGTGTATTCCCAAATAAATTCAACTAATTTAGGAAACACCTTCACATAGATTGTGAATAAGTTTATCATTTAGTGTAGCTATGTAACTATTCAAAACCCATAGACAGTAAAAGAAAAAAACTAGTAAGTTTGTGCACATGCAAACTGAAATATTATACAACAAAACAGGGGTTAAAGCCATGAAACCCAGCTGGCAAGCTGGGGCAAGCAATGCTTCTCTCTGATGTCCTCTCTGGCAGTGTAGGTGACTGAACCCAGAGCCTCACACTCAGTCATTGTGATAGACATGTTCCCAACCAGAAGAATGAAGTGAACTATCCACATAAACAAAAGGCTAAGTAGTAATGATTAAGTAAATCTTAAAGTTGAGGAACATGGGCTCAAAGGTCTTATAACACTCTGCAAAAGACAGGAATAATTCACACATGGAACACCATTAAAAGGTCCTGAAGCAAGTGGAAAATGTTCAAATCCAATGATAATGAGACTCATGATTTATAGTAGTTTGGGTATTTTATTTACCAAACTGACTACAACAATAAGTGTCATAACACATTCTGCACCCTGGCTGTGGGTAGCAAGTCTTCTCATCCATTACTGGTGAAAATATGTACTGCCACAGACCTTCTGGAGTATTGGTAATTTCCGTATTTACTTGTATTTTGACTCAACCATGGCCTGGAAAGCTAAAGTGAAGATAAACTTCCAGCTAGCCACCACATATTGTCTCAGTCAGGGTTTCTAGTCCTGCACAAACATCATGACCATGAAGCAAATTGGGGAGGAAAGGGTTTATTCAGACTACACTTTCCACATTGCTGTTGACCACCAAAGGATGTCAGGACTAGAACTCAAGCAGGCCAGGAAGCAGGAGTTGATGGAGAGGCCATGAAGTGATGTTACTTACTGGCTTGTTTCCCCTGGCTTGCTCATCTTGCTTTCTTATAGAACCCAAGACTACTAGCCCAGAGATGGTCCCACCCATAGAGATGGTACCTGCACCTTGATCACTAAATGAGAAAATACCTTACAGCTGGCTCTCATGGAAGCATTTCCCCAACTGAAGCTCCTTTCTCTGTGATAACGCCAGCCTGTGTCAAGTTGACACCCAAAACCAGCCAGTACACATATACACAAGGCTATTAACTGCACTCTTTGAAACAACCAAATTTTACACATTTGTGAGTGTAATCGAATATACTACATCTTCTCAAAAGACAAATATATAGCTGTTAACAGAGAAGAGAATGCACAGAACTGATAGGGAATTATTTCTAAGATATATTTCTGAGAAAAATGTCCAAGTATGAAAGAGTTCCAACAGCATTCTCTCATTCACATTTAAGAGAAGAAAATATAAGAAAATGTATGCTTTCTCATTCTTGTAAGGAAAATTGCCCAAGGGAAATGAATATGAAAGTTGTTATTACATTTATTTACTTACGTGTGTAAGCGTGTCTGTGTGTATTGCTATATGTGTGTGGGGGGTTATACATGATACTGCACAAGTATAAGGTCAGGGGACAACTGTTGAGAGTTGATTTGTTCCTTGCAAGTACCAGGGCCCAAATTGAGGTCCTTGAGCTTGTTAGCTAGTCCCTTTTACCATGGAGCCATCTTGCAAATTCATGAATGTGATTCTTTAAGCTATGCTTTTGTGAAGCTTTAGCTTCACAAAGGCAAAGAAACATGCATGTCTCTTGTGCTCCAATAATAAACAACAGAAATCATACAAGATGTGGGAAACTTGAATAGCATGGGACAAACACATACACATACACACACATACACACATGCTTGTATACATATCCCCACTTTGAGGTGGGCACAGAAGGAGAAAATCTATTTCAAGCAAACCATAAACAATATACTATCAGCCTAAAAACAAACAGAATTGTACACAAATATTTCCCTCTTGCTAACATTTTCTCACACAGTTGGAGATTAACAATCTGTAAATTACCTTATATGCAGATGGGAGCTGAACAAATAGGCAAACCTACTGTAAATAAACAGGAGACAGGGTATTCATTTATTAGAGAATCAAACTATGAATAAGGACAGGGAACAAGCAAAATGAATATTGTGATGTTAAATTAAATAAGAAGTATTGATATGAGTGTGTGTGTGTGTGTGTGTGTGTGTGTGTGTGCGTGTGGGGTTTTTTTTTTTTTTTGCTTTTTTTGTAGAGTAGCAGTGAAGAAAATCAGTCTAAGTATTGAAAATAAACACTATTTAAATTTAAACTTCTAAATATCATTTCTTAATAACATGGAACCAACAGTAGGTTGGGGGAAATCTAGTTTTTTTTTCCAGGAGTTGGTAGAAACAGGTAAAAATAAAAAAGAAGTTGGAATGGTTTTCTAAAGTATTGCTTAGAATGTCCTGAGAGTATGTTAACAACACAGAAGCCATCCTGATGAAGGCTGTGAGAACAATGTGATGGAAGAAGATGAACCAGATTGGAAGACATTCAATGCGATAAGTGCCTAGACTCAATGCTCAGGCCACTTCCCATATAGAAACGAGGTGGGCAGGAATTCGAGTATTGTTCACAAAGATCAACAAGAAGCCCCGAGGAACCAGCATGGATGGGGAAACAAAACTACTAATGAATATATATTATAATATATTCATGTCTCTATAGGGGAAAACAAGTAAGTCACTAGCATAAAAATGGTGGCAAAATCTGAATTGTTTTGTACTTCAGCTACTGAATGTTTCTAGTGTTAGCTTCCTGGCTTTGATAATTGAATTATGTACAATGTTGACTTTTGAAGAAGTTGGGTTAAGAATACACTGTACATCAATCCAAATCATCATCTTCACTATATCATGAAACACTTGGGTGTCACTAATGACTTATGTTTCAGATGTAATTCATGTGCTATAAAAGTCACCATTTCTGAGCATATAGCTCTGTGGGCCTTTTGTTCATAGGCTAGCATCATGCTCACTAACACACTCCTCATGCCCTGTTCCTCCAGCTCCTCCAGACCTTTACCCTTTGTTTTTCTCTGTGTGGCTCCTTATTCTGGAAACATCATGAATTACAAGATGAGGTTGAATAATATTTTATTCATGGCTTATTTTCACTTAATATATAGCCTATTAACAGTTTGAATGAGAATGGCCCCAAAAGTTCATTTATTTGAATTTTTGGTCCCCAGTTGGTAGAACTGTTTAGAGAGGATTAGAAGGTATGGCTTTGTTGGGATAGAGGAGTCACTAGGATGGGCTTTGAGGTTCCAAAAGTCCTCAAAGTAGGTCTCTTTCTCTGCCTCTGTACTTTTCCAAGGTGTAAGCTGTCAGCTGTTCCTGCCACTGTGCCTTTGTTCTGCCATGAAGGATTCTAACCCCCTGAAACCAAAAATCCACATTAAACATTTTGTTTTCTAAAAAAAAAAGAATATACTGAACAGAAGTGCTCTGAAGTTATTTTCAGTAAGAGTAAAATCATTTCTTAATAAAACATGTTTGAATAAAAGATTCATTTCAGGTTGCAGCATTTTCAGTTACACTATTAAAAAAGCCCAAGAGAATGATAAGTAGAAAGGTCTTCTAGAGGTGACATTTGAGGGTGACACAATGAGAAATGGAATGGGGAGGGAGGGACACTGGGGTTGTGTAAAGGTGACTTTAATGTTTTTAAAACGAGTGTGAAAACATGAACATTCATTATAATCTGATTGCCTTTAACTTCAATATGAGAAAATGATTGAATCCTGCAGTATGTTGATAAATATAAATGTATAGGTTCTAGAGCAGGCACCACTGAATGAGAACAAGCCTAAAGGCTTTGGATGTTACTTCACGAAGCACTTGGTTGGTTTTTTTGTCTCTCATATGGACGGCTTGTCTTTGAAGATAGAACGATCTTGGCAGTAGGGCAGCCTAGTCCCTGGTGAGGAGTCAATGGAGAAAGGAGGGTAAGGGAAATGTTTGCCTGTGTCTATAATTTGAAGAAGAACACATGGAAAAGAGTCTTTATTGGAGAATACCAGAAGGGGAAGCAAAGACTGAAAATCCTGCACTGGCTGTCAAGATGTACAATCTAGATAAAAATAAATCATGCAAATATTGATCATGTTAAATTTGTCAGGTATAAATTTCATTACAAAAGTATTTTGGTATCTAATAGGAAAGAATTTCAGAGAAGACAAATACTAATACTCATCAGAAGAATGTTAATAAATGAGAAAGAATATTTTGTTTCACACATGTAGTTTACATTCGCTATTAATTCACAATTTTGATTGTTATGATTTACAATGCTAAAGTATCAGGCTCCTTCCCAGGTGTCTAATACTATCACAGCTAAAGTTTCACCCTCAGTGAGCTCATGGTTTGCTTAAATAGGTTGCACATAGTTTTAGTTTTCACAGAAGTCTATGTAAAAATCAGGCCACAGAACATCCATGAGCATCTCGATATCATGTGGACAGTCACTCCTTTCAGAATGACTATGATTTTTCTGGGTCTGAGTTGACACTCCTCATTGATGGAAAGTTCAGAAGGTAATGATATCCCAAATGATGTAGAAAAATATGTTTAATCTTACAGGAACATGAAATTGCAACTTTTTAGTAAAACTTTTTCCCCTGTAGGGAGAGAGTTTTAAGAGGTAAACTTCTTTATGAGAAGATTTACATTAAAACAGTGACAAAAGGCGGGCATGGTGAAGCATGCCTTTAATCCCAGCACTTGCGAGGCAGAGGCAGGTGGATTTCTGAGATTGAGGCCAGCCTGGTCTATAGAGTGAGTTCCAGGAGAGCCAGGGCTACACAGAGAAACCCTGTCAAGAAAAACAAAAACAAAACAAAAAACAAAACAAACAAACAAACAAACAAACAAAAACAGTGACAAAATTTTTGTCCACAGGAAAGGTACAATTAGTCACCAACTTGCCTGATACTATCTTCATTGCTTAGGTCGCTATCTCAAGGAGTTAGCCATAAGCAAAGCAGTGTCCCTAATACAGCAGTTGAGCTCTGTCAAGTGTACCAAATACTGGATGTGGGTGGATACAGACCATATCAAAGCAACTGCTGCTGAAGCTGCCTCTCCCACCAAAGTTGCCCCTTGATGGAAAAAAAAAATGTTGAAGTTTCTCTTCTGCAGCTGCTATTGCTGCTACCCACACATTCAGGAACATAATTCTCAGTGGAGAATCTTAAACCATTCACATTATATTTAATTTCTAAACAGACAATATTGCCTAGTGCAGTTCAATGAGCGAAGTGGGCGATGAGTCTGGTTAATACAGTTCTGAGCCACCATGAGTCATGATTTCAGATGACTGCGGTGGCTATACAGAGCTTTTCCAATGGATTTGACTCAGCTGGCACCTTTGTTAAAAGCAGGCATTTCAGCATCCAATGGGCTCATTCTGAAGAACTGTGCTCACTCTTTCCTGCAGTATTGACATTTAAGCAACAGCACTTTTCACTCCATACATTTGCTGTCCTGCAGGTCTTAGGTGAGTCTGGCCCACTCTGCTCTCTACCAGTCAGGACTCTTTCCAAGTATTCAGCTCTTCTACAGGGCCACGCTGTGCTGGGTGACCCTCTTTTGCTCTTCCTCCTGCCCCCATCCTTTCCTCTGCAGCTTATCTGGACATAACTGAGATGCTATGTGGTGAGGTGGTGAATAGCTCTTCAGTGGTAGTGTTTTGGCATCTAATGTTTTGCCTCTCTGTCTGCCCATTCTGATTCCAAGAACACATACATGGCCAGTTTATCTCCTCTAGCTGCACACATTCCTTTGCAATGGCCCTTTAGCCATTACAGTAAGGTTAGGGCACAAATTGGAACCCCAGCCTGACTTCTTAATAGCCCATTGATCTCTTTCCCAGAAGTGTGATGAACACTGAATGCGTGTTGCACATAAAGTATCGAGCTGGATACTTAGAAGAGGCCCCCAGTGAACTCTACTGCTGTTATTAATTCTTGCCGTTACCCCATGATCAGCAAACACACCCTCTCTGTGCAAGCCTTGCACAGCTGTGCACGTTACATACTTCCGGCTTTCTGCTTCATATCTTTGCTTAGTTGGGATGAGGAGAATAGCAGGAGAATGCTGCCACCTTCCAGGACTTCCACTTCGTTCTGGAACAGGCTTTATCTTTTTCATTGTGGGGATTTTCCCCAGGCTCTTTTGTTCCCTATTGCATAGCTTATTTTGCTTTTCTTTTGTGTTGCTTTTGCTTCTATAGGGGGATAGAGTTGCCCTATTTACAAGAGTAGCTGTCACCATGGCAACTTGGTATTTTGATACAGGCACACGGAACAATTCTCAGAGAAAAATAGGTCCTTTATTTTTCAACTTTGGCATGTAGACGTATGGGAATCAAAATACTTGCCTGACATTATATAACTGGTTCAAATGTCAAAGCAAAAAAAGCAAGTTTTGTTGATATTTTAAATAAGTATTGAGCAACCACAGCATGCTATCAATTGAGCAGAACATTCTCACAATTAATTTCTGCTTCCAAGATGTTCATGCCTGAAGGCAGCGTGGCACACACTTGTTCAGTGAACTTGTTCTATGAATGAAAAAAACGGCTGTTCATGGTCGTGCAAAAAAAATTGTATTCACTCACACTGCTAAAAGCACTGTGAACAATGTTATTTAGAGCTTCCCTGAATTCTTGAGTGTTTCTTGAGAGAAAACAAAATGAAAAAATTGGGAAATGATCCTGTCAATAATCAGAGGAATGTGGTTAGCGTACACATCCATTACACACTTTGTGTGTAGCAAGGAGCCAGCTGGTTTTGGAGACTGTATGCCTACTATGGGTAACATCCCTTACTATGAATGGGCCTTCACTCTCATCTTTGGTGTAATATCTCCTTAGACTCCAAGTGAATTTTTAACCTTCCTAATGTTGTGAGCCTTTGATACCATTCCTCATGTTATAGTGACCCCAACTATAAAATTATTTTTGTTGCTACTTCATAACTGTAATATGCTATGGTTATAAACCATGATGTAAATATCCAACATGCAAGATATCTGACATACAGCTCCTGTGAAAGGGTCATCTGTAACCCGCCTCCCCGTTGGTGTTGCAACCCATAGGTTGGGAACCTCTGCCTTTAAGAAAAGCTGCAGAAAAGAATACTGAGAGGAAGGATGAGGAGTGCCAGGATGCAGGGCTGCTTCCTTGGACCTTGGTGAGACCACTTCAAGCACTTCTCCAGAACAAGTGCTCCTGTGCCTCCTGTTGAGCAAGGGCAAATCCCATGTCTGCTTTGGTAAGTCTGCCAGCCTGCCAATTACTGGACCTGGAGGGTCTATATGGCACAGCTGTCCCTTCAATAGAGATACCAGCTTTCTAATGCTCTCTGCTCTGTTCCTTCCTCCTCTTATTTGGAGCCTCAGTGCCTGATCACTTGCATACTGGCTTCCATTTGATAACATGTGTGTCCTTTAGGCCTCATTCTTGATGCTTTTCACTGGGGTATCCTTTGATGACCCCTGAAAGTAATTTAATGTATCTCTTATTTATTCTTGCCCTGTCTTCTTCATTGCCAATTTTCTGTCCTGACTCAGCCAGTCACTTCTTTCCTTAGGAAGCAATGAGTACTATTTGATTTTGTGTCCCCAAGGCTTCCCTTGACACCTATTAAATAGATATTTCAGTGAACCAAAGGAGACATGGTGTGTTGTGCTTGTCCAACAATGAAAAAAAAAAACAACCTATCTTGCCTCAGGATGCTATCATGGTTTTACTAGAGAGTGTGTTCATGTAATTCATAGATGGCTAAGCTACATAGGAGATAAAGATTCCAATTTACTCACTTTGAGAGGTGTTTTTAATCTTTATTTCCCTCAATATTTGATTCATATAAAGAAGGAAGGATAGGTATTTAGGTTTATATTCTCTTGATGAGTTAATCATTTATCACAATGAAATTTTTTTCAGGTAAACCTTCTTGTTTTAAACATGATTATTCATTTATTTATTTGTTTATTACTTTTGAGACATAGTCCTGGCTTATCTGAAACTAGCTATATAGATCAAAATCACCTTGAACTCATAGATGTTGTTCTGCCTTTGTTTCTCTAGTGCTGGGATTAAATGTGTATGCCAGCATACCTTGCCCTTGAACCTGATGTTTGCTAATATTAAATTGCCCTGACTGGCTTTTCTACTCCATTTCTGTGATGAATAGCTTCTCTCAGACACTTTTGACATACCTTTGAGTTTAAAGCATATCAAAAAATTTGCAAAAGTTAGGCCTTGCAGGTTTTTTTTTTCTTTGGATACTCTCTGCCATATGAACCAAGTGTTCTAACACTTGACATGGTTTCATCTGCCCCTTTTGGAGAAATCTGTGTACTCTTCATTTATTTTCCCTTTCAAGTCAATCAAGTAATTTTCAGTGTATAAGTTTAATTCTTCTTTGGTACTTTTAGTGGGGACTGCTGGAATCAGGGTGTAAATTTTGAATTTATCACAGTATACCTTGATTCAACATTCAAATTCATTCAATATATAATTCAGTTCTGCCACCTAGTTTTATGCATCAACTTCATCTTTTGTCCTGGTGCTATAAGTCTGCCTATATTATAAGCCCTTTTAGATCATTTTAATTATTTCAGTTAGCCTACAGTCATTTTCTTTTTGTTTTGTTTTGTTTTTTGTTTTGTTTGTTTGGTTTTTTTCGAGACAGGCAGTCATAGGTTTTATTCCAGTATTTTATGTATCTTTCATTACCTATAGAATTATAGTAGTTTCAATAATTATATCTATAAAGAGTTAATTATATCTATTTGCATTTGTGCCTATATGAGTTTTCCACTTGTATGTGGGTGCTTATGGAAGCCAGAAAGGACTTTGGACTCTTTGGATATAGAATTCCAGGTGCCTTTGAGCCCCACCCAATGCTGATGACAGAAGCTAGACCCCCAATCCTGCACATATATAGCAGATGTGCAGCTTGTTCTTCATGTGGATTCCTCAACAACTGGAGCAGGGGCTATCTCTAAAGTTGTTGCTTGTCTGTGGAATATGTTTCTCAAACTGAGATGCTTTGTCTGGCCTCAGTAGGAGAGGATGCCTAGCCCTGAAGAGACTTGATGTGCCAGCATCGGGGGATACCTGGCATGGAGGGTTCCATTCTCTCAGAGGAGAAGGGAAGAGGAGATGGGGAGAGAGACCTAGAGTGGATCCCTGGGGCAAGTGGTTGTATGGAAGAGTTTGGAGGAAGGAAGGAAACGAAAGGGAAAACTGTCATAATTATATTAAAATCCCCAAAATAAAAAAAAAATAGAAAAATAAGAGTTGTCAACCCTGAAAGCATATACATACAAACAAGAAAATTGGTTCACCAGGTTTCATATTTATGCATTTGTGCATCCACATACATTTGTATGTATGTAGCAATAACAATTAAAATAAGAAAGCAATCAGTTTGAGAGTTGGGAAACATGGGAGGGCATGGAAGAACCACCTGTGGGAGTGAGCTGAGAGGGAGAATAAGGAGGGTAAAGGTGCTATAACTAGATTTTAATTTGAAACACATAAAATTAAAATGTATGTGTAAGAAGTAAAAGGCAAAGGAATGTTTTCCTCCCATGGCCAATGTTGCTTTATCCCTCCCATTGCAGTAGTCTTCCATTAGTTATCTGACAAATCTCTTACTAATCCACATTCTGATTCACAGCAATAATCTTGTTACAGAAGTCCACTAAATCTTTTATGTCCAAATTTTACAACTTATCTTTGGTTGGCCACCCCTATATTGGATTTTCTGTGATGGTGGTTTGATGAATGTGGTATCCAAGAGAACTGATTAAACACCACCAATCTCAAGCCTTATAGGCCTTGAGAACAAGACCTTACAAGGAAGAATGCTACATCCCTTCTTCTCAGGCTTACATGTCACCAGGTAGCAAAATTTGAAGTTAGCTTTTTATAATAACCTAACAACTTTTTAGCTTTACAGAATATTCTTTACCCTTGTCAAGATTGTGCAAAAGAGCTAAATCTCAATAAGCTCACAAATATTTCACCAATGGTATCTTCTGGTTCTAGTAGAATTAATAATAGTTAATCTTAAGGGGGTCAAACTACTTTGTGCGAATATACATTAAAATTAATAGCATCACAGTTATATTTAATCCAATACGTGAATTTCCCTCTGTAAGAGCTTCTGCTCACTCAGAGTCACCCTTCATGGTACCTTCCTGTATGAGAGACTACTATGGACCATAGCGGTAGTCAGTTGTTCACACTGAGCAGGTACCATGCCCACAGCTGCTCTCGAAGGAACATGTTCAACTTGCCTGCCTTTGAAGTTCTCCTTTGTGTGTAACTTGCTCACCCTGTAATGATGTCAGTCCTTTTGCTTCAGTCCATGGTTATCCGAACGGTCACCATTACATCTTATTTACAAAAAAAAAAAGAAAAAAAGAAGAAAGAAAGAAATATAGGTTCATGAAGCAAACATTCTGACACTTAAGATTAATATGTCAAGTCTCTATAATTGTCGAAAACAAGTGCAGAGAGTCAAGATTTGGCTGTGGAATAGGACAATGTATTTCTTTTAATCTTTTTGCTAAAAAGCGTTTGATTCGCTTGTGTTCCCTTACCACATCTCAAAGAGTCACTCTGTTTTACAGACATCATTAATCAGTCTCTCATTATTAGATCAGAAACCACTACATCCCTTGCATGAACAATACTCTTTGAAAGTTTCACATAATAAAAAAAATGGTGGGATTGCAAGGTTGTACAACCACTCTGGAAACCAGTCTGGTGGTTCCTCAGAAAATTGGACATAGTACTAACGAAGGATCCTGCAATACGTCTCCTGGGCATATATCCAGAAGATTCTCCAACTGGTAATAAGGACACATGATCCACTATGTTCATAGCAGTCTTATTTATAATAGCCAGAAACTGGAAAGAACACAGATGTCCCTCAACAGAGGAATGGATACAGAAAATGTGGTACATTTACACAATGGAGTACTACTCAGCTATTAAAAACAATGAATTCATGAAATTCCTAGACAAATGGATGGATCTGGAGGACATTATCCTGAGTGAGGTAACCCAATCACAAAAGAACTCACATAACATGTACTGACTGATATGTGGATACTAGCCCAGAAGCCTAGACTACCCAAGATACAATTTACTAAACACACGAAACTCAAGAAGAAGGAAGCCCAAAATGTGGACACTTTGCACCTTCTTAGAATTAGGAACAAAACACACATGGAAGGAGTTTCAGAGATCAAGTGTGGAGCTGAGATAAAAGGATGGACCAACCAGTGACTGCTGAAGCCAGGTATCCATCCCAAAATCAGCCACCAAATGCAGACACTATTGCATACACCAGCAAGATTTTGCTGAAAGGACCCTGATATAGCTGTCTCATGTGAGGTTATACCAGTGCCTGGCAAACACAGAAGTGGACACTCACAGTCAGCTATTGGATGGAACATAGGGTTCCCAATGGAGGAGCTAGAGAAAGTTCCCAAGGAGCTAAAGGGGTCTTCAACCCTATAGATTGAACAACAATATGAACTAACCAGTACCCCCAGAGCCCATGTCTCTAGCTGCATATGTAGCAGAAGATGGCCTAATCGGGAGGAGAGGCCCCTTGGTCTTGCAAACTTTATATGCCCCAGTACAGGGGAATGCCAGGGCCAAGAAGTAAGAGTGGGTGGGTAGGGGAGCAGGGCGTGGGGGGGGGCAGTATAGGGGACTTTCGGGATAGCATTTGGAATGTAAATAAAGAAACTATCTAATAAAAAATGGGGGGGAAAAAGGAAGCTATCATGACCACACTCTGGAAAACCCAATGAGCAGCTGAAAGAGTCAGATGCAGATATTTGCACACAACCAATGGACAGAAGCAGGACTGAATTAGGGAAAGGCTAGACAAAGCTGAGGAGAAGGGTGACTGTCAGAGAACCAGCAGTCTCAATTAACTTGTACTCCTGAGATTTCTCAAACACTAGACCACCAACCAGGCAGCATACACCAGCTGATGTGAGAGCCCCAACACATATACAGCAGAGGACTACTGGATCTTGGTTCAGTCAGAGAAGATGCACCTAACGCTCAAGAGACTGGAGACCCCTGAGAGTTTAGAGGTCTAGTTGGGTGGAGGGTGGGGTTGGGGACATCCTCATGGAGACAGGGCATGGGGAAGCTGTACAGGATGTGGAACAGTTGGAGGGTGGACCAGGGCGGGTGGAATAAAACCTGGAGTGTAAATAAAAAAGAAAAAAGAAAAAAAATCAAAAAATTCTACCAAATCATGTAGGTGTAAGAGAGGAAAATAGTTGGTTTTGCTACTTTGAATATAATGTTTGATTCAAAATTTGATGTAGAAAAATTTTGGGAAACAACTAGATAAGTAAGAATTTATGTAATCTTCTTTAAGGAGTTAATGATAAAAATGCAAATGTGGAATTGCCTCTAGCCTCTCTTAGCTAACAGAATAAATCTTAGCTAAATCATTTATCATCGCTTATACATATTCATATTCTTACTGTAGCCTGAAAACTCAGAGGTAAAAGGAAAGACCTTTTGAGCTAGCTGGGATGTTATTGGTAAACAGATTAAAACTCAGAATATTTGGCGAGATGCCTTGTCTGAATCTCCTCTTACTGCCTATGTTTGTCTACACATGGTGCCTCTATCTCAGGCTAGACACTATTTTGTCTTCTTCAAATGAATGAGAATCAAATTAATATTTCATTTTAATCTCTTTATCCTAAGAAATTAAAGCCACCTGTCCTACAAAGAGAATGGTGTGCTTTTTGTGTGGGCAAATTTGTTAACATGATGTCTGGCTTTTTCCTCTTCCAATGACATATATTCTATTTGACCCCATTGTCTAAGAGAAAGCAAGTGTGTGGAAAATTTTACTCACCTTTTTATGATAATTAATTAATATTATCACATAAATAAAATATTTCAAAGAAATTTATTTTTGTTTTGTTTTTTTGTTGTTGTTTTTTTGTTTTTTGTTTTTGTTTTTCGAGACAGGGTTTCTCTGTATAGCCCTGGCTATCCTGGAACTCACTTTGTAGACCAGGCTGGCCTCGAACTCAGAAATCCGCCTGCCTCTGCCTCCCAAGTGCTGGGATTAAAGGCGTGCGCCACCACGCCCGGCTGTGAAATTTATTTTTCATTTAGTAAGAAACCTTTGTTTTGTTTTGTTTTGTTTTGTTTTGTTTTGTTTTGTTTTGTTTTGTTTTTGTTTTCAAATGTCTTTTAGGGCAACAAAATGCCTCAGCAGGTGAGGACATTTGCCACTAAACTGATGACTTGAGTTTAATCCTGCAGTCTCACATGATAGCTGGTGAGAACCATCTCTTTGACCTCCAGATGATCACAGCTACATGTACCTAAAATAAAGGTTTAAAAATAAATACATACATAGAAATAGAATTTTACCACTTTCTCCCTCGACTTTATTCCTCCAGCTCCTCCAGCTACTCTTCCTTGAATCCCCACTCTCAAGTTGAGAACCTCTTTTTTAAATTATGTTTGCTACATACACATGTACATACATACATATGTATATATGCAAATAAATATAAGTAGTACACACTGAGTCCATTTTTGTTGTTTGTGTGCATATGGTTTCAGTACTGACAATTCTACACTGGACAACCAAGAAGGATTTCATCTTTGAGAGAGGCTAACTCTCCTTCTCCTAGCAGTCAGCAGTTACTTGTGATTCTTTGCCCAGAAAGTGAGACCTCAAGAAGTTTTCCCCCTTCCTGATTCTCATGTGCTTGATATTGTCACTGTCCCAATCTTCTTTATTCGGTCATTTCTAGGAGAGACTGTTTCATAGCAGACTTCCTGGTATTCTGGCTCTTAACAATCTACCCTACTTCTGTCAATATCTCCTGAGCCATACATATATGCAGGAGCTGCGAAGCACATGGGACAGGTGAGCATCACTAAGTCATGCATCTTAGGAAAACGAATGCACTCCAGCCACTTTGCCACGCCACATTCCTAATATTACCATTATACCCACAGATAAGTGTAGCCAACTATCCTAATCAAGGGAGATCGTGACTGGCACAAGGCAGAGACCTGTAGATCCTGAAGAGCTCAGCCCCATCCCAGCCTCTGTAGCAAATCCTTAATGGATTCTGGGCATGATGATGGAGTTAGCTTCTTTCTTTGAGACTCTCTGGTTCTCAGCTCTAGTTCTTAGGATTGCTTTTGTATTATTAAGTAAATTTAAGTCTAATCAGAATTACTTTATGTGTCATGCTTTGTGCACATGTCCTGGGGCACCTTTGGAACCTGCATGGAGTGACAGAGTTGGCACTGGAGAATTGAGGAAGAAGCTCAGGACTGTTGGCTTCTACCATCCTGCTATCTGCTCTTGTTTCTATCTTATAAACAAGTTGGCCTCTACTAGCTGAATCATTCTCTGAGTTCAACCCATAAACAGCTGCTTAATAATTATATATCTACCTCATTGAGAAGTTAGCAAGATAAGTCTCTAGTCTGTTTCTGCATTAACTGGTTTTCAGAGAAAAACAAAGAGTAGCCAGGTCTCTTTGTGCTTGTGGGTTAAATCTGAGCATATAACATAGCTGCTCATGTTAAAAAATGTGTAATGTGAATTACCCCAGTGGGACCTGGGACCTTTTATATGCTTGGCAAGAGCCCTACCATGTAAAATGTGTACATGGAGAAAGGAAACAATGAAATATCACAGACAACTTCATTTAACTCTTAAATTATTCACATGAAGATTTAACTTGCAAGAAGATGTTTAAGGGGAAGATGGAAAAGGTTGATCCATTCCAGGAACCTATTGTGAGTATTTGTCAATAACCAATCAAGAATCATTACACATTTCTATGGAAAATTATAATAGGCTCTAATATGTAAGGAGGCCTGTGGAACCTTTCTTTTAAATGTAGAGCTGCAAGCAAGTTTCACCCATTTGGAATGATACTTAGCAGCAAACTTCCCAATACATTTGCTTCTTTTCACATTTTAGAAATAAATAATATTATTCTGTAATATTACAGAAGATGTAAGTACATAGATCCATATGTCATTATAATCCTAGATTATTAATTTCTGACCCTGGCACTTTTCTCTGATGTAATGTGGCTCATACTCATTAGCTCAAAAGACAGGGATGATAGATGTATTGCTGAGATCATGATACCAAGGAAGGCAAAGTCATGAGGAAGCTCTGTGTAGTCCAGGAGTCTAGAGAAAAGAGAGAATCCAGAATTTTATAGTAACTGGTTACTCAGAGGCTGTCTGGAAAATAAATACATGATTCAAATAATATAGGGAAGAGAGAGAATTCAGGAAGTCCACTCACTTTAGTTTTAACAGAGGTAGATTCTCTCCACTCTCTTCTTTACTTTTATAAAATAAACAGCTAAGTTCTAAATTGTTTATGAAATAAATCACAATGTATGTCATCCCTGGACTTCTGGCAGCTTGTTTGCATTATGATATTTGCTACAATGAGATGATTGTGTTGTGAGGTTTTGGAACCTTTAGCTGATGGGACCTTGCTAGAGGGAATGCCACCTTGAGGTGTAAGTTCCAGGAATTAGGACCCTGCTTCCAGTCTGAATTCAAACTCACTCCCCACCACCTCTTTTACTTAGTCATAGAGATGTAAGATGTCCCATTCATATGATCTTACCACCACTAACTCCATTATCTCTTATTATTCTTGTCACAAAAATGGGAAAAAGGCAACTCAGACACATCTCAACACAGTGTATTTTATTTTGAGATTCTAAAGACCTTTTAACTGGCTGGACATAGAATTTCATGCCTGTAATGGTACTTAGTCATAAGCTGGTGTGGGAGAGCTCCTTGAGCCCAGGAAACATGGTGAGACTTTGTTTCAATTAATAGCACAGCACTCCACCCATTTCACACAGCAGAAGTCACAAAATTTTATACTAATGGCTGAGTCAATGAAAGCTTTAAGAAGAACAAGCCAGGACAACACAACGACATGATGGCTCAAGGTGAAGCTCCTGGAAGATTGGAACCTATTGTTAACTAAGGTCAGTCAGTTTCTGATATTGTAACAAATACCCAAGATAAGTTGCAAAAAGAAAAGCTTTCCTTCAGCTGGCTCACATTTTTGAGTCCTTAATGCACCGTTCATCAGTTCCTTTGATTTGTTCCCCTGATAGCACATCATGGCAGAATGCATGGAGGAGAAAACCCACACATCTCATAGTTAGAAAATGAAAAGGCCTCTTTGGAAGGGGCTTGGATGCCATTATCTTCTGCTAGGGCAGAACCCCAGTGACCTGAAGACATCCCACTAGTCTCTAAATCTTAAATCTACTGCCTTCTACAATGCAAACTAGGGTCAAAGTTTTAAGCTCATTCCCACCCTATAGCATGAGGCTTTCCAAACCTAGTAAACACTGAACATAATTTCTGAGCTTGATGCAATGGTATAGTAGCAAGTGAGTATAATTTGGGGATGATTTTTTTGATATCCTTAACCTTTCTGGAAGCCACAAAAAAGTCTCCTTGAGATAATGTCAACTGTAAAAACAAAGGGTTGAGCAGTTTAATTTTCATACAACTGTGCAAAGATGACACTGCGGACCTGTCTATGAATAACTGAATAAAACAGTGTACAACCAAGAAGAGTGTACCTATGGTGCTGGGGATACACACACACACACACACACACACACACACACACACATACACACACACACATATGCATACATAGTCACATACTTACATTTACATATACACTCATACACATACATGCACACATATACACAAACATGCACACACACATATGCATATGCAGTCACATACTTAGACTCACATATATAATCACACACATACATGCATGCATATACACAAACATGCACATACTTACACACATACACACACACACATACGTGCACCCATACTTGTAGAGGAATTTTAATCCAGCAACATGGCTGCTCAGGCAAGGGATCACATCCAAAGACCTTCTAGGTCTGTGTGATCTGGCTGCAATACAGACAAGCCACATGCCTTTAGTCCCTCTGGCTGGAATACAGACCCATCTTTCATATACCTTTAATCACAAACAGTGTAATACATGTCTAATTTAGAGGCAGACAAAGTGACAAGTCAGAGAAGGAGACAGACTGAGTTAGAGATAGAATATGTCCAACTCTAATGTAAACAGACAGGAAAGAGAGGCAACTTAAGAGATCAGTACAGAGACAGAGGGACGGTGCAGTTTTACAAAGACAGGTTACAGGTGAAGAGGGAAAGAGTCAGGGAATGATAAGGAGCCAGAAAATTAGGAAAGATTGCCAGAGTTAAAGGCCAAGCAAAGAAATTCAGTGAGAAGCCAAGATAAGCCAGTTTGAATCAGTCAGCTTGGAGAGGAGTTTTGAGCCAGAACAAACTAGTCAGCGAGAGTTCAAAAGGAACTAGAAAGTATAAGCTTATTCAGCAGTAAAACGCCAAGACAATTACATCTGACACATAAAAGATACATATACATACACTCACACAGATACATGCTCACACTCCCACACACATACACAAACATACATAATCACACACTCACACATATATGCAGAGGCATATACACACACAGGGGATTGAAGGGAGAGAGAGAGAGAGAAAGAGAGAGAGAGAAAGGGAGAGAGAGAGAGAAGGAGGAAGAAGAGGAGGAGGAAGAGGAGGAGAAGCTGGGGATTAATTCTCAAATCACATGCATTTCCCTTCCCGGTTCTATCTACTTCCATTTAGGTCCATTTTGTGCTGGTGTCTGCACAGATGTCTATCAGCCAAGCCAGGAGGGTTTCAGTTAACTCCACATTGCCTCCTGACATGATTCTGAGAGCAGGCTGAGTGCCATTTGTGCTTTGATGTGCAGGTTTCCTTTTAAGCCATTGAAGGTCTGTTCCATTACTGCAACTAGAAAAAAGAGATTTCTTTTTCTACAGGAATCACAGTGGCCTATTGTCCCTTTGATAGTGCTACAGTTTTCTTTCAGGGACCTTTCTGATTTTAGCACCATGTTTCTTTCTTGCTCCAAAGATCAGCTATTTTCTAAGCCAGTTCCCTCCTTAAAAAGACACACTACAAATCTAATATATTAATGAAACGCAATCACATTAAGTGTTGAGCCATCTTATTAACATCAGAACACAATGGTCAGTCATATAGCTGTGTTTTCTTTGGCAACTCACACCTTGCAGTTTCTTCAAACCATATGTTAATCTGGTACAAGACTCTGGAATCGAACAGGAAGTAGGCTCTTATTTGAGCATTTCATTCTCATCCTGGGAATGCCCTGTGATCAATTTGATGGCTACCCTCTAATTGTGATTCATTGATATAGGCTTTAGGATATTGTTCTCTAATTAGCAATAAAGATCCTAATATTCTTTTCTTATCTTTTGTCTATGTGTGTGGTCCCCCTACCCCAGACCCTCTCTGTCTCTGTGTCTCTGTGTCTGCCTCTCTGTGCCTCTGTCTTTGTGTCTGTGTCTGTCTCTCTCAGTCTTTTTTCTCTCTGTCTCTCTGTCTCTCTCTCTGTGTGTGTGTGTGTGTGTGTGTGTGTGTGTGTGTGTATGTATGTATTTGTGTGTGTGTCTGTGTCTCCTGAAGCAAGAAGAGAGTAACCACTGTTTAATGAAAACATTTTTCCTAGGGAGATGTAATACACTTATCTACTCATCCCAGATAGGATATCCACAAAGACAAAAGTATGGATACCACCAAAATCCAAGTTGGTGAACTAGTGAGTTTTGTTGGGTTTCTTACAGGAGTAAAGGTGAGAACAACTTGCAAGAACAAAAATGACTGAGTGATAGATGCATCACCAAAGTTCATCCCAGCTTGGGTGATAGCTCACAGATGCTAGGAAACCCAGAGCACACTATTGAGCCTACAAACAGCTCAATAGTTTGCAGAGTGTCCCTTCCAAGTTACTCAGTTGGTCTAAACCTCTTCCAGGTCTTAGAGTCTTCCTTGCAATTCTTAGCTTGTTTACTTTTAAGAAGAAGAGGCCTAGGGAATCTAATCATTTTTGGGGACTTCCTGGGGCCATTTTAATATGTGTACCATCTTCCCACTTAAGGAGCTTCTCTGTAGAATGGGATGTTTCAGTCCCCTAGGAAATTTTTACAGAACAGCCACGTTTAATATGACTGAGTACTAGATTTTCAGTCTAGTCTCTTGACCTTATGCTACTCTGAAATATTCATACATGTTTTGGCTCTATTACTTAACTCCATAGCAACCACCATTCTTTCAGTTGACAATTTGAAAACCTAGCAGATCTGATAAACCCTGGGGTTAACTGATGTCTGTCAATCATCACTAACCCTCATTTTAAAATGATTTCCTGGTTCTATTTATCTTAATTTACCCATGGATTCAGTTAGGCTGGAATCCCTGCTACCCCTGCACTAGCCTGGAAACCTCATCTCCCCACCTCAACCCCACATGCACAGAGAAAACTCTCCTGCCTGATCAGAAAAACTCTGTGCTAACATGCCATCACTCCTTTTAATATTCTAAATTATATGCCGATGTGTATATCTATATGTTCACATAAATCCAGGTAGCTATAGAGCTCAGGAAAGAGCATTGGGTCCCTTAAAACTAGAGTCATAATTGATTGTAAGTTACCATGTAGATGCATTCAGAGTCTTGTACCAGATTAACACAAATTTTAAATAAACTGCAGGGTGTGACTTGACAAAGAAAATACACTGCTAACCTCTGTGTTCCTGCATCCCACCCAATAGTGCCCACTCATGAACTCAGTTTTTGACCATGTGTGGACATAGTTCCAGCTCTTAGCTGACATGTCATCACTCATTGCCTAAGTTCTATAAACCCCCTTGCTTTAGCCCAGATGCTGGACTCCACTGACTTCCTCCTGTGAGATCAGTGAACCGGAATGAGAGCAGCTTCCTTATACTCCCGACTTTATCTGCTTTTAATGTGGTCTAACCTGATCTATTTGCATCACTAAGGAAAGAAAAACAACCTATTAGATTTGTATATTCAAAATATATGAGAATTTCAGAGCATATCCTTTGACTTCAAGATATTACTCAGGGGTCAATGATAGTATTATCTCATCCTTCCTTCTTCAGTGGACTCCTTACCCCTGTTATCAACTCAACTCACTGCTACTTGTTCTTTCTCAACTACCTAGCCATTAGTACATTTGTAGATCGGGAATAACTGGTTGATTTCCTAAGCAATGTTTCACAAGAGTGTAGAAATAGCCAGTATGAAGAACATTGGAACACGGTGCTGCACAGAACAATTTCTTCAGTCTCATGAAGTTCTGAAGATTTTAGTTAAGCATTGTGGATGCCTTAAAGTTAAGGGTGACTAGTGAAGAAAATTACTCTGATATCATTACTACATTCTTCTTCTGCTCTCTGTAACAAAATGCATAATTGGACCTTTTCATATGCTGGAATAACCCTCATTTCTTTGCTAATAGCTTGACCATTTCTAAAAATGTGTCTGGGTCAGTGAGGGAAGGCAGATACTGCTCTTGAAGAGGACTGCCATTCAGTTCCCAGCACCTAGATGGCAACTTACAATTACCTATGACTCTAGTTCCAGGGGGATCCAATATTCTTTCCTGAACTCTATAGGCACTTGCATTCATGTGCACACATAAATATAGACATCTGCATATAATTGATATTAAAAATAAAACAAATAAAATGTGCTTGTAAATTACATTTTGGTTGTTTTTGTTTTAAATATTGGAACAGCTCTTTCTGTCCCATAAATTAGGAAAATGTACCCTTTCACATTCATATAATCTTACGTAGTATTGCTGTGAGAAGGACAAAGATCAAAAAGAAATCACATATTCTTGTTCTAAAAGTGTCAAAGGAACTGGGCCCATTTATGTCAGAGCACTTAGCCTTTCATGTACTAGCTGGTCATGTGACTCATCTGCATTTTGGGCCAGAAAGTCCTTGAAGAAGACAGATCACAAATCTTATTTATCTTTATGGCATCATGAAGACACAGTCAGTGTCTATTGTCAATGACTACCTGTCTTTCCAGGGTGACATAAAAAGTGAAAAGCATTTCTTATATATATATATATCTTAAGGAGTGAAAGTTTTTCCCTAATTCACATTTAAAATACTAAAAATCAAAAGTCCTTTAAAGAAGACTTACTGAAACCTGAACTAAATTTATGTGAATGACTCTATTATTCTGTAGTACTATAAACATACCAACAGTGTTTGGCAGATAACTAATCATTCAGAGCAACCTAGATATTTTCAATTGTATACTTTTATTTTTATTTCTTCTTGACTATGAAAAACTGAATTGGAATTATATAAATTTACTTTGTCAGAGCATATATAATGAACAACTGCTGTGATAATCACCAGCAAAGGTTAGAAAATCAAGATTAATATTTATATATTATGTTCATATATATTATACTTTATGAAGGTATTTCACTACTTTTTAAACTCATTGTGTGGCAGGGCAGGCACTTCAGGTCATGGTGAAGGTGACAGTGCTCACATGTTGTGGCCAATTAATTATAAGGCCGGGACCAAACCTTTATGTTTATGGGATAAATCTATCCATCTAAGCATTTTCAGTGCTTTGCTTTATGATAAAGTACATTAACTAAAATTACCTATTGTATGGTAGGAAAATATGAAAGTTTTGGCTGATGAGATCAAATTTTGTAAAAAATTTTCAAATACTAAATTATGAGTTAAATTTTTGTGGACTACTAGAATAGACCAGAGTGCGAATGATTTTTGAGTAATTAATAAATTATCTCATTTAATTCTTGATGTTTTTGGGGTTTGGCATTAGGAGGGGGAAGGGGGTTCATTGCATGGATATGAACAAAGGGCTCCTGGCTTTCCAGTCCCCTCTACTCATTCTGGCTAACTACACTGTCCTTTAATTAAGCAGGATGTGTTTCTCATTCATCTGTTCTCATTTCCTTCAGTTGCTGTGATAAAATACTCTGACCAAGACAAACATGGGGTAAGAGAGGTTATTTCCTTTCACGCTCCAGGTTGAAGAAAGAAGTGCTGGTTTCTACCTCTGTGATGAAGTACAATGACCGAAAACAACTGATAGAAGGAAGTTGATTTGGAGTTTTGGTTCTAGACAAAGAGTCCTTAATTGTGGAGAACCATGGCAGCAGAAGTAGAAAGCTCGTTGATCACATCTCAACAGTATAAAGGAAGCAGATGTGCTTGATATGAGGTGAAGCTGTAAACTTTTTAAAGCCCACTCCAGTGTCGTACTGCTTCCGGCAAGGCTACATCTCCCAAAGATTCCATAATATTCTCTACAAAGCTGCCGTCTGGGGACCATGCACTCAAGTATATGGGCCTGTGGGAACATTTCTCATTGGAAGCAGTGCAGAAAGAACAGCAGCAACTCAAGGCAGGAGCTAGAGGCAAGAGCCACAGGTAGACCTTGATTGCTGATTTTCAGTCAGGGCCATGCTAGTTGTATATTTTTATACAACCCAAGGTCATCCACTGTGGATGACATCCCTTCATGGATGAAGATCTGTAGATGTCTCTCTTCATGAATTAACAATCATTGACATTCTAAAATAAAATGTATAAAATAAAAGTTAGTTATCACTATTATGACATTCAGCTGATTTATCTGGCTTCTCTCTGTCGTCTCTCATGCTGTCTCCCTCTCACTAATAGGATCTCTCTATGAAACTGAAGATGGCTTCAAACAAATGAGCCTCCTGCTTCAGCCTCACAAATGTAAAGACTATAGGCATAGACCACCATACTTAATGTTATTTTTTAATATATCGCCTAAGCATCTTAGTCATCACTGACCTGCATCTTCAATAACATGAAGAAGATAGATATGTGCCAAACCATCTCAGATAACTTGCTCTCCAAATTCTCTTTTCTCCTTATTGCCATGACCTGTTAGGTAAACAATCCAGTGGTAGGATTGGAAGGTAGCTAAAGAGGCAGAAATACAAATTTTAAGTTTCTTGACATGAATTAAACTAGAGATCATTACTTCAGTAAATGAAGAAAAAAAAATTATTTTCTCCAGGAAAATTTTATGTATACCCAGTCAGGAAATCAGAAGCTGTAAATGGTGAGCAGAAGCTTGCGTTTCATTTTGAAGACATCAATAAATATTTAATCTTCTTTAAAGACCGAGATGTGCAATTTATGCACAAATAAGATGAGTTTCCCTTCTTAAATTTTGTATTTCTCACTTCTTTTATTTCGAAGATTCATTCACCTCCCAATGATTCTGTATAGGAAAGCCTAGTGAGTTTTCCTGTTAGCTTTCCAACAACCAGTAGAGCAAGCACACACTCCTCCTGTGAATTCACTGCTGTTTGTGTAGACATAGCAATAACTACCGCTGTGAACACCGCGGTAGTGAACTTACAGATACTCTACAGAAAGGTCTTCCTTCTTGGTCTGTCTGCAATCTCATCACAATGTTTATGATAATTCCATGCTTAATTTATTCAAAGTACCAACAATACATGAATGACAAAAAAAAGAAAGTGAATATCTGCTCCTTTCCCAGGCTCCTTCATGTTGTCTTTCTGATGGAAATGGGCAGTTGGCTTATTTGCAGCACTACAGAATGGTAGAGTTGAGTGTGACATATTTCCCATGCTATTTAAGCATAGATCTTCTCTCACTTATACCTCATTCTTTTCTTTAACATCTCACATGTTGCCCAAGGATGCCATCTCTGTCTACAAGGTTTCTAAAAGAATCACTTCCTCTCCAAAAGCAAGATGTTTAGTGGTGGTTTAAAATTATGTTACTGATCCTCATGTTAAAATGGATAAGTTACTAAGATTAAAAACAAACTCATTATGTAGAGTCTCTCAAAGCCTTCTAGTGAACTGAGTAAAAGAGTTATTTCTCTATTTTTGAGACTATTGCTGGAAGATAGCACTCAGTTGTCAACTCTCTTCCAGGCTCTCCTTCAAAAGTCAAAAACAATCCAAGAAACTATCTGTCCAGCGGTTGGTGAACACCAAGCTGTCATACATGTCCCTCTTGACCTCCATTTGGCATAACTGTAGCTTTATAGCTATCTGATATGTCAATTGGGTAGGATTTGATGATATTTGATGGCAAGATTTCATCTAATCCTGGCCAATTCAGTTCCTTCCTTCTTTGATGAACTTTTTGCAGGCTGTCTACAACTCTACCTGTTTTCTTTGGAAACCACCCTGGGCTGGTTCTTAATTAGCATCCTTCTAGACAGTGACCAGATGAATCAGACAAGAATCTCTCAACACTTTTGGGCAAATTCCAATTACTCTTGTCTTGAGAAATTCTCACTGCAGGATCAGTTGCTCAGACAGTGGCCTTAGGATGGAAGTCAGGTGTCAATATTTTCAAAATATCTCTGGAAGCTCTAATGTACCATAACTTTGAGAAAAGAGTGGTCAACTAACTTGACCATTCTTCACTATGTTCTCCTACCTTCTTGGGTGTCATTATTTACAAAGAGTGTCTTTGCTACTTCTTTGGATTCTTTCTTATACTTGGCTCTTACAATGCTCATCTTCAGAACCAAGTTTTTCCATGTTAAGTCTTATTAACTGTCTTCAGATTTCTTGAGTGTGGTCACTATCATCATTGAGGTGGCTGTGATTTAGATTTTTTACAAATAGAATGTTTCTTGAAGGACTGGAGGAATCAATTTAACAAGCAGAAAGAGCTAATATGGTATGCCGCTAAAGGTAAGAAGTCAGTAGACAAACTGTTGAATCATTCTATCCCTTGATTGTTAAATCACCATTGCAAACAATCATTCATTTATTTCTTATCTTATTTTGCCGTGACCCCAATCTCTGGCCAGCAGAGACTGGGAATAAGGACACTCACTCCAAGGTAGGTTCTTCAACAGCAATCTTGAACTTTTACTCAAGGCAGTAATAGCGTTCTCTCTCAGCAATCTCCCGCAGTGAACTCCTCCCTTTACTCAGACCGTTCCATGTATACCCAGCCCTCTTACATCATCTCACTCCACTCATTGCTCTCCAATCAGCATCATCCCGCCCCTAGCATGAGTTGCACTCGCAGGCAGGACAACATATCATTGGCTAACACTATGGTAAGGCTATATGACGTTTCAGATCATGCGGTAGGTGAGGATGACTCAGCTGCGTGTTTTCAGAAGTTTTAGTAAACAGGATGGTGTTACAAGGCTTGGCACTAAGCTGGGCGCCATCTTAGCTCAGTGGTTACAACCGCTTCCCACATTATTTATTTTTAATATTGTATGTATGGAGGGTGTGGGTAGCCTACACATTCCAGGGGCAGAACACAACCTTGGCAGTGGACTCTCTCCTTCCACTATTGGCACTCAGGGCAGTAGAACTGTACACTGGGCACTTTACTCACTAGAACAACTTGACACAGTTAAATTATTTGGGGAAATAAAGTGAGCATGTAAAGACAAATGGGCAGAAAGACACCTTCATCACTGTACTGCCTCTGGGTTGTGTTAATCCTATACTCTGAGATAGCTACATAAGAGCTTTCAGAACATGAAACAAATGTAGTTGAACTTTCAATCTATAGGGCACCATTTTCATGAAACACATACCACATTTTTGGAGTTAATAATGTTTAAATCTACTATTTATATAGCACTTCTGAGTATATAAAATATCTTTATATCAGTTATTTCATCTCACTGTCTTTACTTGTGAGGAGATACTGGTATTAAGTTCTTATTAAAAATAGGATCATGATTAACAAAGGCACAATATGATATATTTGTTCTATGGTCAGTATATCAAGTTATTAAAATTTAATGCTGCATGATGACCTAATTTTTAAAAGATTCCTGTATACACAGTCAAGGGGTTTAAGAGGAATGGAGCTATTAAAAGTGGAAATATTAGAAAATGGATATAGAATCAGGTAATCCTGGCTAAAATGGATGATACTTTGAACATAGCAGAGTTATTAAATCTGCATTTTGAACATGCAAAGCCCATATGGAAAATCTTCAAAGTAATAAAAATCAATTTCTTAGGATATATCATTTCCAGGCAATTTAATCAATTTTTAGCATTTTTATGCTTGCAGGTTTCCTGGATATACTTGGATTTTCTTCCAGAACTGGCAATTAAGGAAGTGAAGATGATAAGTATGGAAGCTTTCTGGCCACTGGTGCCTGGAATCATGTTTAGCTGTACTCTAATTAACATCGCTATGAGGGCTAAATTCTTTAGGACATAGTAATGCTGTTTTTGATAATGGCATATGTTTGAAGCAACATTTTTTTTCTTGCAATTTTTGTGTTGAAGTCATTTCTTTGTATGTATGCATGTGGGTATATATCACATTAGTGTGCACATCTGTGTTTCTGTCTCTCTCCCTCTCCCCCTCCACTTCTCCTTCTCTATCCCCACTCCTCCTCCCCTCCTACTGTCTCTCTCTCTCTCTCTCTCTCTCTCTCTCTCTCTCTCTGCCCAGAGTCCTCTTCTATAACACTATGCCAGTTCCTTTGAGGCATGGTCTCATTCTGAACCTGGGTACACATCTTTCTCCGTTAGGCTGCAAGCTAGCAAGACTCGATGATACATCTGCCTCCATCTCCCTCAGAGATGTACAGGTATGCCTGGGACTCCTAGATAGTTATATGGCTTTTAGGATCTCAATAGCAGTCCAAATGACTGTGCAACAAAGCACTCTTACCCATTGAGTCACTGGACTGGTCTGAAACTTGCTCTATAGCTTAGGGTGTTTTATTCCTGATTCTCCTTTGTCTGCTTCTTAATGTTGGGGTCATTAAGAGTGTGCCACCATACCTAGTTTAGGGAATTTGTTACAGAATTCAGTGGCTGCCCATCTGAACAATAAAAGCACTACTTTGCTGACGTAAAAAATAATTTTAAGAAAAGGATTAAGAAGTAGTCAGCTGTGTAACTGTGCCTCTGCTTTCAACACTTAAGAGGCTCTGAATTCTATGAGAGGCTGAAGAAAGAAGGTCTTATGAGTCCAAAAAACCTGAGCTATATAATGATACACTGTCTCAAAGGTAAATTTAAAGGGGCGCGCGCGCGCGAGAGAGAGAGAGAGAGAGAGAGAGAGAGAGAGAGAGAGAGAGAGGATGTATGTGGTAGCTCACACCTTTAATCCCAGCACTCAGAAGGCAGAAGCAAGTGGATCTCTGAGTTTGAGGCCAGACTGGTCTATAGAGTGAGTTGCAAGATAGCCAGGGCTACACAGAGAAACCTTGTCTAAAGAAAACAAATTAAATAAACAAATAAATAAATAAATAAATAAATAATAAGACTTACTTATTATTACTTATTACAACAAGAAAATATTATCACTTTCAAATACTGCTAAGCACTTGGAGATAGTTTTCTCCTTGACCATAGATATCAGTTATCATTATAAATTCCTTGACCATATAGAATCAAAACTCCATGAGGAAGTGTATAAACTTTAGTTTGCTTTATACAAACGGTTCCCCCAATGTTGATTCTGAAAGCTCATTCTGAATAGCTCATTGATGTCTTCTGCAACTCAGAAGATACAGTCTGTCACATTTAGACTTAAAATTTTATGTGCAAAACAATTAGGTGTGAAAATCAAAAGCAAAACAACTGATTGTTGATGTTGATATCCTTTAGTAATTCAGTTTAACATGCATTTCCCAACTCATACTCAAGTATTTATCTTGAGGTCATCAGGCACAGGCTTCTAACATAGAAGTAAAGAAGGAGGAGGAGAAGAAGGAGAAGAAGGAGAAGAAGAAGAAGGAGAAGAAGAAGAAGAAGAAGAAGAAGAAGAAGAAGAAGAAGAAGAAGAAGAAGAAGAAGAAGAAGAAGAAGAAGAAGAAGAAGAAAGAGAAGGAGGAGGAGAGGGAGAAGGAGGGGGAGGAGGAGGATGAAAGAGAGTTCTAAGATAGCCAGGGCTACACAGAGAAACCCTGTCTTGAAAAACCAACCAATCAGCCAATCTAAAAACAAAGAAATAAACATAAAGGAAAAAAAATAGAATAGTCTTACCACTTCCCCTTTGATTCCAATTCTATTCTTCCCTTCTTCCTTCCTCCCTCTTTCCCTATCTCCCTTCCATTTTAGTTTTTGGTAGAGTCTTTCGCACAGTGTAATAGGTTGGCTTCAAACTACTGGTACTTCTGCCTTGGACTCTTGAAAGCTAGTCTCACTGTGTCTCTGGCTGTCCTGGAACTCACTGTGAGGACCACACTAGCATTAAACTCACATCAGAGATCCCCAGGTCTTTGCTTCCCAAGTGCTGAGATTAAAGATGGTAAAGAATTGTTATTTCTCTCTAAGAAGGAGGAATTGTTGACCTATGTGTTTGTTGCTCAGATTGTATTAGAAACCTACTCTCTAGTATTCTGCATTTTCATTTTATCAAACCCATCTCCTGTCAGTGAAAAAGGGACAGCTCAGGACACAGCATCTCTTAGAGCTTCCAGTTTTCCTTACAATGTTTCCTTTAAATGTGAAAATGACATTTTGGTCTCAATGCAGAGAGACAGCAGCAAATTCCACACGAGGCTTCAGAGAGGCAGAGAGCATGGATGCCTGGCACCAGTACATGTGAAGAACTGGCCAGGATGAAAAACTGGCCACCCTGGTGCCCCCTTGTCTCTTAGAGTTAACTATTACCTTAGGCTGCTACCCAGGGCTCTTGCTGATGTTTGAACTAGCCAATCATGTGAAACCTCGCCAATTTCCCCAACACCCTTCCCCATTGCTATAAAAGCTTCTAATTTTCGAGCCTCGTAGCCGACTCTCCCACCTCTTGCATGGGTTGGGTGTCGTCCTGCGGAGCTCCGTGAGTAAACCTCCCTCATGTGTATTACATCAAGATGGTCTTTCGTGGTTCCTTGTGTGTGCGAACTCCTGAGACTCGAGTCGGGTCTTTTTCATGGACCTAACACATGCCTCTGAGCTTTGCAGTTCTGAGGTCAGCTCACACTCTGATGACCTGGAGACTCCTCAGGCAAGGTGAGGTCACATTCTAAACACAGGATTGGAGACCACTGATTTCCAAGACTGTCAAGGCTGATGTTGCCAATCAGCTATGATACTGCCTATTGGAAAAAGGCATTTAAATAGTTTTGCTTTGTTTACTAAACTGGAAAACAACACAGTTACCAGAGCTTTATTTTTAGGATTTTTGTTGTTGCTTATCCCGAGTCTTATTAGCATTATGTAGATAGCAGCGAATTTAACTGCTTTACCACATCCCACCAGCAGTCCTTACCACTGAAGAGATCAGCTGAGTTTAATCAGACTAAAATAAACTATGTCTCTGTTAAAAACAAACCAACAATAAACAGGACACCCAGAGAAAGAAAACAGGCATGCTTACACTGATATCAAATGAAGTGAAATTCGTAAAAACCCTGAATGTCACTCAGAAAGGCACCTTCCATTGGTAAAATGATAATGCTATGGTTTTAGGTATATTTCTATCTGCCCTGGAAATACACCAATCTAAAGCAGTATGGGAACACTTATAAAACGGTAGGAATTAACAAAAGTCAATTAAAATACTAGTCATAAAACAAATTAATAGGCTAAAACAGGTCATACACAAATACTCAAATGAGCAAAGCTCCATACTGTTCAATTAAAACAACAACAAAACAAAACAAAACAAAACAAAAAACCTGGCCTGCCACAATAAGTTGTTAATGGCAGCAGTTGTTTTTGAGACAGGGTCTCTTTACATATTCCATCCTGGCCAGGATCTCACAAGCTGTCCACACATTTATGACAACCCCCTGATGTGGCCTCCCAAGTGGGATTACAGGCAGGAGCAACCACCAGCCCAGTAAAATCAACCTTGGGCTATTAAAGAGAATAGAAAAGCAAAGGAGTCTGAGAAGAGAAAGCAAAGCAAAGCAAAGCAAAGCAAAGCAAAGCAAAACAAAACAAAAAACAGACCTTAAGGAATGGGGCTGTCAGGTAAAAGATAATACAGGCTGCAATTTTCTCTCAGTTTTTTTTTTTTTTTTTTTTTTTTTTTGATAGACAAAAAAAAAATGGAAACAAAAAAAAAAAAAAAAAAAAAAAAAAAAAAAAAAAAAAAAAAAAAAAAAAAAAAAAAAAAAAAAAAAAAAAAAAAAAAAAAAAAAAAAAAAAAAAAAAAAATTAAAAAAAAAAAAAAAAAAAAAAAAAAAAAAAAAAAAAAAAAAAAAAAAAAAAAAAAAAAAAAAAAAAAAAAAAAAAAAAAAAAAAAAAAAAAAAAAAAAAGCCTAACATCCAAACTACTGAGAAATATCATCAGTGAGAAAACCTGACCCAATAAAGGCAAAATTAGAGATTAGCTTAGCAATTTTTTAATGAAAAGATAAAGATTATTTATATAAAACATTCTGGGGCATAGGGAAATTTTTTTCCAAACTATTTATTTTAGACTAGTATAAATCTGTGACTAAAACTTAGCAAGAGTCATGAGAATCTGAGAGGCATAGAACAGTGTGTATTGAGGCTGTCAAGTAAAATAATGGCAAACACAGAAGTCCATTAAAAGGAAGACATGACAGGCTGAGCTCATGCCAGGAAAAGCTAGAGCCAAGACTAAGGCATCTAAGAGTAATAACACAATTCAGCAAATTAATGCATTAATAGTCATCTATGTAACAAAAGAAACAGTTTATAAAATTCAATATGCACATTCAGAAGCTCAGTTACTATCTATAATAAATGTTAAGTATAATGTGAAATATAGTGTTCCAACTATAGAAAAGAAAAATAAATATGATTACTACCACAACAGTATAGGGGAAGGTCCAATTATTAGTCTTGAAAATGGAATAAGTCTTGTCATTATTCTCTGTTAGGAATAATGAAGAAAGTTTTCAGAATATATTAAGAAACTTGTAGAAAGGTAACGTAAGGCAGAAATCAGAGGGATCAGAGTCATTCAACTTGAGAGAGAGATCCGTAAGAGTTGAGTGCAGTGCGAAGAAAAGTCTTTTCCTAATAATAAAAAGTACCAAATAAAGCACAAAATTTGGATGTTTAGTAAGCTCCCATGGGATGAAAAATGGAGAAATGGATGGGAAGTGACATTATTAATTTTTTACAACTCAGTAAAAGCTGAAATATAAATTGTTCTAGTACTTGACAAAGTATTTCTGAAACTCATGAACAAGGAAAATGCAGGAAAAAAAAATAGAAAAGCTTTATTGATGAGACCATCATGGGAAATGGCTTATCTAAATGACAGGATAGCACCATGCAGCACAAAACAGAAAAATCAATGACCCAATGAAACAGAATAAAAGACCAAGAAGTCATTATATACATGAGGAATGTGTAGGTAAAGATTCCATGTACATGACTGGGTCAAGGTTGAAATGTTTAACAAATAATGACTGGAAATCAGACCTTACATTCCGACATTCTGTTCAGAAGCTGACTTTCAACATACGGATCAAGATGAAGGAAAGTGCAAAATGTCATTGGGAGAAAAAAAAATCACAGAAATCTACTTTTGAAATATAGTGAATCCTAAAAAAAATATGAAAAATTTCTGTGCTACAAAAACACTGCAGTGAATTCAGAAGACAAGCAAACTACCAGCATAAAAAGCATGTGAGGAACTCTTTTTTATTAGTTGGGGCAAAAATGATAAGAAAGTCCATAGGGGAAAGAAAACAGACTTGAGGGAACACAGACACCTTACACATACAAAGATCTTCAGGAGGGACCTCATGGTACCCATCAGAATGGCCAACTTTTATTATTATTATTATTATTATTATTATTATTATTATTATTATTATTATTATTGCTAGTGGTAGTAGTAGTAGTACTATATGCACACGGACTGTATGTGTAGAGGTGAGAGAATGATTATTGAGTGAGTATTCTTTCACATAAGGGTTCTGCAGATTTGGCTCAACGAGCTTTGGAAGCAAAGGCCATTTCTTGCTGAACCAACTCACTAGTCCCCTCCTGGCAAACCTTTAATGTGCATAACATACAGACTGTTGTGAGTCATGGGGAGTAGATTCTTGTGACCAATTGTGATGGTTTAAACTGTGTTGTCTTTAACTAGGCAATGTGTAGGCCTTGCTGAAATATATAGCATCCATAATTTTATCTCAGTATGTGACCTTTACTAGGGGAATTCCCTCTCCAGGCATGTGCTTTCTGCTCATACTGCAGGTAGACCCAAGTTCCCGAGGCAGTTGGGGTAACTGTGTTTCTGGATAGGGTCTAAATACAACATTCATAAACAAAATTTTCACGGCTTTATTATGTTACATATGTAAGCCATTTTGCAGAACACCTGAAGCTACTACAGGGCTCGACTTTATGGGTAGTTTGCACAGAAAAGAGAAAAAGGTCTTGCTTAGAGCAGCTTGCATTCTATAGCTAGTTTTAGAAAGCTGCTTCTTTTAGCTAAAAGGCTCACTGAAGCAATACCAAACATTTATAATTTTAGCCATGTTTAATTAACTTCACTCTGGTTTCTTGAATCATGTAATTCCATCTCCAAGCTTCTAATTTGGAAAAATACTCCCACATGCAGAGGCTTGCACAAGAGTGTTTACTGTGGAATCATTTTTAATCATGAAAAAGGAAACAAATTAAGAAATGATTCAATAAAAAACACTATTAAGTCCATATTATGGAATTCTACATAGCAGTTAAAAAGGATGAAGTAGAAATACATATATAGTATTATGGAAAAGCATCCAAGATATAGTCCTAGTGAAACAAGAAAGTCACAGAAAAATATATAATATGTAACCTTATTTTTATGAATATAAATAGATATAAAATCTATATGCAAATGTGTATAAAATTGTTTGGATAAAAAGAACCATGAATTACAACTAGTTGAATAGAAAATCCATTTGTGGCCAAATGAGGCCATCTACTCTTACTGGTTTTCTGAAATCTGTTTTAGAAATGCTTTTATAAAGGAACAATAGCAGTGGATAGTATCTGTAAAAATTAAAGTTTTGAAAATGTGTGTGTGTGTGTGTGTGTATGTGTGTGTGTGTGTGTGTGTGTGTGTGTGTGTGTGTGTGTGTGTGTGTGAGAGAGAGAGAGAGAGAGAGAGAGAGAGAGAGAGAGAGAGAGAAAGGCATGCTCTTGCGTCTCTAACTCGTGATGACCCTCCTGTCTTTGCCTCCAAATGCTGGAATTGGAGATGTGTATCACTATACTCAGATCATTTAAAAATATCTACTTGATAGAAATTTCATGTTTGAATTTGAAAGTCAGTTCAGTTTCATTTTAAATGTATAAACAGCATGGGGGCACAATCTATGAATCCATTTTAAGCAAACCTGTTACAATTTAGTAGGTTTTTGTTATGGAAATCCAGAGTCCTAGCATCTATAGGGCAGAGCAGTAACAAGAAAGAACTGCCCACTGAGTTAACAGAAAAGCAAATTTCACTGTGTATATACAATAAACTTTATGTTGGGAAGAAAATAATGGAATCGTTGAGAGGTATGTTGTGTAAAGTCTAGAGTGTATGAATATATGGTATGATGCCTATGAATGCAAATAGGAAAAAAGTGAGTATTCTCTCAATTCTCATAAAAATTCAATTACGGATCACAGTAAGAGACACAAACAGTTTTATAAAACTTAGCCTAGTTTTCTCTCTGTGTTCTTCATTGTAGCACATACTACACACATCACTAAAACAAAAATTGAACTAGAGTTAGGAGCTAAGCTTGAGCATAGAAAGTATAGGAGAAGTATAGGAGAAGCAGCAGGCGTCCATTGCTGCTCGCTAAGCCACACCCGCCACCCACCTCAGCAAAGCCACAAGATTGGGGTGGAAACGATAGGAGAGCTAGCAATTTCACGGTGTTCGGAGAAGTTTATGACGTCCTTTTTATACTGTTGCCACTAAGTTCCTTTTGAAGACAACTGGTGTGTTTCTTCTGTGCCGATGGTGATCTCTCCCCTGACAGTGGTTTGGAATACATGGTTGCCATACTAGGCGTTTCTGTAGGAAGGGGCTGAGGGTAAGCTGAGGACACCGGCACACTCTGAGGCTGCTGCTCCCCATGACTGACTAGCTCTTGGGGTTTCTGCAACACTCAGAGCAGCTCCAGAAGAGAAATGAAAAAGTTCAAACCAGTCACCAGATCCAAAATTAGCTTTTTATTCAGAACGCTGGGGTCAGAGGTGTATTGTTTGTATTCTGGTACACAACACAGACGCAAAGCTGTTTCAGAAGTCTCTCCAGTTTAAAAGCTTTTTTTTTTTCTTTTTCCTCTTTTTATTTATTTTTTTGTTTGTTTGTTTTGTTTTTAAAAAACACACACTTGCTAGTGCTGCCAGTACCAGGCCACCCCTTTTACTTTTCTTTCCTTTTTATTTTTTGTGTGTAATTTTTTTTTTGGTACAAATTATGTAAAACACTTGTGCTAAGAACTTTTATCCCTTCCCAAAACAAAACAAACAAAAAAGAAAATTAAAAAAAATTTAAAAAAAATTAAAAAATTAAAAATTGAGTATTCTAACTACAGCTCAACAGTTGAATCAAATGTCACTTTGTTTTGTAAATACTTTACCCATAACGAAAGATATTAACATGCAAAAAACCTGAATCCAAAGTCCAAATAATACATACACATGTTCCGAGTTCTCTGCACTCCTCCATAGTCTATGCTGATAAAACATTATGTACACACACCATTTGTACAGCGAGGTGGAAAAAAATACAGAAAATAAAAAAGTGTACATGGATTAAGACCAAAATGTGTCTAACATTCTAGTTTATGAAAAAATTCAATTTTGCTACAAATTGGTGATATGAAAACTCCCTTTATCTGCAACCAGCTGCGTAAGTTTTAAGATTTTAGTGAAAAAAAAATCTAAAGTCTAAAACTAGAAGTAATGTACATTTTCCTATCTTGTGGTCTCATCCCCTCCCACCCCAAAGGTAACAAAATCACTCCATGAGTTAATTTTTTTTTTTTAATCTGGTTGTTTCCTTCTGTGTCTTAACAAAAGCAAATGCATTGTAACAAAAGTGGGTTGAAGCATATCACATTTAACTTTCTGCTCCCGCCACAAAATATTTTGTCTTTTCCTTATCGTTTCAGAAATCAGTACCATTAAAGCCTTAAACAGAAAACTAATTCCAATCTGAAAAAGGTACAAAAAGGCACATAAAATCCCAGTGCTTCTGTACTGTAAAATTCAAGTGTAGCTGAGCTCGGTGTTTTCCAGACAGTATGGGATCACTGATATTCCCTGGGAGCCCAAACTGGCTCGCAGCCTACGCCAAAGCCTCCAGCAAGCACGGTGCTAGGGGACTGACTACAGAGTTAAAGCCTAGCTTCTGTATGCTTTTTGGGAATATCAGGTGAAACTGTTCATACTTGTCCAAAAGCCAAGTCCATCCTGCCGTTCAGTCATCACCACCACCGTACATGTCTGCCAGCTTCTTGAAGCGGGGTCCCCAGTCATTCAGGTAGTCATAGTCCTGGTCCCCACCACTACTGGAGGAGTTGAGGGAGCTCAAGGAGCCAGCCGTGGAGCCGCTGCCCTCGTAGTCAAAGACTAAGAGGGAGTCATATGGTGGAGCCGTGGGGTCGTTGTCAGCAGCTTTAAGGCCCTGGGTTAGGAGAGACATGAATGAGTTACAAGAGGGTTCCAGAGACTGAGTCCACAACTTGCTCATAGATTACTACTGGCAAGATCACAGCAATGTTGGCACAGAGGAAAAAAAAAGGTGTGGTGGTGAGTGGGCCTTCGAAGTCATACAATTATCTTTTCCAAGGAAACAATCCTAAGGAAGGTCATGGCATAGGATGAGGTTGGCGACTAGTTGGGAAACATGTATGACAAACGGAAGAAAGTGTCATTTGTTTGCAGCTGATAAAAGAACATTTTAAATGACATGCTATATGGAGCCTGATGGCTAGGATAAGAGAATGTACTCATGGAAATGCAAGTTAAATTTTAACATGGTAATTACTATGAAAACAGCAAGATCATTCAATCCATGAAGATGAACAATACTTTCCTTGGTAGAACACAGAATAAACATGACTAAAAGTCCATGGGATAAGAGCAGTTTTGAAAGGGTGATTTAATGAATTTAATTTACCAGTAGGTCAGAGCATATGAAACAATCACAAAGGTCTATGTGAGGCACGGACCCTGATAGGAATTTTAGCAGTTAAGAACTTAAATACAGAGATGGATGTGGTGGTACATGCCTTAATTCCAGCACTGGGGAAACAGAGGCCAGCCTGGTCAACAAAGTAAGTACCAGGACAGCCGGGGCTATATAGAGAAACCCTGTCTCAGGAGAAAAAAGAAGTTAAATATAAACTACATGTGTAGCAAAGAGTAGGACACATATATCAGAACCAAGTGGTCCTTGGTCATCTGCCCATTAAGAATGTAGTTTACCAGCCAGGCAGGGGTGGCACACACCTTTAATCCCAGCACTTGGGAGACAGAGGCAGGCAGATTTCTGAGTTCCAGGACAGCCAGGGCTACACAGAGAAACCCGGTCTCGAAAAACCAAAACCCAAAACCAAAAGAATGTGGTTTACCAGGAAGGTAATGAGAATTACCAGAACTACTAAATCTAGGCGAGCATCAGGGAATTGAAAAACAAAATCTTCCATTAGCAGGAAAACTCTGAATCCATGCAGGAAGTGACAGTGACCTAATATTGGAAGACTATCAAAGGACACGTGATGACAGGTCAGGCGTGATACTACATAGACAGTCACATCAAATTACCTACCTTTTTAATGGAACCTAGAATATGGAATTAATTTATATGGTGTGAGCAGTTCCCATTTGAAAAGATAGGATAAAGTATGTTGTTTATAGCATCCAAATTAAGCCTCAGAAAGACAAATGTGTGCTTTGTTAGTTGGAGTTCTTACATTTCATGCTTTTATACAAAACTGTGTGTATGTTGTAAACACATTTATAGTATAATGGGGAAGGAGAGATGGAAAAATTGTGGGTAAGGGGGCACAGAACTAATATTTTCAATGCATAATATATACTTGTATATAAAACACTACCTTGAATACAGATCATCTATAATGAAAAATTTAAAATATTTTCATCAATAAAAAGTGACTTCTAACTTTCAAAGTCCAAAGAAAAGCCATGACCACATACTTGTGTGCGATATAAATAACTGGGGAGGGGGATGAATTTTGTCACTCTAAAATGAAATTATATGTATATGAGTCTTAAGAATGAAGAACACAAAAATAAGTAGGTAATCTTATTTAGCATCTACATTCTTAATTTCTGAGACAGGTGCTTTTAAATATGTGATTGAAGCATCTACAGCTAATGGTTAATGATGTACCGCAAAGCATTCCAAAAGCAGCCTTAGGTCCTTTGAGATTTTTCTCGATTCCATTCTAGAGCTCCACTCCACAACATAGCAATAACACTTATCAAACAATCACTGTCTTCTTACACCTTTGGATCAGTAGAGGCTGATGGGCATATCTCCTTTTATCTAAGATGTGGAAATGTGTCATAGACTGTCTTCCTTGAGAGATCAATCTATTCAATCCATATGCTTATTTATTTTTGAGTACATATTAACTTGTATATGTGTGATGGCTAGAGTTCATTGTCAACTTGACAGAACCTAGAATCAGCTGGAAGATGATACACTAGGCATGTCTGTGTGGAAATTATCTTGATTTCATTAACTGAGGTAGGAAGGCATGTCTAACATGGGTGGCATCATTCCCTAAAAGAGACCCTGGATTGTATAAATAAAGTAGCATGCATGTGTTCCTCTCTCAGCTGATTGAATGTGGTATACCAACTACTTGAAGCCTGTGCTCCCTTGTCCATACAGCTATACGCTAAACCTGCAAACATTGAGCAGGAATAAGCCCATTCTTCCTTGAACTGCTTCTCTCAAGGTATTTTGCCACAGTAACCAGAAAAGAAAAATAATCTCAGATGAAATTTGTTTTTTTAATGAGCATGTTCTCTAGTTTATAGATGAGGAATAAAGAAGACTCATGGAAGTTAAGACCCGCGTCAGTACGCTGTAATGTTTCTCAGACTGGATCTGAATCAACATCTCAACATTCACAGAATTCACCTTGAGTCCCCAGTATTTACTTATGTGAGACTGTAACAAGGTTATCTGAAGGCCTGAAGAGATACTGGGTACAGGTGTTCAACCGTGTTAGCCACAGAAAAACTCAATGGACACCAGTTAATATTTTAACAGTTAGTTTTAAAGAAAAAATTTCCTTCAATGACATTTGAAATAAAAGTTAAGTCATGTTATTTTAAGAAATAAAATAGCAGCTGCTAGACTCCCATCAAAAAACAGAGCCAAAGCTTACCAACCCTCCCCCTGCCAAGAATTTCTTACCGACCATCCTAACCATGTATAATTAAGCATAACTTTCCCTCATATCATGTTATACTATTTCCACCCCAGAAAGGGCTGTTCAGTAAAAATTTAAAAAGACTTCAGTAAACCACTTCAATATGTAAAACAAAAATAATTCTGGACGAGACTTTCCTTCCCTTATTTTTAGAATAAGCTGCAGGGCCGTTCTGCTAAGACTGAGAACCACAACCTACATGTTCTCAGGATCCCTGTCTCCTTCATGTGGCAGATTCAGTTGCTGTCCTTAGTAATTCCCAGGGGAGCACACACCCATGATGCCACAAGAGCCTCTCTAGAGAACCATCCTACTTGCTCCACCCTGCTGTCGAACTTGGTTGTGGCCAATGCAGTGTGAGGAACAGGAAATTTGGGCACTGTAAGGGTTCTGCAGCGATGCAGACAATCCTTTTTCTGACCAGCCAGGAGGATGGTCTGTGGCATATGCGGGTTTTACTTTTACGTAGACCTTACAATAAAAACCACATGCGGGTAAGAAAAAAGAGCCACTGGTGGATTTGGAACTTGAGGAAGAAGTTCAAACATTGCTGGTGTAAGCCAGCAGTAAGTATTAGTTACTACAGCCCCGGTGGTTGAGAAGCTAAAGAATTCTCCCTCATTCTTTTCGCTTATTCCATGCAAGGCCCATTGCTGAGGCCCGGGGACTCAGATGCATTGGAGACCTGGGCATGAACAAACTGGATTCACTGACTGCCTTTTGGGGCTCTTAGTCACTTAGTAGCATCACCTTACTCCTCCCCCTTTTCCTATAAAATTCAGCAACTACAAATATAGTTACTAAATGATTCTTTTATTTCAGCACCATCTATCTTTGATCTATCTATGAAATAGACCCCAGAAGAAGAATAAAAAAGCTTCATATAAATTCCTAGTTTGAAGGGCTTCTTGAAAACAAGTATTAAGTTTGGGTTGCAGATGGGTTGCAGATGTTATACAGTTGGTAAAGAGTTTGCCCAGCATGTAAGAATCCCTGTGTTTGATTCCCCAGCACTGCTTTAACTAGTTTGCTTGTGCCCACCTGTAGCCATAACACCCAATAGGCAGAAGTGGTAGGAGGGGATGGTGAAGGTTTTCCTTGGAATGATGCATAGCCAGCCCAAGGGGCTCTAGGCCAATCTGCGATATATAAAACTCTATCTTAAAAGAGTCAGTGCGGGATGGCAGGGCTTCAAGTACATCTGGATTCTGGGACTGAAAAGTGATGACATATGTTTCTGTGCTCAAGTGATGCATTCTGCAAATCCTCACTGGCATGTCAGAAGACTCCAAGACTCTTCAGCAAATGTCTAAACGATTTAATTCAGCAACTCCTTAAGATCATTACAATGCTGGAGGTAATCTATCCCTACACCCAGGGTTGAGAATTTTAAAAAACATGCTTTTCTTTTTGAAAAATATACATTTCAGCTTCTGAGTTAGTTTCTGAGCACCCTGGTAGTTTTAAATCTGTATTCATTGCTTTACAAACGGATTTAAAGCCATAAGATGATTAGTGAGAGATAACTGCGCAATGTAGGGCATGGTATGCTGTCTCTGGGTTTGTAATTATAAAGAGGTGAAACCACTGTCCTAAAAGAATTCTTGGTAAGTTATCTTTCCAGGCAGAGATCGAGATCTTTAAGCCCCTTCCACGTGTATGGTATTGGTGTGTACTTCAGAATAAAATGGGACTCTTCAGAACAGAATGAGAGTCTTCTGAATGAGGTGCTTACTAAAAAGGTCACAGTCAAGCTCTGAAAAACTGTCAATTCTAGCCATTTGGTCAGAGACTGCACAATAAACACAGGGCAGCAGAATCTTGTGGATCCCTTACTCATTTCTTTACTCTTTTCTTGCCTATGGATACTATGTCCCTTGATGTATAAAGTACTGTTACTAAATCTACAAACTAACTGTGTGTTTCTCTAGGTTTGAGTCAATTTAGAAATGTATACTTGGCTTCTTGGTTCACCTTTCATAGAGAAGATCTTGAACCCCAGATAAATTTATCTGGGTGCCTTTATCAGTTTTCTGCTGTCCCAGGTCCTCTGCAGAGTGAAAGCTCTTGCTGCGCTTGTATTTATAGACCTTGGACTCTATGCTTTTGGGGTGGAGACTTGCTTTGATGGGAACTATAAAGACACTCTGCAGAGAGGAACAGAAGAGGGACGGAAGGAGAAAGAGTGCCAATGATTTCCTGTCACCCGTCTTCTGTAGCCTTTGTGCCATAGCTTTGCCTCAGCTACTCATGTCCTGCCTGGAGCAGAGCAAAAGGGACCCCTCACTGTTCCTCTCATCTCAGAACTCCAGCTCCTTCCCTTGGATGACTGTTGGTCTCTCACCGATGACAGTAGCAGTCCCTTTAGGCAAATCCTTCACCATGGGTTTTAAGGCCTACATACATAAGGGAGGTTCACTAGGGGTATGAAAGATGGCTTTCAGTAGGTGTACAGTCACCTACTGAAAATAAAATCAATTGTCCTTATTTAAGAAAGCTAAAATTGATTAAAAGTTTAAGTAAACAGTAGAAGAGAGAAGCAGAGATAGAAGAATGAGGTAGTGGATTTTCAAGGTCTGACTGATGTCTAGGTAATCTACAAGACAAAAATCAAAACTCTTTAGAGAAATCCTCAGTGACCCTAGACCATACACCCTGCCTGTTTCCACTGTCCTCAACCTGAGGGGCTACTGAAGTACCAGTTCTCCAAACTCAAAACTTGTGCTCTGAGCACAGCTTCTATTTGCATATTCATTCCTTCTAACCTGAATGTGATTTTAATGCTCCTCTGCATATTTTTATATGATTAATATAACTCATCTACTCATTTGGCCAATCACTTGACTACTCAATCATCTCCCGATTCATCCACTGATCCATCCATCCAGCATCCATCCATCCACTTGTTCATACATTGCTCACTGGAAATGCTGTGCTTGGGTTTTTCTTCTCTACTCACGGGAGTCATACCTATCAATGCTCCTGATCACCTTGTCTGGATCACCTCAGGCTATGAGGCCCCTTCCTGCTGAGACTTTTCTGAACTCTACTTTTTAGGACCTTAACTGAGTTCTGCCTTCTCTCCTACAAAGTAACTTTTCCCTAATGCTCAGGACTTAGGGTTTCTTGTTGTTTTCTTTGTTTGTTTTTGCTCCATCTGCTATGCTAAATACTCTGTTTAGAGGATCTAAATTTAGGATCTAAGGTTAAAATATAGTTGGGATCAGATGTAGTGGCGCACACCTTTAATCCCAGTACTCGGGAGGGAGAGGCAGGTGGATCTCTGTGAATTTGAGGATAGCCTAATCTACACAGCTCCAGTACAGCCAGAACTACATAGAGAGACCCTGCCTCAAAAACCAAACAAACAATAACAATACATACATACATACATACATACATACATACATACATACATACATACATAAAGTGGACATAATTGGACCATCTAATTCTTCTATCTCTGTTTCTCTCTTCTATTATACCATTTTACATTACATATCTAAACTAACATTACTAACCTCTCAATGAGAAATTTAAGTTGTTTAAGATGTGATTATTTTTATAAAGAGAGAATTTAATTATTTTTTTAAAGGACCATTGAAAATCTTTTATACCTAAAAAAATAATTTGTCTTCGGTAATCATGACTGCGTTTCTAACAATTAAGAGATTAATATCCTGGGCCAAGCATTTTATACCATCTACTTGTTGCTGTTTCTTGGTTCTTGAGACAGGGTGTCTCTCTGTATCCCTGGCTGTCCTGGAACTCACTCTGTACACCTGGCTGCTCTCTGTACACCCGACTGCCTCTGCCTCCTGAGTGGTAGGATGTGAGGTGTGCACAACCACCATCACTCTATACAAGCCATTTTATGAAGTTCTCATTACAATCTTAAGAGAAGGTTCTATTTAATCTCTTCTTACAAATAAGATAACTGGAAACCAAGAGACTGCGTTCAGGATCTTGTCCTTGTACAAAGTTTCAAGTGTTGTGAGTTGAGTTGAATTTGAACTAAAACAAGCCCCCCAGTCCTCTAGGAGCAAAATGAGACATCTTAAAGTAGACAGTTAAAGGACAATTAATAAGAGAAAGGGGGCAGTTTGAACTTCAGTAGTTACAAGAAATTAGATGCTTTAAGCAGTATAAATCAGAAGTCAGTTTCTTAACAGAAGGGCACACGTGGTTTTGATTCCTCTAAGATAGGGGCATGTGAGATTATTGCAGTTACTGGAGGTATGCTAATATCTAAGGAGCTAGATGAAATGAATTTATTTCAATTTTCTCACCCTCTGAAGGTCACATTTGAAAATGCAAACAGAATTAAATTCTTAATAAGATCCAAAACAGGTGTCTTCATCTACTCTACCTGCTTGCCTAGAAATAAGTTTGGTTATGAGAGTCAAGGCAACGTTCATTCATTTCTTAAATAAACAAGCTAGAAAATGTTCTCATGAGCTTCCCTATTCCTTATATCTATAAAAGTGCTCCAATTATAATCACCACTGTATTATTCTTCCTCCGGAACATTTGGTCCTCTGCTAAATCAAATCAGACCTGGAGATAAATAAATTTGTTTGTATTTGCAATGTTTTTACAAAGGGTGCTGGAGTTCTTTCCAGGTGCCTTCGAATGTTTCAAAATACATTTATTTTTGTTTGCCAAGTTAATGAAAGATATTGAACAAATCTTAATGGTTACCTGGGATGGAAAAATCTGCATGGTGCTTCTGAGAACTTTGTAACTTCCAGGGAGTCCTAATCTCCCTTCCTTTGCCAACATAACGAACCACCATATCCCTGGTACTCCCACTCCATTCTTGTTGTTGTTTTAAGCCACTTTAACCCGCTTTGAGTTGCCTCCTGCCTCGAACTGTAGGAACATTGTGCTGTTATTATTTTGGCTTTTTGAGACAAGGTGACCAGTATCCAAGGCTGACCTGAAAATCACTATGTAGCCAAGAATGACCTCAAGCTGATTTGTCTCTTGCCACTGCTGAGTCCTGAGACTATAGGTGTGTGCCACCACAGACAGAGTCTGTGATGCTGGGGTTCTAACCAAGGGCTTTGCGCGAGTGACAGTTCCTTCCCTGGCCCTCAGAGGTTCATTTCTAGGCACAACTGTGGTTCCCTTTTGTCTAATTTCTGTATCTTGAGATGATACTCAGTTTTATGCATTTACTGGGACCCTTTCGTTCACTTATTCATTCATTAACTGAGGTATCTAGCACTACACCATCCACTCTCCCCAGGAATAATGACCCATTTCCCCAGCCACAGAAGAACTCAGAGGGAGGATGAATGGAATTATTGTCTGTTTTATGAAGGGAGGTAAGCCCCAGGTAGTATTGGGGGACACTGAAGAGCACCTATCTCTATTCTGTGGCCCTGACCCTTTCTGGCTTGGCAAGGCTCAGAAAGGAAAAGTGAGTTTGAGGCTAGAAGAAGAGAATCCAATTACAAGGCAAGGGTAAACGTACAGTAAAAGCCACTTCACACCTCTGCAATATTCAGCCTGGCAAGGGATTGCAGAAAAGCCTGCAACACCAACTACTAACCTGGCATGAGAGGCTTTCACTGTATGTCAAGCATACCTTCAGTAGTGAACATCCTTGAGTGGGGATGGATGGACTGATGTTCCCACCAACACACTGACAAGATTTTTCACTTACTGCATACAAAGCACTGAACATCAAGGCTCAGCCACACAGAATAAGAAATAGCCCTTGCTCTAGAGAACCCATACACTCAAGAGAGAGAGACAAGAATATTGAACAGTTGAACCCTTGAATGGAAGAGAGAATACCGACAGTCACGCTCTCTGATGGCACATAGACTATTTCTAGTCATCTAGGCAGCTGGGGACCATTGGGTCAGGAGAAGCATCATTGGGTCTTTCCAGACATATCAAGGACAGGTTTATAGACAGGGTGTTTGTACTTGATCCTATGGCTAAGGAAGCCTTGGAGATGGGCAAGAATGTATGAGATTTCCCTGCTCAAAAAGATCATATTTTGAGGGAGACTTCAATCATCTCCTTAGGTCTGCAGTTTAAGAAAAGAACATGGGGAAGGGGAGAAATGGCAAAAGTCAGGTTATGATTAGCTTTATAATTGTGCTTGATTTTGTTTCCCAAGAGAGGAATATCAGGGCTGGGCTTGACTCCCACAGTGAACTGTCACCACAGGACCATGCAGAAACACCTAATGTGTTGAATTCTACTCATCAAAACTCTTGATTGCAAGAAAATCCAGTTTTACACCTGCAGTTCTAACATTCATTATTTCTTAAAACCCAATAATATGGGGGATAACTCAACAACATTTTCTTAGAACAATACACAACAAATCAGATACAAGCTATTAGGTTCTCTCTCATAAAGGAAAAGACTTAGTGCTATCATAAGTTCCTGTCTGTGTAAGCAGGCCTGTGCATAAAAAGAACAAGGCAAGTCAGCCCATAGGTTATAGAAAGGGGGAGATACTAACAGTTGTTTTTTTAACTCTCCATAAAGTCTTAATCTATATCTGGTACAAATTAACCTGCTACCTACTTAACAGAAGTAAGCATGTCTGGAAAGCAGCCTTTTTCATTTAGGAACAGACAGCAATGGAAAGTTACAGATGCTGACAAATACTCCAATCCTGTTTGACAACTTTGTTAAATAAGTTATTATTGTTACACTTTCTTTATTGCATGTGGATATGTGTATGTATATGTGTGTATGTATATATGTATGTGTATGCACATGCTACTGTGTGTATATGGAGAAGAGAGAGCATCTTGTGAGGGTCAGTTCTCTCCTTCTACCATGTGGATTGCAGGAATCAAATTCAGATCATCAGACTTGGTGGCAAATGCCTTTACCCACTAAGCCATCTTGCAGCCCCTATTGTAAAGCTTACTATGTACATATAAAACTTTATAGTAGATTGGTGACATTTATATATTGTTTAATGATCAAACAAGAGGCTTTCAAAACAAGAGGCCACCCAGCACATGATCAAGGCCACATGAAATGGCCACCTCAAACATTAGGATTCATAGAGACCAGTGTGTTGATCTTGGAGTGCACAGCATTTAGGCAAAGAACACAATTCCTGCTATATATTCAACCACTATCAATACCTACTACTGTCTTATATGAACAATAAAAATCCTGAAAGAGAATTTGAGTAAAAGCCTGGCCTGGATTTACACAGAAGAAGCACAAATAATTCTCTCTCAAAACTTTAGCAGCTAGATTCTTGGCATCAATGAAATAAAAAATTACAGAGAATTCTGACAGTAGGATTATACTGGCTGCATCCAACAGAGAATTAACTCTCACACAGACACTTTTCAACCTCCTCAACAAGGCCAGTGTTCAAGCCACATGATATTTAACTTAGCCACTCTTCCAGCTAACCTCCTTTGATAGAGCTGAAAGGTATGTAGTGGATTCTCACCAGCTGAAGGTTCAAAGAATACAGTGTGGAGAAGAGGTAGAGAGAGCTTGCATTGGATTATTAAGACTAACAAATGTAGTTAGAATGCATGGCAGTAGTAGTCTATTTGTTACTTGCAGTCCAGAAAAATATAAATCCTTTTCAGGGAGATTGGTGGGCACTGCTAGTGTCTGCTGAATTCCTACAGGATATGGGCAGATAGCTCACTTTCAAGTTAATCAGAACAACTCAAGGGCCTCTGCCCATGACATGCTTCCTCTGCATGCTTGAGGACCTCAGTTTGATCCTCAGTATCCATGTGAATAAACCATGTCAGGATGGCATACATTAGTAATCCTTCCTGAGGAGGTGGAGACAGGTCCTTGAAGCCTCATGGCCAGCCAGGCTAGTCTACATGGTGAGTTCCAGGTTTAGTGAGAAATCCTGTCTCAAAAAAATCATGTTAATATTACATAAGGAACATCACTCCAGGTTGTCCTCTGGTTTCCAAACACACAAGTGCAGGTTCACACATATGCCTACACATACATATACACATGCACATACATGGATACCTACACATACGTTAACATTTTTTAAAGGTAACATTTTGTTCTATCACCGAAGTCATATCTGTTCTCATACAATGATAAACTAAAATCAATGATATTTTAGTGAATTGTACTTAATAGCTGTGTTTAAATGTATAGCTCACAGAAACTTAACTAACTATAAGCGTACGATAAAATGCTCTACAAGAAAGTGAGTCATTTGGTGTAGCCACTGGTTAGCTGCCAATGCTCTTATAAATAGCCCCTCACCCACACTCATGTAAGTAACCCTAACTAAATAGTTTGGGTCACCACAAAGAAAGACATATAAGCAGAAGGGGCACCATGGAGGAAGAGAAAGGGAATGAGCAGGAGTGGAGTGGACAAGAAACTCAATGGGAGTGAATAAAGAAAACACATTATACATAAAATAACAGTGAAACTCATTGTGTGTAGTCAACATGTACTAATGAAATGCAAAACTGATAAAGAAAGTGAGTCTTTCTGTACCTCATTAATGAAGTCCCCAATATCCCCAGGGTGTGGGGCTGCAGATCGGACTGGGTACTGTGGCTCAGCATGGATAGGCCTCTCGTCTAGCCGTCTGATTCCCACGGGCTTGATGGCATCAGGCTCCACAGTATCTGGTTGCTGGAGCTGGCTCAAGTCGTAGTCCTGTAAGGAGGGAATCAGAAATCCATGGGGATGAGCACGGGGAAGGAAGATTACAACCTTTGTTTCTAAACACACGCTTGAAATGCATGGAAATGAGTGCGATTTAACATAATGGAAAAGTTGCCACTAGGAGTTTTTCATGTTATGATTAAATATTTCTTTCACACAGCTCTTTCTTCGGTGTTTTCCATTTTTACAGTCTGCGCTCCATCTGTTTTAAAGCACTCCTCATCAACTCCCAATGGGAAATGGTAGTGTGATGAGGTCTCGCTACAAGATGACTTAAGAACCCAACTACAGCATGCCCTGTACCACCAAAGCAAAACAACCAAATCAATGTCTCCAACATCAAAAAGAATTAACGGGGTGTTTTTTCCTGCTCTCTAAAGAAGGCGTCAAGGTTGAAACCCAACCTTCTGTCCCTCCCTTCCTTCCAGGGTCTTGAGTTTCTTATCCACAAATTATGGTCTGTGGGATAGTCTGACTTGTGACCTAGTTTTTCTTAAGAATGGCCTTCATATTTTCAAAGGGTTACTTAAAATATCAAACAAGAATACGCCGCAGGGACTCTGTGGCCCACAGAACTAAAACACTTTCCCATCTTCCCTGTGGAAAAACAGTTTGATCTGGGCATGCTGGGCCAGGATGGTCTGGATTCCTATCCATGTAGCTGTGTAGAATGATCTGGTAAAACAGCTTGTGCATTTGCAGAAAGGCAGGGTGAAGCTGTGGAAATGGTACTCTAGGCATAGGTTGGGCTCTTGCAGCTATTCACAGTGTACCAGCCACCTGGACAGGAGTTCACAAGGAAACCAGCTCTATAGTGAGAGGGAATCTGATTCTAGTTTTCAAACCTCGGCATCAATGGTTCTCAACTTGTAGGTCATAACCCATTTGCTGTCACAATTCTGGTGCTGAGTTTAACTGAAATGCCTAACCACTCAACGCTGACATTCACAGAAAATACCAACTTTCTAGCATTCATCTTGTTTCAGCATGCATTGCTCTGTCTAAACTCAGCTTAAATCCATTCTAAGCATCTTCACAGTGAGTCTGATTTATTCAAGAACTCAGTTACTACGTCTGGCAGTGTGCTAGGTGTTGTACATATGCCTGCTCATTTAATCTTTTTAACACATTTTATCATCCCCGTTTAAGATATGAAGATGTAGAATTACAATTAACCCAAGTCACCCACCCATGGTCCTGAAGCCATTAAGACACAAAACAGACTTGGACTTTGTATGTGTTAGACTCCACAGCCTGGCTCCTTTCACAGCCTACGGCAGTAAGTCAACTCAGAGTTACAAGAATGGATTTAAAGAGAGAAGGGCTGCAGAGATGGTCTGAACAAAGATAAGAAAGCCAAGAGCAGCTCAAGTATCCACAATGTGCTAGCCACTCTGCCAGTTTGTTGATGGGGAATTTCTCCTGTCACTAATTCCTAACCAGCTTCATGATTGTGTTTCTGGATCACAGTTGACAGAACCTGAGGGGCTTGCTCAACTCATAATAGTAGTTCAGGATGGAAATTAAATCTATGGGCACCTGTTTTTGATGTGTCTGATTTTAAGTGTTAACACAAGGCTGGTGGAGAAGTTCTTAACCCAACATTACTCCCTCTGAGCAATGATGTACCTACAGTTTGATACAACTGGGTAAGTAAAGGCCCTGGGGCAGGGGGATGGAAAAGTCACCAAGACCTGGAATGTGCCATGTGGTGTATGACGAACGGCAAGCCAGAGAGGGACACAAACTTTGCATACCACCAATGTGTAAAAGACTTAGTTGGACATCTGGCTTTAAGTTTGAGCCTTGAACCTCATGTAGGCTAGAGAGACACCCTCTGTATGTGGAGAGAGAATCAACATCAGGAACAGAGACATGGGAAGGTCTGTTTCAAGTCAATCATAATGAGCCAGGGAGAGTAGATTTATCTAGTACTAATTAATGTGTTCCAGTTGCAAACTTAGAGAATGTATGAGCTATATGTTATCTTAGAAGCCTACAGTGATGTAACTTGACCAAGCCTACAAACAGTCTAAAGAGAGTTTTATTTTGAAAATTTTGTGCGTCCACAGTAAGAAATGAGGTTTTCTAGGCCATGTTTAATTATACAACTAGTGAATACAGGAGAGATCAGTGAAGCTAGGGTAAGTTTATCTCTTAACAAAGCTTGTCCTAGAAAAGGGAAAATGAGTGCTAAGTATATTAGGAGTTATCAAATGCTTCCACCTTCTGTGTGAAATTGCTTTATTAGGAAGTCTTGTGTACAGAAAAACAGGTTAATCTAATGTTTAAAGACTCTCTTATCAGATGACATAGTCCATGATAATTCTTGGATGTATTTTGTGATATTTTATTGTGACAGTAAAGAGAATATAGAGGATATGCTGGTTTGAATGAGAATCTACACTATAGGCTCCAAGATTGTGAATGTTAGATCACTGTTAGTGAGGGGAGCTACCTGACACAAATGAGCAGGTGTGGCCTTCATGGAGGAAGTGTTTCACTGGGGTGGGCTTTGGGATTTCAAATTCTCAAGCTCGGCCCAGTATCTCTTGCTTTTTCTGCTCTGTGTAGATCTTGCCTCTTTCTCCAGCACCATGTCTGACTGCATTACCATGTATCCCACCATACCGATAATGGACTATACCTCTAAATCTGTAAGCCAGCCCAATTAAATGCTTTCTTTTATAAGAGTTGCCATTGTCACAGTGACTCTTCACAGCAACAGGACACTGACTAGGAGAGAAGGGCTTGCTTTCTATATCAAATGAAATAAGCTTGAAGGACTGGCTCATAATATTCAACCTTTGGACAGAGCCCTCTACCCCAACCTCTTGGCCATGTCCACTGGATCTTCAGGTTGCAAATACAAGCAAATTTCAACTAGCTAGCACCATTTAAAAAAATATTCTTGTTAGCTGGGCAGTGGTGGCACACACCTTGTGAGTTTGAGGCCAGTTTGGTTTACTGAGCAAGTTCCAGGACAGCCAGAGTTACAAAGAGAAACCCTGTCTCAAAGCTCAATATATAAATATATAATAAATTTATATATATATATATATATATATATATATATATATATATATATATATTGACAAAATTTAGACACATTTCTGATCAGAAAAGTGAAAGCTCTATAAAAGAGTGGGAACACTCCCATTCTTAAAGGGTGACATATCGCAGGTGACAACAGCTACTCTATCAACAGCACTGCTTCCTGGCCAGCATCACTGACCAAAGCATAGATAAATGCTCATACAGCAGCTTATTAATCTGCAGGTGTTTTCTTTTCAAAGCTCTGACCTACTTCCTTAGGAACCATTGAGTAGGGTTGAGGAGATGGCACAGTGGGTGAGAACATGTGCATTCAAGCATGTAGTCAGATACCCAGCATCCATATAAACATTCAAAGGTAGCTGTATGAAGCTGTCACCTAAGCGCTGGTGTGGGTGCAGACAGAGACAGGAGGATTGCTGAGACTTGCTGGCTTTCTTTATAGCTTCAAGTTCAGTGAGAAATGTCTCAAAGGGAACAAAAAAAGTGACAGAGAAGCACACCCAATGTCAGCCATTCACCTCAGCAGCATATGACCATGTACACACACATGTGCACACACCACATGATGCTCATGCATACAACAGACACCTAGACACAGACAGACACACAGGGAGACAGACAGACAGACAGACAGACAGACAGACACACACACACACACACACCCTTTCCCTAGGCCTATAGAAAGTGTTTGTTAGAAATAAGTGTCAAATATAATTGCAGGGATGATGTTCATGCCAGCTATCAAAAGAATAGCTAATTCAAGAGACATGACTTGGATCATGTTACAGTCCTTGGCAGTCATTCACAATGGGGAAGTAGAGACAGGACCCTAGTTCCATCACTGAGAACACCGACAGAGTGATTTATCTCCCCATGATGACAGGAGCCTGGAAAGTTCCTCGGTTATAATGGGATAAAAAAGAACCAGAAAGCTATTGATTTGCAGCAAGTCAGAAGCTAGGTTAAAGGGATGACTTAAGAGTTTCTTTGTGATGGCTTCCTCTGCTATGGCAAATGCACACTATAAGCAGCTGGTGGCAGGGAGCATGTGGCAGGGTCTTAGGGTCAAGGCACAGGGTTTGCTTTTGATGTCATTGTGTGTTATATGGCAAAAGTCCTGCCCTGAGGGTTCAATTTTGGACATTTTGATAAAACCTCACTCTATATGAATACCCTAAATTATATCTTTACAATCCCATCATACTTTACTTAAACACAAAAATTACAACATGTAGGTTAAGAAGTAAAATGAGAATTACAGAGACCCGAAATTCTCTGCAGGTCTTTTGGGTTCGTGGCCTTACACATGAAGACTCTAAACAACAAGGGATCTTTATTTAGACCCCGAACTCCAGGGGTTGAATGTCTCTGACACTTGTCTTAGGACTGTCAACTTTTACAATGTGAACTTCTCAAAGAAATTTTATTTCCAGATGTAAGTCAAGCAAAATCATATATCAGCTTATCTTTGAGATTCATGTTAATTGGCAAGAATCATTAAAAGTAGGCATGGGTCAAGGTTTTTATACTATTTGTGCAATATTAGTACCTGCATTAAAGATCTAAACCAACCAACCTTCCTTTCTTTCTTTCTTTCTTTCTTTCTTTCTTTCTTTCTTTCTTTCTTTCTTTCTTTCAAGATTTAGAATGCTTTACGGATGATTTAATTTTGGGAGAGCTAGTGGGAGGTTAATAGCAGCTGAAGCTCTTGTTCTGGCTTTTGTTGTTAAAATTCCACCAACTTGTGATGATTTATAGTTGATTCATATGATAATAACACAAATCCACCTTAAGGCATTTAGTTGTGTTAATAAAATAATAAAAAAAATAAAATGAAGCAAAACATCAGAATACATAAAATTCTAGGCTCCAGGCAAATATTTTATGGAAGTAAATCCTATGTTGGAGTAATGGGAAAATTCATCCGGCATATTCCAAAGACTCAGTGAGCACCTACTGGTTGGATCTAAGGAGATAAAAGAAGGAAGTCACCCTTCATCCCATGGCCTGTGAAAAATCACATTAGGTATATCCCTATACAGCAGTAGCTCATAAAAACAAACAAACAAACAAACAAACAACAACAACAACAAAAAACTCAGGAGCTTCCAATTGGTGATACTGCTTGCATTTCATTGATGTCTGAAGCTCAGCAAGGGCCATGTTTCACTATGGTCGCAGGCCAATGTGCCTAATGGTAAGAACAATGCTCTGAGGCAAGGGAAACTCCCAGTAGGTAATGTGTCACTGTGTGAGCAACAGGACCGGAGCTCTTATCCCCAGCACTTGCATAAAACATTGGGCATAGCAATGTTGTAGTCTCAATGCTGAGAGATGGAGGCAGGAGATGTGTAAGATGGGCAATCAGTCTAGCTGAATTAGTGAACTCTTAATTCATTAAGTCCTCATCTCAAACTCCATAGAGAATGATCTAGAAAACCACAGGATGATTATCTCTGGCCTCCACATGCATATTTACATGTACAATGTTTATATTATGTTTCATAAAAGTAGCAAAATAACAATTATGAAGTAACAACAAAAATTATTTTATTATTGGGGTCACCAAAATATGAGGAAATGTATTAAAGGGTTGTACCATTAGGAAGGTTGAGAATGACTGTTCTAAGTCCTAGAAATGATCAGACCATTTGATCAGTGAAGAATTTTTGCACTACCATATGTTAGGCCTGTTACCAGTGGAAAAGTGTCTTCAGGATGGCTGGACAGATAGACAAAGTGACTTAAAAATGACTGGACAGACAAAATGACTTCAGAATGGCTAGACAAAGTAATTTCATGTTGGCTAGATTGACAATTTATCAACTGAACAGTTTGTTTTAGGACTAAGTGGTCATGAGAATAAAGTAAATGTCAAAGTGAAAAACAGAGATTACCAAATTGAAAAGCAGCTGACCATAACCTGGGTGAAGAAATCTTCAGACCAGTGTGGGAAGGAAAGGGCGAATGAGTAAATAAATATGCATCCCTCCATCCCCTCAGCTCCCAGCATTGAAATAATCAAAACTGCCTTGACAAAGTGTTACTACATCTCCAAGCAACTGCTGACCTGCCAGTCAAATACCCATGCAATCTTTATGTGTATTACATCACAGCTGATCTTCCCTAGCAAAACAAGATGGTTATCATCTACAGAGGAAAACCAGTGCCAACATCTAATGAGCTGACACTTCCTTGCACTGATCATGGCTTTGTTACAGAAACTGGCTTCAGTGAAATTTTATCACGAATTGTCCCCTTTAGTAAAATTTTGTATATTTTGGGGGGGGGGAGTAAAGCAAATGTACAACTTATTTCAACTGAACTCAATAAAAACTTTCTCTTGAATCATAGTCATAGTTAATGACTTCATAGAGCATGTATGTGTGTATGTATGTATGTATGCATGCATTCATGCATGTGATAGGGTCTCATCTAGCCCCACACTGATCTTAATTTGTTTCTGACAGTGGCCTTGAAATCATGATCTTTCTCACTCTACCTCTAAAGTTCTAGCATGACAGGCTGGCTATCTGTCCCTTATCTGACTTCTAGTCTAATGCCTTTTCTGAACTTTGCAAAATGAATTTTTCTACAAATGCATGGTGTGCTGGTTTGAATATGCTTGGTCCCTGGGAAGTGAAACTATTACGAGGTGTGGCCTTATTGGACTGGGTGTAGCCTTGATAGAGGAAATGTCTCACTGAGGGGAGTGGACTTTAAGGTCCAATGTTTAAGCTCCACCCAGTGTAGAAGAGTCAGTTTCCTTCTGGCTTCATGTAAATCAAGATGTAGAACTCTCAGCTCCTTCTCACATCACTGCATCTGCCAGGATGTTTCCATGCTTCCTGCCATGATGATAATGGACTAAACCTCTAAAATTGGAAGCAATCTCAAATGTTTCCCTTTATAAGAGTTGTCTTGGTCATGGTGTCTCTCCATAGAAATGGAAACCTAAACTAATAAGACACATGGAATTTCTCATTCTTCCTCTGTAATTTGGTCATAAGCATACAGACATAAATCACTTCTTCCCCTGTAAGTCTTGTCTTGAGAGGTAAGTTTTGCCACTAAAACGGTCTTCTCTTCCATATTTTCACCCCAACCTAAAACTTCTTACAAAAAATAAATAAATTTAAAAATGTCACCAGATTAAGATCAAAGTAACCTACTGTTAGACTGTGGAGACAGATAAAAAGTTGAAGAAAGTGTGGCATCTGCTGAGGATATGGCGAGACAGAATGGAAACCATCCTTCCTTTTTATTATCTTGGACTATTTCAAGTAAGACTATTCTAGTTTCAAAATTAATTTACACGTGCAGACATTTCAACAAAGGAACTTAGTATTTGATTTTACAACACTGGATTCTGACATCAAGTGCTTTAGTTTAGATGTTGCCACCATTATAGTATAAATATGTGACTTGAATTGACTTTACACATATTTCTGGATAGACCTTAGTACTCAGAATTCACACTTTCTAAAAAGAAAAAGAGAAAGAAAGAAAGAAAGAAAGAGAGAAGAGAAGAGAAGAGAAGAGAAGAGAAGAGAAGAGAAGAGAAGAGAAGAGAAGAGAAGAGAAGAGAAGAGAAGAGAAGCAGACAGGGACAGACAGACAGAAAAAAATTGACCACAAATCAAGCCATAGATGGCCAGGTCATAAAATTTCAGGATGGCTGAGCACATAATCTCCTACAACACCTCCACTCTGATGTTGTTGTAGTGGGTACAAGATGTAAATAGGGGTGAGGTGGAGAGGACTTGGCACTTGGCTGGGCTCTAAAAGGGCACAGGGTGGAACTGGCCATTTTAACATTTTAGCATCACATGGTATTCATCCACACTTTTCCTCTTTCCTTCTCCCACTTCTTTCTTTTCAGAAGAGTGCTGACTCTTATCTTACATTAAAATTCTTATTATTTTCTATAACTGAGATAGAAATATATTTCCTTTCAATTAAATCTAATATGCACACTTATAATTATCCAGGAAAAAAAGAATATTAAAAGTCATTACATAAAATTTTCTGTTCATCCACATGAAATGACAAGATCAGAACGAGAGGAAACACATGTAAATTACACATACATTAAAGATAGTCAACAAGCAAGAGCGGATGTCTGGGGACCATCCTGTATCTCACACTTTCCCTAGCTCAGCAATGTGTACCTGGCCACCAGTGTGCTGAGAGCAGCATGATAAAAGGGACTAACAATGTGTCGATCCCATCTCTGACAAAACTCTCCTCCTGTGAATTCAGTTTTGCTCTTAAAATAACTAACATGTGCTAGCATTTGCAGGTGGGTATGCATGGATGGATGACTCGGAGGCTCATTAAGAGAGTGAACTTTGCCAGCAATAAAGATGCAGAAAGTGGTCTTCACAGTCGTGTCCAGACTCTGCCATCTGGTAGTTTGCTTATGAAGCAGAAAGATTTTGTAAAAGAATGGTTTCAAGGGATCAAACACAGAATGGTTAAATAATACTCTAGTTCAGTCAGATGGCCGGGCCTGGTTGCCCACAGAGACCCCCTGGCACAAGCAGATAGAGGGCCTGGATGGGCTTCAAGGGTTTTCTTGTATCTGTGCCTCATTCTTCTGTCTAGGCAACATGCCTAGATGCCAGATTTTAATTCTTGTCCAAATTGTATATTTAGACTTTGTGTTTTTTAGTAATTTGGCTGGATGGATTGAGTCCTTGGTTTTTAACTTTGTATATGTACTCAATTTTGCAAATCATACTTAACCATTTAATTGGATCTTACCCTTAGCCTGCTCTAGAGAGTAACTACCAGTAGTTCTGGAGTATATTACAGCTAAGTCACTAGCCTTGCTGATCATAGACAGGCACACTAAAGAAAACATTACTATGTCTGATATCCAACACAGTGAAGAAGAACAGGAACTTGCAAGTCTCATAGGTCTCAAACTGAAACTGTACTGTCCACTTCATAGGTAGGCAAGCAATGACTGAGATCAGGTATGCAATAATGACTATCATTTATAAAACTAAAGATAAGAAGTTCCTGTGATGAAAGGAAAGTTATTAGCTGTGTTTAACATGTTCTATTGGTATAATTTCAAACTAGGTTCTGGATCATCTTGTTTCTTGAGACACGAACTACTAAAGGAAGCTCATCACAACTCTGGTCATGTTCAGAAAATTCTGGCCTGACAAAGAGGACCAACATGTTCCCCCATAAGGAAAACTGGCTTCTAGGTTCACAATGCTCCTTGTATTTAATGCTCTTCTCATCTGTATGAGCACTGTATCTTCTTTGTCTCATATATGTCCAGGGATGCAAATCCCCACACCATGTATAATAGGTCAGATGTGTGCAGACTGTGGTGTCAAAACTGTTCATACAGAATATCTCAATGATTTTACACCCAAAGAATCTTCCTAGGGACTTGGGAACATATGTGATGAGTTTCCATTTATAGGGCTTAAGTCACATATAAATCATTTTTCAATGTTAATGGCATCAGTGACTGCAAGTATGTGTGTTTAGGCTGGCCTTGGAAGGCACATGTAGAAAATGATCACTCTGTGAGCACACTGGGCTCATGAGGAGTAAAACCAACTTCCTAATCATTTTCACATATGCTCACAGCCTGACACTAAGGTACTGTTAAGGAAGATTTCAATGAGGGTTCAGGCAGTGAAGTCATCATGTCTATGACAGAAGCTAACTTATTTTCAGTAATAAATCTCATTAAATATATTGATGGACTTTCTGTCTTCTAAAATTGGCACTATTGAAAGCTGTCCTTTGCACTCAGAACATAATAGAGCCTTCTCATAGAAATCTGTTTTTTTGTTCACTCAAAGCTCAGTAATTAGCATATAATGTAATCAGTATCCTCAGAAATAATTATCCACAAAGTACAGGTTGATAATATGAGCTAATAAAGCTAGTTTGGTACAAAAGATAACAAGGAAAACTTACTAGAACATGATCATCTTGCTTAGAGAAAAGTATCTAGTTTCCTGTGATTGTTACTGGTAGAAAGTGACCATTTCTAAATTGTCCTATTTTCACAAAATGTTAGAAAACAAGAACTTCTTGTGCTTCTCTCCTCCCATGTCTCTGAATTCTTCAAAGTCATTAAAATACAGCCATAAGCTCAAGGAATAAATAGATTCTTTACTTGGTAAAGAATCCAGTTTTCAGATGTGTTCCTCAAACCATGGGAGTTGGTTGGTATTAGATGTTATCTAAGAACAATCTCACTATGCTCAGTCACAATTGGGACATCTATAACATCTCTCTCTCTCTCTCTCTCTCTCTCTCTCTCTCTCTCTCACATACACACACACACACACTCAGATATGTACTCACACATGCACACACACATACAGAAACAGATATGTACTAATACATTCACACACACACACACACACACACACACACACACACACACACACACCTAGGAAACACTGAAGAAGAGGTGTAATGATTGATAGGAGCCAGAGGTGAGAACTAACAGGAATAGAACTGAGTCTTCTAGACATGAAAGGACAATGGCACTCATGGACACACAGAAGCTTTGGTCAAGATCAATCTAGTCAATGTGCAAGTATAGAACAGGAAAGGAATCCTCTACCCATAAGTAAGGAGTTATGAACACTCGTGGGTTATTGGGGAGGGATGAATCATTTTGTTTTCAAGGATGTGGACCCTGATAGGGTGACCATCTCTGGTGGGTGGTCTTATGTTCAAATGTATGTAGGCAGGAAAAATTGGAACTTCTTGGGGGCATTTAAAGCAAACAGATATATAAACAAACAAATATATGGAGGGCTTAAAGTTGGGAGAGTATAAGGAGAAAGAGGGGTAGATCTGAGAGGAGTTGGGAGAAGAATTGGAGCAAATATGATCAAAATATATGAAAAGAAAATTTCAAAGGTTAATAAAATTATCACATTAAAACAAACATAAAAGGTCCATCTAATTGATGCCAACAAAGCAAACAAAACCTAGCTAGCTCCCAAGTTGTCTCTAAAATCTAAGAACTCACATAGAGTCCTCAATTATGGAAAGTGAAGACTCAAATGTTTGCTAATCCCAAGCAGTACTGATGCTTATCATGTAAGACACAGAAGAACAGAGCAATAGGCGAGAGTGTACAGTCGACCTGGAATACAGAGAGCAGGGAGAGCCAGGAACCCGGTTTTGAGAGACCACTGGGTAGGGAGAGCCGGGAGCCAAGTCCTTATGAGACCACTGTGAAATCCTCAGTTCTTACCAGGTCCCCTGCCCTGACTGTGCCAGTTAACTCTGCCTTGCTCACCGAGGTTACTCCTCAGGGTCTTGTGCTGGTTCTGATGACCAGCAGTCATTCAGTGATCTCCACTATCACCATCAGGCTTTCTTGAAGACTAACATCTACCAGAGCTGTGGCTATGAATGAGAACATCAACTTTTTAAAATTGAGAGCAGAGGATTTTGTAGATTTCTGTATTCCACGACAGGGGTGGTGCAGCCCAGAGATGAATGCCACAGCATGGTGCAGGGCAGGGCAGGGTAATGTATCAGTGGCCTGAATGAATAAGAACTTTGTGGAGGATGGTACAAGATATCTAAACATTTCTTGTCCTCAAATGGACATTTAATCCCGCTTTGCTCCTTTCCAACAGTGAACATCTATTCTGCCTGACTGTTCCGAGTCTAATGAGATCAGAGTAGCAAACCATCCAGTTCATGTCTAACACCCATCATAACAGCAGCTTATATACTACATTGATACACACGTGGCCTAGTAATAGTGATTTGGGTAAGAGTTTGTTTAAGAAAGCATTAAGGATGCTGTAAACATAAACTATGCTCAATAAATGCTGGCTTTAATGGAAGAATTATCATAAGAGTCTAAGCAGTAAAGAGCTGTAAGCTTCTGTTTCCTACACAGGAGTTCAAAAGGGAAGTTTCTAAGGAAAGTGAGAAATGCCCTGTATTGTACATTCTCACTGATTTTATTAGAGATACAAAAGGAGTAGACACAGAGATCATTGAAAGTGATAAAGATTTGCAACCAGTTTTGCTGGCCAAAAGGGTATTGAAGGACATTTACTAATGAAGGTAATTAAACATGCCTTGATAACCAGTAAAACCTGGCTGGTTATAGCAGTGAGCCAGATAAAGGAGGCTCACCCTAGGAAAAAGGACCAGACAGAATACTAAAAGGGTCTATCCACCAGCCAATAGCCCTAGGCAGAAAGAGATAATAGGCTTGTCAAAACACTGGGAAGGTTTCTTGAAAATAGTTTCAAATAAGGTCACTCTGGCCTTGACCTTGAAGGTCCAGGAAGGAGCAGAGTGTCAATAAGTTCCCATTATTGTCTACTCTTTTATAGATAAGGATAAAAGGCACAGGATTCCACCACCCCACCCCTTCTTGGGGTCCTATTATTTGTTAAAGAAATCAGAAACCCTGACAGAGATGCTAATCTGGGGAGATAAGACCTGCCTTTGTGAAGGGCTACTTTGCTTTGATTTCTTCCTAATCAGCTAGCTGCTAGAAAGAAGGTTGCTTTGTTTTGGCTGGAGGAGCTAGATCCAGCTACAGGCTAAATCTGAGACACACTTACTCTGTAGAAGACTGCTGTCTTGCTCCAAAGTATCAGCTTAATGGGTCTCTCTGTTCACTAAAGATGGACAGGTATAGACTGTGGTCATTTTGTGCTGAAGCAACAGAACAGCAATAGGAGTCTGAGACTACCTGTCTATGACATCAAGCTTAACAGACCTATACCTGAGTATCACAGAGGAACAGTCCCCATTCACACTGCTAGCAATATGCTCCTTAAAATGCTACTTATTGTGTTAAAAAAAAAAAAAAAAAAGCTTACAGTTGTCCAGATGTATCAAGGCCCCAGCTCTAGACTCCTACTCCAGCACTCATTCTAAGCTCTATAGAAAAGAATTCTTAACAAGGACCATGGTAGAGTTGTAGAAAAGAGAAAATGCCAGGCTTCTCAAGAACTGATGAGAATGGCTTTCAGATTTAAAGAGAGTATCTGGTTAGAAAAGGAAGGATATGAATTAAATACAAGGTGAATAAAAATACATGGTCATAAAGTATTCCTCTTTTCCTTAAGGTCAGAGACAATGATTACAAGAATCCATCAAAAAGATTTTGAAAGAGGGCTAGCAAGATGGTTTAGTAGGTGAAGGTGCCTGCCAGTGAACCTGATGGCCTGAATTTGATCTCAGAGTCCCACATGGAGGAGAGAACTGACTCCTGCTTGTTGTCCTAAGACTTTCATGTGACATGTAGGCCATGGCATGTGCAGGAGTTCCTTCCCCCTAATAAATACATGCAAACACATGTTGGATTTTATCATATAGCAAGACATTAGACAGCAACTGTAATTTAAACGACATGGTAATGTAATGATGACAAACAGAATAAACAGTAGAATAAGCAGAATAAGTAGTGGGCACCAAACCACAGAAGTACACAGACATAATCATCTACTACGAACCATGATTCTTTTCCATTTAGATTAACAGAGGATGAAGATAGAAGGTCCTAATCCACATCTTATACCCCATAGAAAATCAAGCATAGATGGGTGTTGCAGTAAATCTCTCCAACCCAGTTTTGCCCCAGCAATGAAAATACAACCTAGTTAATATGAATACATGCTGTGTGCCTAGATTGGGTAGATCTACCACTACACTACCATCTTCCACATCTATGAGTCCCCTTATAACGTGTGGTTTCTCCAGGCCATGTGCTTCTGCTCAGCTTACCTCCTCCCTCTCTCCCCCCACTCTAATACCTCCCTCTTTTCTTTTTTTTTAAAGATTTATTTTATTTATTATATGTAAGTACACTGCAGCTGTCTTCAGACACTCCAGAAGAGGGCGCCAGATCTCATTACGGATGGTTGTGAGCCACCATGTGGATGCTGGGACTCACCTTCGGAAGAGCAGTCCGGTGCTCTTACCCGCTGAGCCATCTCACCCTCTTTTCTTGTGTTTTTGCTCCACCTTCCCTCCCTTTGCCCAACCATCAGCTCTCCTTTATTTTACAAATTAAGGTGGAAAGAAGTTTTACAAGAAGTCACCTGAGTGCTGACTCATTCCTTGTTGACAACCCCTCACAGGAGAACGGGAATTGACATCAAATATAATTAGCCTCAGGGTTCTCCACAACAGATGGGTCATAAGTGTGATTGTCAAAATCTTTTGTATGGCTCGAGAGTATGACAGGTCAAATGAGAAAGGCCTGTAACGTCATACAAGCTGTTTGTGGATGGTTCATTATCATAACAGATATGGTCTTCTAAATGGATATAAAAGCTTAACTACAACAGGAGCAATGACAGACTGGCGACTGTTAAAGTAAAACGTCTGCTCATCTTGAGACATCCTTTGGAGAATCTGGAGAGCAGGCTATGAGATGAGCTCTTCAATGTACTAACCTGACAAAAATCTCCTGTCTATCACTTGTAACGGTTCCGTCAGCTCAGTAAGGAGCAGACAGCATTGTAGAAAGAAGGAAGGCAAGTTGAACCAAAGCTTTATAAATGAAGATACAACTGGTTGGTAAGCCAGCAAGGATATCCCAGCTAAATGGCAACAAGACTCATTGTACCAGCAGGGCTGAGGTTTAAGACTATAGAAGTCAGGGGACTAAAGAGATGGAGGATGTCGGGCAGCTAGCATCCATACTGTGGGACACATCCCAGGCATAATCAGTACAGCTGTGCACAAGCCACACATGGACACAGAAGACACACGCCTAACACACACCCAAGAATGTTCACTGACAGTTTGCTCAGAATACTCGAATGCTGGCTAGGCATGGTGGTACCTACCTTTTTTTTTTTTTTTTTTTTTTTTGGTTTATCGAGACAGGGTTTCTCTGTATAGCCCTGGCTGTCCTGGAACTCATTTTGTAGACCAGGCTGGCCTCGAACTCAGAAATGGTGGTACCTACCTTTAATCCCAGCACTCAGAACTGTGAATTTGAGGCCAGCCTGGTCTACATGGAGAATTTCAGGCCAGCCCATGCTACATATGAGATCTCTTGTCAAACAAATGAAAAACCCTGGAAACATTTATAATTTCCAGTGAAACAGAATGGATAAATAGCACCCAGATGTTTCTTAGCACTGAACCATCAATGGTTTATACTACACGGGTGGGTCTTACAGGTCTATCAGTGAGTAGCAGATGACATCCACAGTATGTAATGATGCTTTGTTTACATTAAAGGTAAAAATAAGTATTGTTAATTTAGCAGAAAGAGGGTTTTTAGGATGCTGGAGGGATCAGTATGGGGGGCAGGTACATTCTTAAGTCTGTAGGGAGCCTCTTCTTCTCCACAGGATACTCAAAAGTTTGAGACTAGTAGTCACATTCTAACATCAAGAATAAGTCAGTCACGTGAACAGGTCACAGCCTTAGAAGCCATATGCTGAGAACAAAGTGAAGCCTGACTCCATGAGAGCAGGAAGAAGCAAGCCTCTATGACAGGTCACCCATAGCCACTTTTATCTCCCACTCCCCAAGAGAATGATAAAATGAAACCAACATGAAATAAAGGCATCAACACAAATCACCTGACATTGGAGGGGGACATCAGCGGCCTTGAGAGGATTTGCAGGCTTAGAGGGCTTGGTCCTACCACCAAGGCCTTCCTATAGGCCTCTACTTAGAATTCAAAAGGGTTCCTCAAACAAAGTGTGCAGCTGCTGAACTGGGAGCAAAGAAGGACTATAGATTTCACACTGCTGAAACATGGGGAAAGGTGTGAAAGTAGAGACAAGATGCCTATTAGAAAGCTCTCCCAAGGCAAACATAGCATCCCTGGAGATCCAGAAAAGTTCTCAGGACAGTGGGGTAGTGGATAGACAAACAAGACATTCACAGCCATAAGTTAGTGTGAGCCAGGGAACTCCAGAGTTCACGCAAGGAGGAAACTAAAGATTGATGGTGATATTTTCAAGGTTTTATAGAATGCCTTATGAGCCCCAAAGGCACATATGAGCATCAAGTTAAATGTCTTATTTAGGTCTTATTGAGGTTTGTCAGCCATCATTCTACTCCCTAGTCCACAGAGAGTGACACTTCTCCTTGTGGATGACTGCTTGCCTAAATGACTCTGGCAGTAAGTTGGATCTCGCTCCATAGGAATTGGATCTTAGCATTTTGGATTCAGAGAGGCTAGGGCATTTCTGATGTGTCTTCTTTACTCCTCTTCACCAGCAGGTAGGTTTCCCTATTGGACCTGAAATATTAACCTAAACTGACGAAGCCATCAAAAGAAGAGATCTTTCTTAAGTGAACTGCTAGAGAAACTGAAGCATCTTCTTGAAGGAATTTATATAAATGGGGGAATGGATTCAGACAGCTGACTCTGAGCTCCTGGTTTATGTGCTACAATGCTGGGAATATTGGGTCCTGCCCCTGAGCCTCCAGTTTTATGAAACAACTATCAGTTACTATTATTATTTTTCTCCTGAAGCTCTGTGAGAGGGTTTTAGGTTGACACTTCCAAAGTGATAAGCAGGGGCTGGAGACATGGCTCAGTTGTTAGGAGCACTTGCTATGCAAGTATGAGCACCCAAGTTTAAATCTCTGGCACTCAACATAAAAAGCCAGGCATAGAGCTTCAGCACTGGAGGCCAGGAACAGGTAACTCGAGGAAGCTAACTGGCTAGGTAGCCCTTCTAAAACAGGGCCCAATGAGAGAGAGACCCGGTCTCAAAGCAGTATGTTAGAGAACAACAGAGTAACATACTTCTTTGACACCCTCCTCGCTGGAGACTTTCATGTGTGCATAAGGGTATGCACAACTGCACTCACACACATGCATCATATACACACGAAAACCCCAGAACACACACACACAATGATAAGCCGTGAGATGAAAAGCGCAACAATGAAAGCCGGCTAAGATTAGTACGTGAAAGGTAGATTAATTAAGAATTAAGTCACATGTGAATTTTAAAACTTAAATACATTTACACAAGTGAGAAACCCTGGGGTATATTTACAGAGCCTCTTTAATTAGTCAGTATTCAAAACAGCTTTACACACTTGAGTCAAGTTTTTAAGACATTTAAAAATGCCTCTCTCCTAAATGAGAGTTTGGATTTTGTAAATCAAGAACACAACCTGCAGTTATGGGCTCACAGCAATTCACACAACTTTGCAAATGTGAATAAGAAATGTTAAATATGGAGACCAGGTATGAATGTGCTCTGCTAAACAAAAGAAATACAACAGTTCATAAAAGGTGCTGGGAAGTGTGTGTGTGTGTGTGTGTGTGTGTGTGTGTGTGTGTGTGTATTTGTGTATGATTATACCGAGTAGCGAACTAACAAATGCACTCAAGGCAGAAAATAATTTATTAATGATAGAGACCCCTAGAATGCCAGGTTCTTTTCAGATTTCCCTTTGTGACATTTGTTTCAGAAGCAGAAATGGTGTAAGTACAGCATCACATGTATTGATGATATACTTGTTGTGACTTGAGAATACTTCCTTATTCCTCATCATTTCAAGATGAAATATATGTATGAATGGCTGAATGTAGGCTGTGACACCAGACACACTCAGATTCAAATCCTGTGACCTAGGTAGACAATTACCTGGAATCTAAATGGAGCTAATTTTGCAGTTAACAAAAGTGGAGTCTTTTCATAGGAATGGAAGGTTTCAAAGATTTTAGAGAGATTTTTGATGTATGTGGCCAATGCCTGACATGCAATATGGAACTCTTAAATTGTTCTGAGGACATCTAGGAGGTTGATTCTGAGGAAAAACACCTGTGTTTTTCATGTACTGCTTATTCTCACTCTCCATACATACAGCCTTCTATGTACATGCCACACAGAAGCAAATATTATTTAATAACAAGAAGAGAATTCTGTCACCTATTGAGCAACTACTGTAAGCCAGGTACCAACATAGACACCACAGAGAAATAAATGGACTAGATGTGACCTCTAAATGCGAGTTTTTCTCTAAGACATTAAGACTCTTGGAGGCAAGTATTTGCTGGCTCTACTCTGTTTTATGTCACCAGAGATTTAAATCATGCCTGGAATATTAAATTTGCCTGGGAAGTATCTGCAAAATAAGCAGACTCAGTGCTTTTTATACCAACCTTGTATATCTAGATACAATATAAAAATTAATTGTACTTATGTTTTAATTATCCAGTAGGGGGAGGAAAGTAAACAATACAAGTTTAAGTGAAATAGGTTTAAGTTGTACGTTTCCTGAATCAATGATGTTAACATAAAATAAATACAACTATTACTGGTATTTTGGGAACAATCAGAAAACATGTGACTTTATGGGAAGAATATACCAACTGGTTGATATTATGATATGATAAATTGCAAAAAAATGTGATGGTTTTCATAACATAATCTTGAAGATTTAAAATACCACTCACCTGGTCTTCTTCTCCTCCACCTTCTTCATCATATTTCAATATATTATCTCTTACATCATCTTCTGGGTCAATTAAAAGCTGCTTGGCTTGACGCTCTTTATCCCGGCGTTTCATCCATACCACAAACATGAGAACAAGGACTGGATAGGGGAGGAGGAGAAATGCACACTGCTGTTCATTCTGAAAGCCAGACTTACAGAACCTCAAACTTCTGCATTCTCTATGTCAGCACATGGAAGGACCATGATACATGATTCACTCTGGTAGTGGGTGTGGACCTCAGCAATCCCCTGCCAGAGCACAGAGGGAAGACCTGGACTCTAGTCTCTAGAGTCCCATGGACATGCTGAGTAAACCCCTTTGTCCTGTGAGGCATGATCTACAGAAGTGACTATATGGCTTCTATCTTCATCTTGACTTGTTAGAGGATTGAGACCCTGACAGAATGCTTCATAAACTCCAAAGACACAAAACAAGCACTGAGTTGAATGGTGGCACTGGTCAGTCTTCATTATATCCAGAAATTCTCAGAGAAAGGCACTTCCCCGGGGGTGTGGTGGGGGGAACAAGTGTTTGTTAGAGGGTTAGGGCAGGAAGTGAGGGCTTGGTGTGTAATTGGATTCCTGGTTGCTTTTTGACTCCCAGAGGCTGGTGTTTCTCTGTCATGCTCTTCTGCATTTTCCTCCCTACCTTGCTGCAGCTAGGAAGGCATGGGGATTAGTTTGCGCACTGAAATAATATTAGGCTTTCATCCTTCACACTCACTGCCAGGTCTGCAACCATAAATTCTCTCAAGTTGATGTTAAAATCAGTGCCAATTCATTTTCCTTCACAATGCCTGTGTCACTTTGTCATGGCTGAATCTATCATCCCTAAGTCTGTCTTGATAAGGCTGGCGTATATGGCACATTCTGGTTGAAAGTGAACTGCATGCTTGAGCACACATCTAGGAATAAATTCTGTCTAAAATCTGAGGGTATCAGTTTACATCCTGAAACAAAAAGATTTAATGACTCCTATTTGAGCACATTTTTATTATTGGCCATAAAAGTAAATATCTCCCTTTAAAAGCCAGATACATGATCTCATTTGCTATTGTTCAGGGCTAAATCTAGCAAGTGGATTATTAGTATAGCATGCAGGTTTCAAATTATAGTCAAAGCAGTCTCCACACAGGAAGTAAAAAATGCTCAGGCTTCTATAGTAATTGCTTGGAATAAAGGGACAGAATTCTAAATTACCAGAACACTTGTAAATGGAGAAAACATAAAAGAAATGGCCAACATTTTCAAGAAAGTGATTGGTGCATAGCGTGATCACACAATAAACTGGTCCTGCTGCTATTCCACAATAAAAGACTTGGCCCGAGCAATTCATTCTTTTAACCTGCATGCTTAGAAGTGGTTCCTAAAGTACTTTCTGGTGGTTAATTCTTTGCATTCCACTGAACCAAAGATTGCAAAGTATCTTAAAAAGAAGAAATTCCTTAATCTGCACTTATGCTAAAGACAGACAATTTATTGAGCTGTACAATCATTTCCATTATCAAATGTGCTCTATGTGGAGTATAACCTCTTACTATTTTTGCAGTCCCTCAGAAACAAATACCTTGATCCTTGCATGACTGGAGCAGGTTGCTAACTGCACTTTATATGCAGGGAAGTGAAGGAAAGCAATACACTTATTTTCCTAAATCATCAGCTATGTGCCATAAATTCATACTCAAGTCATAAGGTGAGTGCTCAGATTTAGGACCGCTTAACACTTTTTTGTGGAATGAGCTTTGTGTGACCCCAGTAATCAGCAAAGAAAATGGTTGAGAGGGCACGGGAACACCACTGGGGGCTTGCTGCAAAGGTGTCAGTGCACTCCCTGACGTTCATTGCTGCTCTTATGCTAAAGGGACCCTGGCTGCCCCTGTATGATTGACAAGGTGCTCAGCCATCCAAAGGACTTGCTCGGTTATTTTGAGGGTGTTCCTTGCTGAGCATCCTAGAAGTAGAAAGAACCACACCCCCTGAGACAAAGTACTCACTCAGCAGGATGATGATACACAGAAGGATAGCAATGATGGCGCCCGTGCCAAGCCCTGCACCCACAATCCTGTCGACGTCGGTGCAGTCTCCATTGGAGTCACACTGGCAAACTTTCACACGCAGGATGGAAATGTTGGATTTCGGAGGATTCCCTGAATCTGTGATAATGATGGGAACTTCATAGATACCAGCTTCCAAAAATTTTATCTTTAAATTGAGCTGAGCAAAATCACCTACACAGAAAAGAGAGAAAAAGAGAAAAAGTCTGACAGTCAACACCTAATATGATTTAGGAAAAAAAATACTCTACTATTTTCCAGCATGTATTTTCTAACTGTAACCCATTAAACAAATCACAATTGTGTTGTACAGTGAAAAGCTGTTTTAGGTTTCAAATGCTTTTAATATCTCACTTACACCTTATATAGTATTTAAAATATGTTTCATGAGAAGATTATAAAGCATATAAAATTAATTTCCCATATCATGGTTCAAAACTACTGCACTACACATGCATTCAAACAATTAACCTGCTCTTACCATTAAGCCGGGTGATGGTCCAGTTTCTTTTAATAGTCACCGGAGATAAGGGAAGATCAAATGCGAATGGCCCTGCATTTGGGTCTATGTCATAATCAAGTGCTGTGATGTTAATTGAGTTGGGTTCTGGAGTTTCACAGGTCTCGGCCTCTTGAGGTAACACCTGAGGGGCGTTGTCATTGATATCAAGTAAATAGATTTGCAGCGTTCCTGTCCCACTCATAGGAGGGATTCCTAAAAGGAGACAAAAGTCATCATTGAGGGCAACAGTTTCTTAGCTGAACCTCAAATGTGGTGATATTTTTTGGAAGTCTCTTGTCCCTATCACTGTATCTCATGTGAAAATGCTCACTGTCACAGTAGCTGAGTGGATGGTTTTCAGAGCAAGCTCACAGCTTCCTTCTCTCTTGGGATGGCTCTGAGCTGTTGGCCTCATCCTGTGGGAGCTGAGCATGGATCTCATGCCTCCTCTGCTCTGGCTGCCCATTACTCCAGGGTCATGAATAGCCCTTCTCTTCTAGCAATTGTGGAGAATATCATAGAAGCACAGGGTCTCATGAGAATATGAACCTAGCCTCTGGATGGAGTAACAGGGTATATGAATGTATGGAGGAGAGTTCTCAAAGTTCAAATCCAGCAGTAACCATTGCGACTATTTACAAGCAAGAAATAGAAGATCATAGGTGTCTTGGGAACACATATCCTGGAGGGAAAAACATGTTTCATTGATCAGCCAACTACACATATAAGAAAGGATGGGAAGGTTCTTTGTACACGAATTCACACAATTCCTCTGAAGAAGGTTTAAATAGATGAGGGGCCCATTGTCTGCAAACTGCTCACGGCCATGGGATTTTTTTCCAAACTGCAGAATATACAAAACTGTACATAAGTGTTCTCTCTGACCTTAAACCTGCTCTCATCAGCCCTGAAAATCTTATCTCTTCCAGCTCATGTGACCCTTTAGTTTGTCTGTATTATAGTATCCACACACACATAAAAAATTTTATGTATGTGCATTTATATACATATCATTTATTTATATGATTTTTATAAACAGTTATATGTACCGAATCCCAGATAGTTAAGTGCCATAGCTGGAGGTGATGAAATTAGGCAGGTGTACATGTCCACAGTCCTGAGAAGGAGGTGGGAAAACATATGGGGAAGGCAATGGACCAGAGGACAGGAGCACTGGTGGGAAGAGTTCTCAATCTCCTCTCCCTGAGATCCACTCTTGCTCTTTTTCCCTCCAAATCAACACGATGATGCTTGAGGAGTCTTTACATCTACTATCACTTTAAGATTACTTGACTAGCTCGGAATAACTTTACAAAGCAGGCATCAGTGAAGCTATTTGTCAACAAGGAAACTAGGGCACAGAGACCAAGAGCTTGCCCATCCTAGGAAGTTCCCTCTTCAACACTGAAATTAGTCAAGTCCATCCATGGAGTGTCTCTGCTCCAAAGGGCTCACTTCTTACATCTCAAATACTCCTTCAATGAGGAGCAATCCATCTTGGTAAGTGAAAAGCCCTGTGGTACCTCAAAGTCAACATGGATCCCTGTCACTTTATGACTCTTGGAATCTCTACACAATGGAACTTTTAAGTTCCAGCAGAGGGAGGAAAGGGGAGTTTGCATAAAGCCAGGGACTCTCCAGCAGGCATGGCCAGATGCTTTACTAGACCTGTAGCAGCGGCTGATCCTGAGCAGAGGTCTTAAATTAGAAAGGACACAAGATACTGCACTCGTCTGGGGCCAAACATATTTTTTTTTCATAGTTGCTCATGCAAGTGGATCTCATCACCACAACTGCACATGTTGACCACCAATTTGAAGCTTGTATTTTTCAACAAGCAAATACATTCATAGTCTAACACTAAAACACTTTTAAAAAAAGGTGGTTCTGATTCCATTTTGAAACTATTCACAATGACATAAATATTTCTGTGAATATTAGGTTATGCCAAGTACTGCTTTAAAAGCTCTACTTGGATAATCTATCTAACTCAAGGCAGTGGAATTAGTTATTAATGCCATTATATATTTGTTTCACAATAATATCACAAAGGAAATAGAGTTGAAGCTGTATTATGAACCCCACAGAAAGAACTGGACTGCCTGGTGGTGGCACACGCCTTCAATCCTGGCATTTGGGAGGCACAGGCAGGTGGATGGGTCTTTTGAGTTTGAGGCCAGCCTGCTCCATAGAAGAGCCAGAATCTGGGCATATGTGAGAGCTAGCAAGGCTCTCATTTGCATTTATGTATGTTCTCCTTATTTTAGAGGTTTAAGAGAACACACGTATTTTAACCAACTCACATTGCAAAAGAAAACGTATCAAAATATATGTTTCAAAAACAATGCTTTGACAAAGCTCTTATATTCACTTTCTGTATATGCACAAAAATAAGTTTTCTAGTACATTACAGGAATTCGTCAGAGAAAAAGCACAGAGAATGAAATATAAAAAAAAAGTCAAATTCTGGGAACACTGAAGATAGACTTCACCTATAGCTCACATGGCATCTATATCTGTATGTCAGGGCAGGAGTACAAGGAGGCTCATGATATCAATGCCAGCCCACTATAGAAGCCATATGTACACACAGAAAATTTCTTGGAGATGACAGAGAAGTATTTTATAGAAAGCCAGTGGGAAACAGGAAGAAAAATTGGGGACTTAAAGACAAAACAAAACTTTAGAGTCTTAAAAGAGTAAAGGTCTGCTTTCTGTATAATTTAGTACTACATCAGTACAAAAGGCACTGCTCTCTTTATTTAACACACAGGACAATCCAGCAAATCTATTTGATTACATACCATTGTCAGAAGCAAGGAAGGTAGCATTATAGATGTTGTTTTTTACATTTGGCGATTCTCTATCCAAAACAGCAATAGTAGTGATCTGCCCATTCACAGGATCTATTTTCAGCCAGTTGGCAGGATCAGACAATTTTGTATATCTGCAAAATGAAAATGCAGAGACTCAAATACTTTTAATAAGAAACTTGACAAATGTAAATTTTACAGGTTTGATTACAAAGAGGCAAAGCCCCCATTGAGTTGCATGGCTGTAGGTGATAGGAAGATATAGAATTTTAAGGTAGAAACGTATGTATGTCTGTGGCAGTGATTTCGGGAGGTATGAAAAGGCGATGATGCATCAAAAGTGCAGGAACGTCGAAAGCAAAGCTTTCTGGGTAAGACAATGTACAGTCTCACTGTGGTGAGCTGAGGTAGATTTAGTAGATCTCAGTTCAGACTCCTGCCTACTTCAATTCATAACATAAGTACTGACAAAATGGCTCAAATACAGTCTCTAAATCGGAGCCCTGCCATTCAGAACCTGGAAGAATCAGAAGCTAAAGTGAACAGCACAAACCACTCCGAATGATTCACCACCTTAAGGGAGAGACAGAGCCTCACTACAGAGATCCCATAAAATCCCATTCCTACCAGGATCCCCCAAATGGGACCAAGCCTCAGACTTGTGTCCTTCAAAGAGTCCCACAGGCTTTCATCTGTAATAACAGCTTCACTTCTTTTAATTCCTTTTAAAAAATCTGAGCTGAAGTTTTAAAACTCAGATAAACACATAGATTGGACAAGCTATGCTATATTTTAAGAGGTGACATCTACGTCTTTAGTGGATCTATTAATTAGCCATTTAACTATCCTGATTTCTATGTATGGTGAACTAGGAACTCTGTAGTCATTTGTTAGCAGCATTCTGAAAACACTTAAACCAAATTATGAATTAATTTTTAAAATTATCTTTAGCGACTATGGAGAACAGTTGAATGCAGTAGGCCCTGCCAGTCATTTAGTCCCACCGCAGGATAAATTAGGTTTTTCTGAGGCTGGAAGTCCATATATACATATCTTATAGGTTTGTTGCTAAGATAAGGGGTAAACATCATTCCCTAGCCCATTTTGGCCTGCCATATGTTTTCATTTGGCTGGACGTGTGGAGAAGAAGAGAGAGCTTGTAATTTCCTGAAGCTTCCCTGTTAATTTACTGTGTTGGTTTTTTACATGTTTGATACAAAAGTACAGGCTCAATAATTAATATTTTTAGTGAAAAAGACAGTTTTTCCTTCTACTAACATATGAACAAATGCAGTCTTATATTTTTTAACCCAATAAAGTCATGGATGTCCTAAGAAGGAAATACACCCGAGAATTTAAAATTATTTCAGAATACATTTATGTCTCCATTTGATCTTTTTATGGGTGCTGAAGACTGAAGAATCCTATTTTTGTAAAACAATATTTTTTAATCTGAGAAAATATGAACTATTTTCTGTAAGACATGGGAATGTTAGAGCTCAAAGAAATGCAGCTCCAGGTAGGTTACTCATACACCAGTGGATGACCCTACACCCATGCACATACAGACAGAGCAAACTGGACCCAGTGGCTATAAAACAGAGTACATGAAGGTGGGAAGGAAATTCAGTAAGGGAAACTGGTAGGAGTGAGGGCGAGGGACTAGGGGTGAATATGAATGAATCTATGCATGAAATTCCTAGAGTAAATAAACATTATATTCAAAAGTAAGAAGCACTGGAGTAATTTTATCTTCTAATAATTACTTTTGGCTGTAATGGACGTTTTTTATAGGGTATATTTAACAATTTCTACAAAGGGCACAGAACACAATCTAATTAGGACACCGCAGTAGTGTTTCATACCTGATATTCTGTTGCATGTATCGATCGGGGTCCTGAGCAGTGAGTGTGGTCAGCATGGTACCTGCGTGGAGGCCTTCCTCTTGGCGAATGATTTTAGGATTTGGGGCAAAATAAGGATTTTCATTGACATCAATAACTGTCACAGACACAGTTGCTGTCGACTGAGGTGGGTGCTGAATCCCCTTAGCTAATGGCACTTGGTTTTCTGCAGCAACGGTAAGGACAAACATCCTATTCGTTTCAAAGTCAATTGGCTGAAAAAGAAGAATGGAAACCATTTTTTTTTTAGAAGAATATTTCGTTCTGCTGTGTATCTGTCTCTGAGTCTAGTTTCCAAAACATTAACTTTTACCCTTCAGTTAGCAAAAATTTCTTCCGTAATTTCTGGAAAGCATGCAGGATGGTCTCATTGAAACACACCCTGACAGGGAGATTTATGTTCCTACAATATTGCATGTGATTGTTGCATGGAGCTATTTATTTAGATGTCTGTAGAAACTAGATTTTAAAAAAAAAAATCATCACTGAAAACCAAAACTAGTAAATAATCTGAGGTTGCTGAGAACACAAGGATTTATAATCTCAAACTTTGGGGAAAAGACTGCCTTTTATCATGTAAGAAATCTTTCACTAGTCAGCAATGAATTGAAAAAAAATACTATATAGTTAAAAATTATATATAATTGAAAAATGCTATACACTTTTTTTTTAATGAGGCTAAATCCTAGTCCAGTTTAAGCGTCTCTCTGGGCTGGTGAGATGGCTCTGCCAGCACGCATGCTTGCCACAAAGCCTGGCTGGCCTGAATTCCATACCCCAGAACCATGATAGAAACAGCTGATTCTCACAAGTGGTCCTCTGACATCCCACACATGTGTCTTGGCATGCACATCTCTCCACCTCCAAAACAACCAACCAATCATTCAATGTAAATAAAAAGTATCTTTCATAAATTAAAATACACATTGTGGAATGAAATGTGCTTACACATACTCCTCTTAGAACAAATGATTTATAGGTAGATTTTTTTTCTCCTTGCTTAGCAAACTAAAAATCTGGCTGTCTTCTATAATAACTGTGAATATTTTGCAGGATTTTAAAACTCCCACATGACAACACTCCAAATGATTAACGCAATGTACATATTAACTGCTAGAGTCTCACTGAAACTTCTGTCACTAGAACTCTGTAGGAATTTCACTCTGAATTTCTATTGGTCAGTGAGTAATAGAAATCCAGTGTGTTTGGCAGTAACAGGGAAGGTCAGAGGGTGTTTTCCCTTGCTGCTGCTGGTAATCTAAGAATGACCAAGAGCTGAAGCTCACCAGAAAGCTATGTAATTAGCACAAAACACAGCAGCATCCTACCCCTGATATCTCCAAATCATCAAATCCACTGCAGTTTTCTCTTACTCTAGGGCTTTGAATTCTGCATGCCCATTGCAAACACTTTAAACAAGACAGGAAAGAAACTGGTAAGGCTGTAACATGTTCAATGACTGAAATGCCCCTTATGTATGTACATTTACTTATGTTAGTGGCGCCCATGCACTTAGAGACCTACAGCTCTTGTATCAACCTCATTTGTCCCTCACAAATGCACAAACACTTGGAGGCTGCACTCAAGCCTCCTTCCACCAAGGCTGTGTAAGTGGCGATGGCCACACAGCTTTGCAGGACAGAGCTGAGATGCAGACACAGAAAACTCAGTTCTGGGCTGGCACCATGGTTTCTTATTTGTAATGTGTCCAGGAGATTTCCAGCCCTCATGTGCACACAGCTCATAATTCCTGGAAAAGAGAACTTTCTGTGATGATTTCTCTCTAGGGCCAACAGGTGGGTTCATGTGATCAAGTGTTCTTAGGTGGAACAGATGGTCACCTGAAAGGCTTTTACAATGATGTGTTTGTTACTATGGAAGAGATTTCTTTTTGGGCTTGCCACTATATTGTTCTGTTTCTTTCTTTTTACAATCAAATATCAGAAAGCTACTCTTTTTTTTGTTTGCTTGTTTGTTTCTGCTTTTGTGAGTTGAGGTTTGTCTGTGTAGTCTTGGCTGTTCTGCAACTCACTCTGTAGACCAGGCTGGCCTGGAACTTCTAGAGATCCACCTGTTTCTGCCTCCTGAGTTCTGGGATTAAAGGCGTACGGCCACCATGCCCGGCTAGACTAGAAAACTAGTTTCTTAAAGTCACAAAAATAGCATTTAAAAATAGCTATGTAAATGTAAAATATTTATAAAATGTAGGCTCCCCTAACCTACTCGTTCCATTTTACTTTTGTGATTTGTCTTTTCACTCATTTACTCTCTGCCCAAACTCCATGAGAATAAGCACTGTATTCCTCCTCTCCCCTTTTCTTCCTCCCACTGCTCTGATGGGGACTGACCTGAGAACCTGGTGTATGATAGACAAGCACTCCAGTTATCAACGGATGGCCAACTCCTCGGGATGTGAAAGGCCACTAATGGATCAGCTATATTCACTTAACTTGGCTGAAGACACCATGTCTTCAGAATGGTAAATCTGTCCAAATTGATTTTAATTGTGGTGATAATGGGAGAGAATTTATGTTGTCCTCAGTGTCAACATAAATTAAACATTAACACATAATGCACTAAGTAGTCAGGAATTCCAGACTTGGTGGTATTTAAAAGGAAAAAAAGGTCCCAAGATTCTACAGCAAAGCAATGGGAGAGGGCACAGGCTGGTGCCTGCTAGGTAGCTGTCTGAGGTCTGTGGTCCAAAGGACACTTACTTTTACCACTGTGACTAGCCCATCATTGCTGTTGGGGTCTGTCAGGATGGCAAACCTTCCTGTAGGGTCTCCACCACTGATTCTGTATGCAGCATTCCAGGCTGGTGTGTGGGGTTGATCTTTGTCCGTGACAGTTAGGTTGGCGACAATGACATCCACCCTGTTCTCAGGGACTTCTCCGTAGAACTGCAAGAAAGACAAAGCTAAGTCTGAGATGTGGCCCTCGGAAGGACAAGCTGCCCGATGACACTGCCCTGATTTTACTGCCCCATTAAAGTTTTAAGATCTGCACTAAACAAGGAGATAGGTAATGCTGGTATTCACCCAGTTTATGTCTGACTAAAAGGAAAAGATGCTGGAACACTTTTTAGCCTCCCAGTATTTTTTTTTTTTTACACTTATGCTTCAGCTTCATTAGTATTAAAATTAGCATCCATTTGTGAATATCAGTGTGATTAATGTGAGGTCCAGAGAAAAGACTTATACATAGGAAATAACTTGACACGGGATCTAGGTAATTACTTGCTGAAAAAGTAGAACAAATCAGGCATTTATTTCAGGCATCTGAAATACTGGAAGAATTCTGTTACCACTACACCAAGGTATTTATTACAGGCAGAGTATTTTAACTTCTGTAACAATAACTGGGGGTTGATGAGGACCTACAGTGTTCAGATGCCCATTTTAAAGCACATGCTATAGAAACGTCTGAGTCAATGGCCATTCATCTATCAGGGCAAGCAAGTTCCATTTCTGTTTAACGTATTTATTATTCATAACAAAACTTCTTCCAAATACACCGCACTGCTGAAGCTCTTTGAGTGACAGGTTGTACTCACGGTCATGGCAGTAAACTCTGGAGGATTGTCATTGACATCTGTCACTGTGATGACGGCCGTGGCTGTGTTTGAAAGGCCATAAGTGGGATTGCCTTCCATGTCTGTGGCTTGAATTATTAACGTATACTGTTGCACTTTCTAAAAAGACAAAAAGATAACAAGTTAAATGATGCTAATTCCTCAAGAAGACATAACAGTTGTTCTGCAAAGGGCTCTTTATTACCCACAGAGAGCACAGCATCCTTCATTCTGATTAACATGACTTGCAATTTCCCACATGGAGTTTACTTTAAGTCAGGAAGCACAGGTCTGGTCCTTGTCTGGGGAGATTTAACTGTGTATATTCACTTTGACTCTTGAGAAGGAATGCACTGAATACTTTGCAGATGTGTGAAATTCATGGCTGAGTTGAAGCCTCCATCTGGTTTCAACCTTTCTCTTTTGCTACAAGACTGCCAATAAGTATGCAAGTCTTTTGGCATCTCAGAAATTAATTTCCAGACAGGTTAGAAGAGTAAAGGTAATGAGGAAGCCAAGAAAAGAGGAAATATATGCGATTCAAAAATTGATAAAGTATGTTTGCTTTCTCTTAATATTTTATATATGCATATATATTATACATTACTACATATATTCTGTATTTTATAATTAGCTGATAACAATATTTCTCCCATTCCTCATTAGTACCAACTGTTCAAAAATTACATAAGAGCTATTTACAGTTTTTAAACACATCAAATTTTCAGGCTGGAGAAGATGGCTTAGTGGTTAAGAATATTTGTTGCCCTTGCAGAGAACTGGGGTATAGAGCCCACAGGTTGGTCCAAAAGTATCTCTAACTCCAGGAGTTTGGATGTCATCTTTTGACTTTTGTGGGTTCCAGGCATGTATGCAGTATACATAATATCATATAGACAAAACATTCATACAAATAAAATAAAGAAATAAAACATTTTAAATACAAGTTCAATTCAAAGGTATACATTCAATTTATTAGTCCTGGAACACAACAGGTGTTTAACTGAATAGGTACAGAATGAATGGATCAGCATTGAGATATAATACAGTCTCTGTTGTTTTGAGCACCACCCAATCACAGATATAGACAAAAAACACTTACATGAAGGTGATTTTTATCAAGCAAGCACACATTACTTGAAAAATACAGATTGGCAATTTTAACAAAGATGCAAATGAAGCTATAATGAATGTTTAATGAAAGTTCAGATTATGTTAAAAATCTATACTGTCAGCCAACAGCATTTTATTTGCGGAAAACCTAACCAAAAGCATTACCTAAAGGCATTTGAAATCTCCATGATAATTGGCATAGAATAAAAAAGATCATACTCTTCAATGCTAAAGCATTCTCAACAACAAACTCTTGTCTTCACACTAAGCAAAACAAGTGTCACTGCAAGGGGCAGCTCCCTGGTTCTAAATGTAGCTGACATTATAAATGGCCATTCATACGGGAGACCTGCAGCACGGAGGAAAGGGGCACAAATTGTGGCGTTTGATGTTGTCATTAGAGGGAAGGGCAAGGACCAGAAAGAAATGGGATGGAAAGCCAACCTCACACACGAGAGTTTAAACCCTGCCGGTGGACTGAATGCCAATCTCTAGCAGATATTTACTTTAGTTTCCTCATTTCTTCTTAAAAGAAAATATATCATACTTTTTAATTGGAAAAAAAAACTGCAGATATGTAGTACAGGATGAACCATTTTAAGATTTTTATAACCCGCAGCAACATTTCACTACAGCCCAGAGTGGGCTCAATGGCTTTCCTTCTCAAGCCTATTGTTTTGGAGAAACTCTCAGGCCTTACCCCTTTAACTACAGGCAACAGATAGCTGTTAGGGAGTGAGAATTAGTCACTCCCAGGATGAGCCCTTTAAATGATTACCCAATTCAAATGGTCAACCCTGAAACCATATACACACAGGTAACAGCATTGTGCGTGTGTGTGTGTGTGTGTGTGTGTGTGTGTGTGTGTGTGTGTAGCAATAACAATTAAAGAAAGAGGCCATCAATTTGAGTAGTGAGGTGGGAAGAAGCAAGGGCTTACAGGGAGGAAAGGGAAGAGGGAAATGATATACATTTTTAATTAAAAGATAAATCTTATAGTTGCTCATTCACTTTCATCCTTTCGTGGTTACTGGGAAACCTCAGGGGGACATTTGATCAGCTTCCCAACTGAAAACTACAGAAATAAAAGTGTACTGTGATGGGGTCTGACAGACAGCTCAGCGGGCAAGCAGTACTGGCTACTCTTCGAGAAGACCTCGAAGAGGTCCCCACACCCATATGGTGGCTCAAAACTGTCTGAAACTCTAGTCCCCAGGTATCTGACTCCCTCTTCTGGTCTCTGAAGGTACCAGGAATATATGTGGTGTGCAGACATGCATGCAGGAAAACACTCATGCACAGAAAATTAAGTGACATTTTAAAAATGTATGACTATTTGCAAAACACATGAAATTCAAGAAGAAGGGATACCAAAGTGTGGATACATTGCTCCTTAGAATTGGGAACAAAATACCCATGGAAGTAGTTACAGAGACAAAGTTCAGAGCTGAGATGGAAGGAAAGGCCCCACCCAGGGATCCATCCCATATACAACCACCAAACCCAGATACTATTGCATATGCCAGAAAGATTTTGCTGACAGCACCCTGATATAGCTGTCTCTTGTGAGGCTATGCCAGTGCCTGGCAAATACAGAAGTGGATGTTCAAGGCATCTATTGGATGGATCACAGGGCCCCTAATGAAGGAGCTAGAGAAAGTACCCAAGGAGCTAAAGGGGTCTGCAACCCTATAGGAGGAACAACAATATGAGCTAACCAGTACTCCCCAGAGCTGTGTCTCTGGTTGCATATGTAGCAGAAGATAGCCTAGTTGGCCATCAATGGGAGGAGAGGCCCTTGGTCTTGCGAAGATCATATGCCCCAGTACTGGGGAATGGCAGGACCAGGAAGTGGGAGTGGGTGGGTTGGGGAGTAGGGTGTGGGGAGGGTATAGGGGGCTTTAGGTATATAGCATTTGAAATGTAAATGAAGAAAATATCTAATAAAAAACTGGAAAAAATAAAATAAATCTTTAAAAAATGTATGACTTATGAAATGCCATTTGTGTAGCTACTACAGTTCTATTAACAATGAAAATTCAAGTTTTATTTTTTATAATGCTATAAAACATATGGACATGCAGTGTTTTCTAATGTCTATTTTATTAAAAAATACTTAAAGTTATACAAACACAGTAGATACAATTTTGGATTGAGCTGAGATGTTGGGTTCCATTGATAATCGTTGAAATTTCCTATTGCTTCAAGCTGGTATTAAAAATCTTTAAGCTTCACAAGAACATTTTGTTGGCTGTAGTGGTATATCCGGGCTATCCCTGGCCTTGGAAGCTTGAGGCAGGAGCACTGTTATTAGTTCCAGACCAATCTGAGCTATAAAATGAATTCAAGGCCAATCTGGGCTGTAGAGTGAGACCCTATATCAACTACAAAAAGTCAAAACTTGGGACACTGTTCTTTCTTAAATACAATGTGAAAATCAAAGTAACCACCCACTTGATAAATAACATAGTCGCCATGTCTGAACAGTATGCTGGAAAATGCTCTTGCTTTTGGTAAGGCAGATGTGCTAGCTTATGATTTCAGCATCTGAACCATCTAGAAGGGACTGCTTATTTACATATGCTTGCCTGGTCCTGATGTGGGACAGTCCCAAACTCTGGAAGTACTCAGTGCTACATAGGATGCAGGATCCCATGTAGCTCCATGGTCTTCCCTCCCTCACTTCCTGCTCCAGATGATAGAAGCTCCTTTTAGCTTTGCTTATTTCTAACACCACCTCTCACTGACTTGTGCATTTTAGCAAAGCTACCTATGATCATTTTTTTTTCCCCACACTTTCTGTATTTATATTCAGTGTCATCATGGCCTGCTCCACCTCCATGTCAATTCCTCTGTCTACACCAGAAATTCTCCACCAGTGTGTCTGTGCCCAGGGAAAGTACCTTTTTCGATGTAATGACTTGGGAATATCACTGGCATATATAACGGGCTCTGGCTGGGGATTTTGTGGAACATGCACAGGACAGACCCTGCATCAACAACCAGTTCAAAGTGTCTGTAGTGTCTGGTTGAGAAAGCTTGGCTTTGAACAACTGCCTTTCTTTTGTTCTGGGCCACACAGGTGAAAGACAACTGTTCAAGGACTTCTGAAATTCCTTGAGGTAGAACTGTTTTGGGAATATGCCCTACAACACATTTCTCTCACCATGTCTAACTTTTATGTCTATGTATACTTCAATTTGTGTTTGCACCCTGTCCCTCAACACATATATACACACCAGAAAAGCACATAAAACTGCTTTTACAAGGAACTGAAAGTGGTTGTATGAGTGGTGGCATCATTATTCCTAATTGGGAAGCAAGAAATTCTAGAGGATTTAAATGAAGGCATGAAGGAGATATTGAGGTCAATGCCATAAAGGGTCTGAGATGCCAAAATAAAGACCTCTGCCTTCATTTCAGAAGGTGTGATGAGTCATTTACCATTAAGGAGACTCAGCATGTTTGCAGATTATGAATGGGGCTGCAGAGAAGTGAGAACTGAACCCTGTAGAAGTAGGGAATCACATGTCAGGACCAACAAGGAGGCCAGGGCACAAGTATAAGAAGTATTTGGCCTAGGAAACAGCAAACAATGGCCTTTTCCTGCTTTTTCCCAGGAAAAAAACACTGTAGAACAAAAAAATAATGGACAATACTAAATCAGAAACAGAGACTGTCAATTATGTCAGCAAAAAAAATGGCTGCAAGGATGTATTGAGCAACATGTCCACTGAATGTTGAATGCACCACCGTGCTACAGTATCCTGCCAACTCTCTCATGAGATCCATGTTACAGAGGCAGAAACTGAGGGTTGTAGGTTAAAGAAGGTCCAACAGCTCACACCAGGCAGAACCCCAGACTCAAACCTGGCAGAGAAGCTGTGGGAGGCAGTGTTGTTTTAATGTGTGGTTTAATAGTCTCATGTGTTTCTTCATCATGGGTTGTAACATCCTTTGAATTATGAGACAAAATGAATCCTCACTTAATTAACTGCTTCTTTCAGGTATTTTGCCATAGAAGTGAGAAAACTAACAGTTACTGGCAAACCTGAGACATGAAGAGAAAAAAACCAGAGGAGTTAAAGTCAGGAGTGCAGGTTTTTGGTTTTTTTTTTTTTTTTTGGTTTTTCAAGACAGGGTTTCTCTGTATAGCTCTGGCTGTCCTGGAACTTACTTTGTAGACCAGGCTGGCCTCGAACTCAGAAATCTGCCTGCCTCTGCCTTCCGAATGCTGGGATTAAAGGCGTGCGCCACCATGCCCGGCTCTAGGAGTGCATTTTTTAAAAAAGCCAAAAAATGATAGGATTGGGAGAGGTTGATGGCCTTAGATTTCAAAACCTTAAAGAAGAGACATTTTTTAAAACTGCAGATTAAAGAAAAATTAAAAGGTGACTCTGTTAAGCGTTTCAGCTGTTAGAGACTCCATCACTGAAAGGTGTCATACATCCTGAGAGAATGATAGTGAAAATTACTTTCCACAAAAAGCAAACTGTGAATTTTAATAGAAATAAAGGAATTCAAGCCTGTATAAAAAGTCATAGTAATTTAAGCCCAGCCTCAGGCAGAATTACCATAAACCATCCAAGATAGATGTATTTTTTTTCCCCCTTGGCAAAATGACTTTCAGAAAATGGAAAGCTTTCCATAATTTCCTCTGGTAACTCATTGTTGATTTTTAATAATTCCACTGTCAAGCAGTGATTTCTCATATCGTATCTAACCCATGCTCTCATAGCTTCCCATCTATTTCTGCATTAGTGCTATCAAGGGTGGCGATGGTTTCCCTGTGAACTGCAGGATATACTTAACTACAATTATACCCCACTTCAAGCTTTTATCCTGCAGGCTAAATATAGCCTCTCTGATTTTTAAACATGGTTGGTCTGCGTAAGGAAAACTGTCTTTAATTCTTTATGCCTCTTTCTTGCCATGAAACAGTCAGGCTAAACACAGAGGAATCTCAGGGACAAACTTTGTGAAGCCCTGAATTCCACATCTCACAGGAACTCTTGTGTCGAAGGAGAAATATTATAGTTGCAACCTGCACTAAATCTTCTTGATATAATTAATCTTACCCCAGAGAGAGACTACTGAAAAAAAATACTCTGTAATCTTATCCAAAGTATGACACTCATATTGAGTTTATGGGTGTGTCAGAATAGTGTTTCATATTATAGCAGACTAGGTGGGAAGACTGCTTAACTGTCTTTTTCTCTTTTCTTTGTCCAGTAAGTGTGGTGTATCCTTGTGTGACTATGCAAGTGTGCACCCCTGTCTAGATCAGAGGAGGATGCCAACTGTCCTGCTCTGTCTCTCTCTATATTAATCTATTGAAACAGGGTCTCTTTCATAGAATGCGGAGCTAGGCTGACCGCCAGCCAGCCCCAATGACTCTCTGGTCTCTGCCCCCACAGAGTGCTGAGTTTATAGACATTTTGCAATGATCAGCTTTTTATGTAGATTTGGAGATTCCAAATAAGGTTCTCCTGCTAGCATAGTGAACACATTTATCCACTGAGCTGTTTCTCCACCCCTCTGAACTTTGAGCGCACTGCAAAAATTAAATTCATCTTTGGATGTCTGAACATTTTTCCTGACTGGTTCTATTACTTGGTTATGCTGGTTCTAGAACAATTTTGCGTATATAACTAATTATAATAGCAATGTTGTCTTTAATTCAATTCACATGCACATTATTGAAGTAGAGAGAACATAAAAAATCAACTTCTCAACACCTTTGTCAATAATCTATATCATGGTGCATATAATGTCTCTACTTGACACAATCTGAGGTTCTGTTACAGCAAAAGCTGGCTCAGGCTGAAAATTGCAACCCACAATTTCTAGATGTTGACCCTTTAAAAGAATTCACTCAAACAATGATTATCGATGGCCAATGGCCCCGAGAATCTGAAAGACAAACGGCCAGGACACAGAATAGAAAAATGATGTCAAAGTTTCCTGACCAGTGCCTCGAGAAGGCACAAGAAGGCTGGAGAATAGGAAAGTTCAATGTCTAGAAAACCAGGCTCAAAAGCCCTTTCAGAGGCCATCACAAGCAAACAGTGGGACTCAGCTCTACGCATCCACCTGGCACATGTGCATTCTTGTACACTGTTAGACAATGTGGTGGTGCTTAATGTCATCAATGTTGCAGTTTCAACAGAACAGTATTCCAGAAGTATGAGTCTCAATATCACCAGCTTTAAATGCTCAACAGTAGAACTAACACAGTACCAGTCTTCAGACTTGGAAAGTAACTTCTCTTAGAGTTCAGGAACAAGTTCTAATAAAGATGAAAATTTCCTTGTATAATACCCATCATAAAATTCACAGAAGTTCCAAAGACCCAATCACATATGCATTATTTGTAGTCTCATTAAAATGAATTTGGATACATATTACTTGACTGATACGATGTCTAACTTGGTTCCCCACAAAAACCATTGACTATGAAGAAAAATAGAACTCTTAAAAAAACTTTAAAAATTTGAAACAAGAGAGTATTGGCTTAACTTAGTCAAATATCATCAAAGCTAATGTTAATTAATACCACACACACACATATCATTTATAACATTAAGTTCTCTGAAAACTCCCGCTGCTGACCAGAATGGAAATTAGCATCAAGGCTTGCCCGAAGACCACATGCTCCTCCAGCAGAATTTTGGGTCTGCTCACCTCTCGATCCAGACCAGCTGCCACAGTGATGATGTCCCCAGTCTCATTGTTGATTGTAAACATGTTGGGTGAAGGCGTGCTGGGTGCCTGGGACAGGATCCTGTACCGCAGCATTCCATTCAGGGCGTTTGGGTCATCTGCATCAATGGCGGTAACCGTCATCACATACGTCCCTAGAGAGTGAAGAGAAGTCAGATGATTATCTGTCATTTCAGGGCCCCTAAAATCAGGTATCCTTACTATGTTAGTGTGCCTCATTTTCACTTTTTCATAACACAAACATTTTAAGTCCTTTATATAAAAATACTTTTAGAATGCTCAATCATGGCATTGTAGAGGTCAGTCAGTGAAATGTTTGCCATGCAAGCCCTAAGGGCCAGAGTCAATGCCCAGAACCATGTGAAAGAAAATAAACAAAAAACAGTTATAGAAGGTACATGATTATAATCCCAGTGCTTTGGAGATGAACACAGATAGATTCCTGGAGCTTACTGCCCAGCTAAGCCAGCCTCACCTAACCAGTGCCAATTAAGGACCCTGACCAAAAAAATAATATGTGCTGTTCTTTTTTTTTTATTATTAGATATTTTCTTAATTTACATTTCAAATGCTATCCCGAAAGTTTACCCCCCCCCCGCCCTATTCCCCTGCCCACCCACTCCAACTTCTTGGCCCTGGCGTTCCCCTGTATTGGGGTATATAAAGATTGCAATACCAAGGGGCCTCTCCTCCCAGTGATGGCCGACTAGGCCATCTTCTGCTACATATGGAGCTAGAGACATGAGTTCTGGGGGTTCTGGTTAGTTCATATTGTTGTTTCTCTTCTAGGGTTGCAGACCCCTTCAGCTCCTGGGGTTCTATCTCTAGCTTCTCCAATGTGGGCCCCGTGCTCCATCTTATAGATGACTGTGAGCATCCACTTCTGTACAAGACAGCTATATCAGGGTCCCATCAGTAAACACTTGCTGTCCTATGCAATAGTGTCTGAGTTTAGTGACTGATTATGGGATGGATCCCTCGGTGGGTTAGTCTCTGTATGGTAATATGGGCTGTTCTTAAAAAGTGATATGCACTGGCATTCACGCACACGTGTACATCCCTAAATCCAGACATATCATCATAATAAATATCATTGAAGTGTAAAAAGAAATAAAAAATACATGTATTTATAGACTCCACTCTTTCCATACTTAGGAAACAAATCTACTTTATGATCCCCAAAGGGCTCAATGGCCAACTTTGAATGCAAAAGACAAGAAACTCAGATGCTACTGCAAACATATTTTATGACTATCCAGTCCTCTGGTTTCATAGTAGCATTTCATGGGGCTTTCTATGAGTGGTTCTCCCCAATGCCCAAGTCAGTTTCTGATAGTGAGCTTTGTAAAGGGCAAAGACCATTCCATTTCCCAGGGTCAGAAGGGATCGTGTAGTAGGCAGAACTGCTCTGCTACATTGGGCAGAGACTTGATACTGTGCGTCATTACTGCTGCAACGATGAAAAGGATACTGTCCCTGACCTGGAGATTCCAACCCAGAGTATTTTAGAAACTGAATCTGGAAACAGTCAGCCCATGAAGATGCTAAGAGGTACAGTCACTCTTTAGACTAGTTTGTTTTGTAAGATCTATTTAGAATTGAATCAGAAAATGTTCTGCCTCTGTCTTCCAGGAAACCTCTACCCTGAGTTTCCTTAGACATGGAGGAAGACCCCACTTACCCTGCACCTAGAATTGGCTATATCTTAGTTGTGCTATTCAAATGTCTTCTCAGAACTTGTCCCTTTTAGCAGGATATTTCAGCTGATCAAGCAGCGTCTCCACCATTACTCATTCTGGAAACTTTATATCATAGATGATAGCTCATTGGCTTTCCTTTCTCTCTCTCCCCTGTTGCATCCGACATTCCCGCAGGGCAGGAACTCTCCTATTACCACTGTGGCCAGTGCCAGGGCAGAGTGCAGCATACAGCCTCTGCTAAGCCGACATTGCAGCATGAAGTAATTGTTCATACACAATGTCTGATCTAAGAACTTGGAGTCAAAATTCTTATGGCACAGTTAATGTCAAGAGGCATGTCATATTCAAGCCCTGCCTGTTAGAGTGCTTCCAAAGCACAGACAGTACAGCCTGGAGACAGCTTTCCTCACAGTGGCCACTCAAAGGCTTTCATGCATGAGATGCCTAACTGGAAATTCATGGTCAGATATACAGTAAATACACTCTGCAAAGCTTATTTCTAACAAGGTCTGTGCAGCAGTGCAGTATGTAAAGTTTGAAACAACCAAACACATAGGAAAATGATACTTAATAGCAGAACATCCATAGTCAAATGCCCAACGTTTCTTCATATGTAGGATATTTGCATATCATATTTTGCATGAGATGCATTCTTTTATTATTTATTTATTTATGTGTGTATCACAGTATGCATGTGAAGATCAGAGGACAACTTTCTCTTTCTACCAAATATTCCCGAGGTTTAAACTCAGGACCTTTAGGTTTGGTAGCAAGTGCCTAAAACTGCTGAGCCATCTTCCAAGCCCACAAGGTCCAGTTTAATAAACATCTATTTTTGCTTTAATGTATTTTAAAATGTGTAAGACTGGAGGTCATCTTGTCTGACAATGTGTCTGAAGGAACCATAGAGGACAGAGCCCCCACATGCCTCTTTTTCCATGAAGATATAGGGGGCCTAGAGTTTAAGGCAGAATTGCTTCTGCCCACAGATTAGCAATACATTAGCGAGCTATAGGTATTGGTGGAGAGGCTCAACGTCCTACAGAGTGCAGTTTTAAATACGAATATTTTATGAAACAGAATAATATCTCAAAACATTAAATCTGACCAGCTGGCCAAATGTTTCCTTTTTCATGCCCTTATTGACTGAGTGCCTGGTCTGCTAGGTTTTCAGATTAAATAGGCCTCCCTGACCAGGCCATTCTGTGACTGGAATGTTTTTAGTACAAGAATCTGAACCGCCAGTCAAACACCACTTCACAAAGGCAAGAGGCTTTCTGCAAGTGCTGCCTCAAGGCCAGTCCACTTTCCTTATGTGAGCTGAAAGAGGGTTGTGGAGGACATGGCGGGGGCACTCTGGAAGTAAATACTCAGTGTGTCACAGCTGTCACCAGCGCTGCCATGCTTGGGGCTTCATTACCTGGTAACAGGAACACCAAGTAGCTTTAAGGCTTAGTGTTGGATTTTGCTGCTGTTTCTCTGTCTCCTGTAAGGGATTCTGTACTCTGTACACTGAAAGCCTCTCTCAAGCGACTCTCACTACATCAGCTACAAACCAAGGGAAGTCTACTATAAATTCCATAGTCTCTTGATTTTTAAACAACGTAAAACTCATGTGGATGTAGAGATATTTTGTTGTTTTCAGTCCTGTTTTTTCCTAAGTTGCTTCCTTTTGTTCCAAAGGCATAATGAATGTCAGATAAATTAAAAGGCATTCACAGGAATTTTCCTTATTGCTATTTCATACAGGGTTTTTCCTTTTCTTAATGCTATGACAGGGTCAATTAAAAACTTTTTTTTGAGGAAGTATATCTGATAGCCCAGGTTGGCCTTGAACTCAATATGTAGCTGAGGATAACCTTGAATTTCTGATCCTACTGCTTCCACCTCCAGACCACAGGGATTGTAGGTGTGGATCACCATGCCCAGTCCCACTTCTTACGCAGTGTTACAGATCAAACCCAGGACTGTGTGTTTGCTAGGCAAGCATTCTACCAACCAGGCTACTTCAAGGGCTCTCATACAACATTTCTTCAAGTCATGATCACAGTAATTTTCTAACTTACCAGGCTTTGATCCCTCTGGAACAGACCCATTCCAAACCTGGTGCAGAAACTCAGGTCTGTTATCATTCATGTCAATAACATTGATGACAATGTCAATGGGGTTCTCCACTTGATTGCCATTGATGTCCACAGCATGTGCCCTCAACTGCAAAAGCAACCAGAGGGCAGAGGCACTTGAAAATCTGTTACATGTGTTTACCATGCTTCCACAGTAGCAAGAGCATTCTGAGGACAGCCCTGCAAAAGCTGCTACCCTTCCCCTCCCAAGATGGAGGTAGCCCAGCTCTGAGGGGAGATGCAGTAGAGGAAGCCACCTTTCCTCTAGGCCTGGCCTAGGGCTCAGTACACCGCTGTTAACTGCTGTGACCCACATACAGAGCACATCCAGAGCACCAGAGGACCAAGAACCTGAGCTTTGTGATCCCCACATTGCTCTTGGTGGACAGAGCCCTGGTCCAGAGCCAACTGTGTCCGAATCTAAAATACCATTTTCTTAAATACAATAAATGATTTGGAAAATTACAGGTACACAGGGAATTTACAGAAACTTTTATGTTTTAAGGGTTTTCAGAGACATGAAGAAATGCATGCCTGTGTAAGACATTCCTCACTATACACTTAGCAGATGGTATCAGCAGTCACCTTTGAGAAATTGTATGTTGTTTTTCTCCACATACATAAAAGTCACTAATCTCCTTGGGCCTGAATGTCCTTCTAATGTTTTTTCACAGCAAACATCCACTGCATCCCTTTCAAAGACTATGCAACATTCCGTTGTAGTTTCTTTTTAGCCGGAATACTTTATAGTGTTTTAAAGTTTCCTTGTAATCTCTGGCTGTTAGTTACTTATAAGTATGTTCTTATCCAGTTAGAGTAGAGTCAACATATCCTTCTGATTTCTAGGTTACTAAACACATAACACAATGCAATTTTTATTACTGCTTTTCAATCCTTTTTAGAGATATTTTCCTCTTGATTTATTTAACAAAATATATTCCATTAACAAATTCTTAATACTGAAATTTAATTATAGTTATGTAAAATAATGAAGCTTAATGACTCTAAGTACTTGCAATTCTGTAATTAATTCCATTTTCCTGGTGTTGCTTTGAATGCATACATAGCAAGCATTTATAGAACAATTTACTCCAGTCTTGGATGAATATGTTTATTTTCTGAATTTCAACCACAGAATCTTAGATGGAGAGAAGTCAAAGAAAAACACACTGGTGTGTTTCTGATCATCAATAGGAACTGTTCTAACTAGAGTATTACGTGCTACCTCATTCCAATTTCCCTCAGGAATTTCAAAATGATGGGCTTGTGAATTAATCAAGGTAATGAGTGAGTTCTGAGTCACACAACGGAAAACATTTAACTTTTCCTACACTTGTCTGTTTAGTTCTAGGGGATCTACTATAGTTATAAGACACCAGGGTTTCTAAAGGTTTCTGCAGGTACAGGACTTTAAAAGTTGTTGCTGCATATGTAGCAGAGGAGGGCTTAGTTGGCCATCAATGGGAGGAGAGGCCCTTGGTCTTGAGAAGATCATATGCCCCAGTACAGGGGAATGCCAGGGCCAGGAAGCAGGAGTGGGTGGGTTGGTGCTAAACCTCCGTGTTAGAGCCATCTGAGTGACTTGAGACAGTGGCAGACTACACATACACACATGACAAGGAATATGAACACAGACTCAGCAGATGGAAGCTTACGTGAAACCGGGCTATCAGCTCTCGATCCAGAGGCTTTGTGACTGACAGCTGTCCTGAGATGGGGTTGATAATGAAGATGCCCGTTGGAGGCTGGTCAGCTCCTGGCCCAGTGACGCTGTATCTCAGGGACAGGTTTTTATCTCTATCAGACCTGATCTGAGGATGAAGTAAACAAATATATAAGCAGAAAACACATGCAGAATTGTTTGGGGACATACCACACTTCCAAACCTCGCTTCATCCCTCCTAGAACACCATGGATGTCTTTCAGAGCATCCCTTCTTTCTTCTTTCCTTCCACCTATCTCTCTTCCTCCTCTTCTCTGGTGTGTGTGTGTGTGTGTGTGTGTGTGTGTGTGTGTGTGTGTGTTGTATGCATGTCACATTTGTGTGTACACGTGCATGTGGTGTGGTTGCTTTCCGCCTTGTTTTTTGAGACTGGGTCCCTCAGTGCAGCTGGAGGTCCCTGATTCATGTAGCTGGGCTAGTCAGCAAGCCGCAGAGTTTATTGTTTCTGAGTCCCCAGCACTGAGGTCTCTGATGGGAATCTGAACTCAGGTCTGCATGCTGTGTGGAAAGCACTCTATGACTGAGCCATCTCCCAAGCCCATTCTTTGACTCTTGAAGATAGACTAAAAAAGAGACATTACCTATCCCCAGAAAGTCTTGGGGTAACCTTTTCATCTAAAGAACACTAGTTATGTCCATGCAAAATGTCAAAATTTAGCATTGTCTACTTGGTCAAAATTGCCAAGATAAAATATGTACAATACAGTAACAAGTGTCTAATTTAATAGAAAACATGGTATCTTCACACATCAGAAATGGTAAGAAGTAATAATTATCTAGCCACAGCTTGAAATAACCTTATGTGGGACTCTGTGGTTGGAAACAGGCCTGCACATCAGAATTCCTTGCTTCCATTGTACTGACGCAGTGCAACTAAAGCTTCCCACATGGTTTTGAGGTGGTAATAATGAAAGCTACAGTTCTCCTTCCTAACAAAGCATCAAAGAGAGGTTCTTTGGGTGTATTTTATACTCCAAACAAAAGGCAAGCATGTCAGAGCAGAGCAGCTTACAGAGATGGAAAATGGAAAAAAGGCAGAGACAGAAAAAGGGTAGGTTGGGCAGTAATAAATACAGATCCTTTAGCACTAGGTAAATGAAATTAATCCACCCATTTCATCTTAACGTAAGACATAAGATTTCTTAACATAAGACAAAATTCTATTTTTTAGTTGTATTTCATGAGGGTTGATAAAAAGCACCTCTATCTGGTATTATGTGCATTGTTAAATTGAATTATAATGCACATTAGGATATAATATACAACACAAATAAGTGACTTATTTAAAAGGCCCAAGTGTATACCTTTAGTATTTTGGAGTACTAAATAATCATAGAAACATTTGTATTTTAATAAATGAAAATATGATGATTCCATAATGTTTTACTTTTAAATAAATACTACTCTGTAGACTTTGCTTATTTTTTTCCATATCGGATGGTCAGATGGTATGTAGTGTAAGTAACTGCAAAATTCTCTCTTCTCAGATTTGAAAGGCTCCAGTTTTGCACTGCCCCAGGGACTCTGTTAATGGTATCAGAGGTCATTTTTCCTCTTAAAAAGGGACTCTCAAGTGCACTTGGTGCTGGCAGGTTTAGCAATGATTGCCCTTTATTCTTTTCCTTCTGTCCCAAACTATCTTTAGAGGGCAGAGATCACCATGGAAAGTCCTGGTTATGACTAGCATTTGAATAGTGAGAGGCGGAAGGGGAGGGACGGGATGGTGTTATGGCTCATGAATTCACAAAAGGCCTATCATTGAATGCCCTGGACCCAGCTATGAGTATAAATCATCCAAGAGACGACAAAGGAAAGGCTTCTTACTACATAGGAGGAATTCCACTCACACAAATTCAACTTTATGTACACATGTCATAAACTCTACTTAAAAACAAAACAAAAAAAATAAGGCAAACCAATTTCTAATGTTGTCTTGCCATGAAAATAATTATAATGACAGTCTCTTACTCTGACAAGCTCTTGAGGAAAGGGTCCTCTGGAGTTTTCTGGCAAGTTGATTGGCGGGATGACCCAGTCTCTCTTCTGCCTTTGTAGAGCTCCACTGTGCTTGGCAAGTTGTCTAGGGAATACTATTTCTTCAATTTCATGTGGTTCCTTTGCATTAAAATACAAGAAGACATTCCTGAGGACTAGGAAGTGCACTCTCTAAGATCACATCAATATTAATGGATACCTATGTGTGTAGGAACCACAGTGCATTATGAACAAAAAGTATAACTCAGGAGGCCCTTTCCCTGTCCCCTAGTTTAATAACAGAAAAGTGCCATGAAGTATTTGGGTTACACTATTCACTGGAAATTGAATTAGAAACAATTTATTATATAGTCTAGTTGAGTAAACTACTTGCAGTTTCTATAAACCATTCTAGAGAGTAGTTAATATTAAACCAAGTTTAATAGCACCCTTTTATATATTTCTCATTAGTTTAGACCACAGTTCAGGTAATGTGCCTACTGTACATTAAATTCAGATCTTGATGTGCTGAGATATAATTTGAATTCCAAGAGAAGTTTTAATACATACCGCTAAAGAATGTCTCAAATATTTATGACCCTATTAAATCCCACAGAATTAATGCTGTAATTATTCTAAACCTATGTCAGCAGTGATGGATGCAGTAAATGACCCACTTTGCACACTAGGCATTAATCTCTGCTATGTGTCAACATTTTCTTCCATTTCTCTCGATGTCTGTGGACATTTTAGCCATTAGGCCGTGCTGTCTCTGTGCAAACATCCTGGACAGTTTGCTGGAACAAGGAGAACCAACAACAACAGACACATCTTTTCACCTCATTAGGTACCAGCCTCCCACTTTGGATATCACTCAAGTGGCTTGAGGCCTTTCAATAGTTAATGGCTTAATATATTGTATTTTACATGATTTGAAACCTCAACAATAGTATAAAAGAAAGCAATGCATTTTAGTATATTCATTTATATTTGAATATGTATATGCACATCACATTTACAATTAAATACCATGATGGCCTGTGTTGTTATCTGTGACTGTAGTATTCAAAACATAGTGGTTAGAGTTCAAAGTCATGGCCTTCAAAGTATATGTGGGCGTGACCCTAAAACTTAGTTTTAATAAACACAAAGAACCTGGTATTTATAAACAACATAGGATATGTGAAGCCATGGCTCTATTTCATTTAAAATTCTTATATAGGTATTTTCACAGAATAAGTGTTCAATGAACATTTGCTGAGATGAATAGGTCTCTGTTGGAAACACACGTTATTTATTTCACTGTGGCTCATAACAGCTTTCATGAGAGAGAGCATATCACTCCTCAAAATCTGTAGCAGGATGAATATTTCATGCTACCCAATTTGCTCTTGAAAAAAATAGGACAAACCTCAACCCTTGTTGCCAGAAACACTTTCCTGTCCCCACTGTAGATCTGTACCTCCCACCTAATAAATTTGACTGATGACATCTTCCCAAGATGTGTTTATTTTGTGGTTACACTTAACAGCTTGTAAACCATCTCAGAAATGTAACAGAAACTAATTCTAATTCAAATTAAATTATAAATCACAAAATATAAACAAACCTCTCCAAGGCAATTCTGGTTGCTTGAAATATACTTAGCCTATTATGTTAGCGATGCAACCAAATACTGCTAAAGAGACTGAAGCTGATAACAATGGAAACATTGGCCCTCCATTTATATGGTAATAATTAAACCCATATTCAGTTAGAATCATAAATCAAGTCGTTAAGCATAAGCTCCAAAGCTGGATCTGGGTACCATACCTTCATAGGCTCCTCAGTCAGGGTTGGCTCCAGGCTCAAGTTAACAGCTACCTGCCACTTTTCCTGGGTTTCTTTGTCTTGGGCATATATCAGGAACTTTGCTTGCTCTGCAGTGAGAGGGAAGCTTCTCACAGCATACACCGTGCCATCCTCGTCCACCTTGAAATCTGCTGGCTCGCTGCTTTCATACTGAACTTTCCGTTTTCTATTGCAGTTGCTGAATTTCACTGAAAAGGAGTACAAGTGCCTGGTTACTCACCAAGGTGAGCACAGTTCACGCCATAATGTGTTAAATTATACAACACAGGAGCATGAAATCACAGAAACTGTTTCCACACTGTGTGTGCCCAAGTTCCTGAGCATGTGTGTGACTGGCCCAAGTGCCCACAGATATGAAGACCCGAGCTCAAGCTTGCATACCACTCTTCAGGAGCCAGCCAGCCCTAGGAATCTGCCTGCCTCTGCCTCCTTGGTCCTAATATGAGAAACACACATTATAATTCCTGGGATTCCTACACGGGAGATCATACTTGGGTCCTCCTGCTTTCACGGGAAGCAGTTCACTAGCTGAGCCATCTCTAAGACATTAGGATGCTTATCTTCAGACTACAGTCCAAGGTGAGTTCTCTCTAACTTCAGATTATGCACACGAAGAAGACTATACCAACCTTACCCAACAGCAGGATGGTTGAAGAATAAAAGAGTTACATTTACACTGAAGTACTGAATAGGTACAGGCCTTTTTATCCCTTGTCTTTCATAAACTCGAAGTGCAACTATGGCCAGAGGATGCACATTTTGCTGAGGATCTCATTATCTAGAGATAGAGTGTTCAGGAGGGTTTGCCTAGGCCTCGTGCGAGGAAATAGTAGGCCACTTACATGGCAGAGAGTTAAGCATCCTTGGATTTGACCAAAGTGCCTTGGACCAAACTGCCCTCAGAGAAGAAGGCATGACTGAACCAAGGTATGGATAAGTTGTTTCCCTGCATCTCCTTGTTTAAGCCTCTCCTTCCATCACCATCTCTTAGACACGGGGCTAGCAGGTGCTCCTGATTTCAATGTTGCACCCTTGTGCGGGGATTGCTTCCTGTTTCCCTCTAAGATCCCATCTTCCCTCAGTCCGTGCTGTTGCTGATCTTCCTCACATACCAACCAGAGTTCTACCAACAGTTTCATAGCTGAGCCTCACACTCAACTGGAGAGGCATTAAAGCCTGGGTTTCTCAGTTGTAATAACCCTGCACACTTTCTGCCATAGGACCTTAGATAAACACTTGAAGGAAGGAAAATTCTGGGCATCTTCATCAACACCCATAATATGTGCTAGAATCATAGAAACTCAGAATGAAAAGCAAAAACAAAACACAACAACAACAACAAAACAAAACAAAATTGTTCATTCCTATTCCTCAGGGTACTTATGAACTTTTGGATTCTTAATGTAAATTCTCACCAAATGAAATAAACATGCATCTTAAAAGATTTAAATAAGAAATAAGTCAATGCTTAAGGAGGAGGATCTTAACGATTTCCATGGGTCATTCATGCCACTAATAATTGGGTTGACTTGAAAATGGGCGTGGGGGAGTCAGCATTACAAAATGCAGTGCCAATCCGCCTGCGTCTCAGATACTGAAAGTTAGACTCCACATTTACACCTGGGCATGCTCAGGACAGTCTCTGAGGAAGATCATTTCCTTTGCAGTCCACCTTCCATCTTTCTGAAGAACGATGCATAGGGAAGGCAAGGGAAGTCACCACACAGAAAGTGGTTTTCATTTCCCAGAGAACTAACGCTGCAGTTTGGTCATGACTATATGGGACACAACTGGCAAGTGGTAGATATGCCTGTGTACTCATGGGTAATTTTCCTGTTTCCCAAGGATGCGAGGAAAACTTCTCTCCCTTATTCATATTTGGGTTTTAGACACAGAGTCTCCTATAATTCAGGCTACTTGCAACTGAATCATGTAGTAGACAATGACCCTGGACTCTTGATTTTCTGGCCATACATCTGGAGCACTGCAACCCAGATTAAGAAGTCCTCTGTCTCACACACCAAGTGAAAATGGTCCTTCCAGTTCCGTTCACATCAATTCACTGTGACAAGTACGAACTATAGCTAAGGTCTACACTCACTCATTTACCTTCCTAGATGTAATAAAATACTTTAACTATTGAATATATAATGTTTCACATACTGCCATATATATATATATATATATATATATATATATATATATATATACACACATCTTCAATTTCCAGTCATTAAAAGTAAAAATAAAACTTGTATCTGCAACTAAATTATGTTAACATGTAACATTGATTTTTGATCTGTAAATATCCTGAAGTACACTTAGTACTGCAATCTTATATTTGACTAAAGTATTTTCTGGAGAATGATGGCATTTTCTTCATTTCTTTTATGTAAGTTAAAGACTACAAAGGGAAAACTAAAATTGTTTTTGGAACCTCACTGAGAAGTCAAGATGTTAGAATTATGCCATAATTTTAATTAACACAAGTAACTTTTTTGATATCACAAAAAGAAATTCATGACATTTCAGTTTGCTCAGAAATACCTAGTCTCTTTTGCATTTCCTACTACATTTCATCACAGTATCATGCATCCTCTCCCCAAGACACATCTGGATCACTGCAGCTGTGTCCCGGGTCGTCTTTCCTAGTTGCAGGTTACCCAGTACTAAGCCTATATGATTTTATCCCTTTATATGTCACCTGTGACACAAGCTATATATCCATCATGCCAGCTTATAATGCTCTCCTAACTTTTTAAAATATTTGTATTTTGCTTTTAAATTGTATGTATGTTTCTATGTATGTGTTCACTCTGAATCTGTAATGCAAATTTTATACAAAAGATTCATTAACACTGTGCCCATTATAACGATCATTCTAATAAATTTCTTAGTAGTCTCCTATGACTATGCCTTCTCTCCTTAAAAAGAGAGGAAATTTTTAGGTTTTTGAAAGGGGCTCTTAGTCTTTTATTTTCTATGACAACTAACTGTGATAAGAATAATATAAGTAAGTGTTTGTAAATATCTGTGAAAATATTACCACATTAAAGAAAAAAGACAAAAAGAAAGAAAATGGACTGGCATCATAAAGGATCTCTATACAAAACTTGCTATATCAAAACCCTACAGCAAAAGCCAACAACCAATGCACAAATCCAAGGCCTTCAAAGAACCTATAGTAAGTATTCATATTTAAGTTGGTGGCAGGAGTAGTTAGAACTAATTATTTGTAGACAGTGAAGCATTGTGAAGTAGAGTTAAAATTAGGTTGAAGGGGCTGGAGAACTTATTATGCAAGCACAAGGGTCCGAGTTTGGATCTTGGGTGCTAATATAAAACGCTGGGTGCAGAGGTTCAGGTCTGCTATCCTAGGACCATGGAGGTAGCAAGAGAAGAATTCCTGGAACTCACTGAAACTGTGAGCTCCAGCCTCAGTGGAGACCCTGCCTCAAAAGAATGAGGTGAGAAGTCACTGAAGGAGAATCTGATACCAAGCTCTGGTATATAATCATTACTTCTGAATGGGGCTAGAGATGCTTAACAGTGCCTGAGACCCTGGGTATACACACACACACACACACACACACACACACACACACACACACACACACAATGGGATAAGCAGATGATTTGATGCAAGTCATGTAAGCATGAGACCCTGAGCATGATGCCCAATCAGTGTGCCCTTGTGGTTAAAGGATTGAGACAGGTAGATCCCTGACTCATTAGCTAGCAAGCTGGTCTAGCCACATTGTCAACACTCAGATCAGTGAAGAAACCCTGTCTCAAAACAGGAAAAGTGGAAGGAAAAGAAGGAGAGAGAGAGAGAGAAAGAGAGAGAGAGAGAGAGAGAGAGAGAGAGAAAGAGATTTGACATTTGACACTGAATTGGGGTATACTTCACAGATGGGTTTGCCAAGCACATACACACAAAATCATGAATACACCCATAATGACACGTCTATATATCATATATACAATGTTTCATGCACAACTGTGTCATATAATTTTGTGCATTCAATCAATACAAAAATTAAAGCCAGGCAGTGGTGGCGCATGCCTTTAATCCCAGCACTTGGGAGGCAGAGGCAGGTAGATTTTTGAGTTGGAGGCCAGCCTGGTTTACGAAGTGAGTTCCAGGACAGCCAGGGCTACACAGAGAAACCCTGTCTCAAAAAAAAGAAGAAGAAAAATTAATACTTCACTGAAAAATAATGAACATAAATTTCAATGGAAAAAGTCCTCTCCATTAGACACCAGTTCAGGCTCTGGCTCACCCTGCTCATCAGCTTTAGCCACCTTGTGTTATTTTAAGTCGTACAAATTAAAATCTGCCTCAATTCTAGGAGAAATGTGTGAATTTCATTTGTTGCCACCTAGTCAATGTTCACTGCCTGTTGTCATCTTTGCCTGAGGCTGGATGCAGCCAGGGAGATTTTCTCCCACTTGACAATGTGCTAGGACCAAGACGGAAAATTTACACAAGATGACTATATTTGTACAAAAACTGTATCATTAATAGTAGAAAAGTGCCAGGCTTGGTGGCACATGCCTTTAATCTTAGCACTCAGAATGCAGAGTCAGGCAGATCTCTGGGCTCTCTGAGTGACCAGGCCAGCCTGGTCATAGTAAGTTCTCAAAAAGCCAGATCTACATAGAGACACTTTACCCACTATAATATTTATATTTGTAGTTATAAATAATAAACTATGCTTACTTATAGTCATGCGTCTCAAAATGTTGGAGCATAAAAACAAAAATTGAACCAGCAAAGACCATTCAAAGAAACAAATAGTCTAGAGATAGGTTTAATTAATAAAATTAGTATTAAAGTTTACCTTTGAGGTTGAAGGGATGTATGTCTATATCTATATCTATCTCTCTATATGTATCTGATAAATGCCTATCTATCCATCTGTCAATCTATTCATCCACCCCCATGGAACTATCTTGCTCTTATTGTAAGACTGTTTTCTTATGAATTGTAGGTAGATAAAAAATGAAAGAGAATTTTTACTTATGTTTTAAAAACATGAAGGACTTTTCACCACATTTCACTATACAACTTTCAGAAAATGTGATGCAAAATCTATCTTAAATTTTAGGAGTGAAACATTCTCATATATTTGGGGTAGATGAAAAGCATCATGTTTTTGTCAAAACCCACAGAAGTTCAGAACTTAAAATGAACCTTACTGTAATTTATGCACTCCAGTTAATTCCATCATGCCATTGTTTATTACTGATGATAAAGAAAGTGTCGCTGGGTGTGGTGGTGCACGCCACGCCTTTAATCCCAGCACTCAGGAGGCAGAGGCAGGTGGATTTGAGTTCGTGGCCAGCCTGGTCTACAAAGTGAGTTCCAGGACAGCCAGGGCTACACAGAGAAACCCTGTCTCTAAAAACCAAAAACCAAAAACCAAAAACCAACAACAACAAAAGAAAAGTGTCATAGGGAATGGGGGTGTCATAGGGAATGGGGGTGTTACTAGTGGGGGGACATTGTGGAGTAGACTGGGTGTCTATGTACAGCTGTAAAAGAGTTGGTTTTACTCTTAGGAGCTTTATTTTTATTATTTTAATTCCATGCATACATTTCTGTTGGGGAGGGGAGATATGTGCACTGGAGTAGATGCCCCCAAGGAGGTCAGAGGCATCAGAGCCCCCAGAGGTCAACTTCCAATTGTTGGTTAGCCTCCTAGTGTGTGTGTGTGTGTGTGTGTGTGTGTGTGTGTGTGTGTGCTGGGAACTGAATAAAGAGTTTGGCAAGACCAGGTAGCTCTCTTCACTGCTAAACCATCTGGTTTAATTTATTTTTAACAAAAGCTTTCTTATAGAAAATGGTCTAACTTTTCACATTATAAGAAACATTCCAGGCAAGAATAGTTGTGAAAGTCCCCAAAACTTTCCTAGCATTCCAGTGAAGTGTGTCAATTTGGCATCATTAAGAGCTGGAAAAGCTTTCAGGATAGCATTTAAAATGTAAATAAAGAAAATATCTAAAAAAAAAAAAAAAAAAAAAAAAAAAAAAAAAAAAAAAAAAAAAAAAAAAAAAAAAAAAAAAAAAAAAAAAAAAAAAAAAAAAAAAAAAAAAAAAACAGAAAAGAAAAAAAAAAGAGCTGGATAATATAACCAATCGACTATTTACACAATACCAAGTTGCTCTTTGATGAAAGTCATAACATTTTATTAGACAAATCGAACAAAATTAAAATTCTGTTATTTTATAATCAAGGGATTTGATTTGAAAACTTCTTTTGACAGGTCCACTACCCATATATTAAAATACTAATTTTACTTAAGTGCTCAGACAACACTAGAAACGGGGATTGAAGTACGAGAGGAAAGTAAATAAATGCATTTATTTCGGAAAGTAAGTAAATGAAAGTACAGGTTTGGCACTTGGGATCAATCAAATGTATCAGTCTGCGCATAGTTCGGGGTGTGTTGCTACACACATCAGAATATTAAGCAAGAAAATATAAGTAGACTACTGTATAGTTTCATATATAACATGGAAACTACATAGAATTCTGCTAACCTGAATTATAGAAAAGTAAACACTAGGGAAATAATTATTTTAAAGTACTTTTTTTCCCTTCAAGCAGCATCTCATGTTAACGTTACCCAAAAAGCCATAAAAATCCATATAAAACATTAACAGGAAAACACAGATTATACCTATTAAATGTATTAGCAGTTAACTATCCCACATAAATGCAAGTGCAAATGTGCTAATATTCACATGTGGTTTACAGTTTTCATTCAAGAAAAAAAACATCACACTATATTTAAAAGCAATTATAGAAAAATATTCCTAAATATTTTCATGTTTAAATATGTTTTTAAAATTTTCGTTAGATTTTTTTCTACTTTAATTGCCATTTTTGAAAGTCTATCAGGAAAGCAAGGCACTGATTCTCAGTGAAGGCTATAATATTTCATCAGACAAATAAACTTGAAATTCTATTATTTTAGGAATAGTCAAATTATTTGACTTGAAAACATTTCTTGACAGCTCCTTCATACATTATCCTAAATTGTTAACTTCACAGAAGTGCTCAGACAAAGCCAGGAATGTACTGAACTTCCCTGCACAGGAGGACAGCACTGTGTATTCATGAACTGTGTATCTGTGAATGGAGACATGAGGAAGGAAGTAGGTGGAGCCGTCACCTCTCCATCTTGCAGTGTTTGAATACATAGCTTGCAAAGCAAGGCAGAATGCTTTCCCTCATAAGTATGAAGTCCATTCCAGCTTGCTCTTGTCACCCTCAGACAACCCAAAAGGTTACCTTGAGAAATGCTTTTTTTTTTTAATTTTTTTTATTACAGTAGCCTTTGCAGAATCTATCAGTTGTCTGCATAGATGTATTCACAATAGGGTAAGTTAGGAGAAGCTTTAGGAATGACCATGGATCATTTGCTGAAAAAGCTCATTATATTTTCTTTAAATATAAATTTATGCAAAGAAAAAAACATGGGGCTTATGCAAAAATTAAATAATATTTAATACACTTAATACATGCCAATCTTCCAAAAGAAATATTTTAAAAAAAACAAACCCTCAAATGGGTTCATGAGATACCCTTTTTGTAACAAGTTTTATGACTGCAATATCAAGTTATTCATTAACACCAAAGAAAACGTCATCAACAAGTGTTGTGTTGGCAAAGGACAATGCAGTGTCTTTTTCTTCAAATACCAGGAAGCCCTGTCCTGTCATAGGCTACAAGGGTTGAGTTTATTCAATTTTACAATCCTTCTTTTTCCTCACCAAACATAATGCCAGTGTTCCTTATGGTTTTCAAAGGCTTTCCCTGAGGGCTTCAGAGCACTGAGAAAAGCATACTTCAAGCACTCATCGCTATACTTCTCCTGGGCTTAATAACTTCTCCCTGGGATTTCAAACATAACACCACCTAAGTATCACGAGTCAACTCGATCCTTTTCTGAGAGCTGGATTTTTGATTTAAAACTGTATGCTCTCTGTGTGTAATGTTATTTTTACAGGCCTTAGCAGTTTTCAATTAAGTTCATTCAGGTGCTCCAAATGCCAGGCATCTTAGTTACATTTTCAAGTGAAAAACTCTCCATCATAAATCTCCAGTGAATACCATCTAAACATATTATTAAGGGTGGGGAGTCTTCCAGGGTAACTTGGACACTCCAATGACACTCCAGTGACAAGGAATCTCAAGTCCCTATCGTTGTACAAAGTGCAACCAGTTAGTTTCCTATTTTCTTATACATCTATATGGAATTAAAATTAATGAGTAAACTTTTATGCACAAGAGATTTTAATGGGACTAATTGTTAATCACAAAATACAATAGAAATAAAGGAATAAAACCAAATAAAGAGAGGGAAGATGCAAGGGATAAGGAATCAAAATGAGCCACATTAATTATTCCAAAAGCTAAAACAATCAGATGATTAAACTCATACACATCTTGCCTCAGAACTAAAGAATGGGTTGTATGTGCTCATATAAAACATTGGAGTGCAATTAAACTCAAAGTAATTTAAGTTGAAATATTAACAAGAACACATTGATGCTAAAGTAGTGATCAGGTTTCCTTGAAGGAGTTGGTGGGGAGAATGAGAACACTTGGTTCCACCTTCACCAGCAACTTCTGCAGCAGGAGATGCTATATGAAGGATACGCCTTGCAATTGGCACATACAGGTCTTCCTTAAAACACAGTCGAGTGTGCTGGATAGCAGGCTCAGTCGGTAAAGTGATTATTTCGCAAACATCACGGTGTGAATTTGAATCCTTAAATATCATGTAAAGGTCAGCTGTCCCCAGTGCTAGTAAGACAGCAGCAAAACCCTGGAGCTCAGTGGCCACTGTGTCTACTCAGTAGTCAACAGAAGGATCAGTGGGAGAACCTGGCTTTAAAAACAGGGTGGAGAGAAACAAAGGAAGATGCTGGACCTACAAATATGTACCTATGCATCCATGTGGGTGGACATAAAAGGTAGGAAATAAAACTTCTCAATTGCAAGAAGGTTTAGGAGACAGTCATAAAGGAGCATTAAAATATAAATTCAGCTCTTTTATAATAAAATGGTTAATGTTTCTAGACTGTCTAAGGGCAGCTGAAAACCAATTTGAGATCATTATTCTATTGCCTCTCCAGTGTCTTATTCTCTGGGGACAGGATTCTAATGAGTAAAGCCATTAAACTTCACTTATCAAGTAATACTGCTGCACAATAAACAGCTTTATCAAAAAGCTAGGAACCTGGCTTGAGTGAAGCTTAAAATTGCAGAGAGTCGGTGATATGCTGATAACCCATCCTAGGGTTCGCACATGCTGTGTTTGAGTCATGCTGCACATTCAACAATGTCAGTCCACGATCTAATTTGTCAACTTCCCACGGGAATCCAAGAAAGAAATCCAAGGCTCTAGTTTGCTCAGAAAGCAAGACTAGTGAAGTATATCTTTGTCCGGTACTGTTCATTTACCTCCCTCTAGACCATGAGAGGGTAGAGGTGATTTGATCAAAAGGCAACTGTGCTCTGAACCAACTAAGAAATTGTAGTACCACCTTTGGAAATTGTAAGTGGCTGCTATTGCAGAGAGCTTTCTAAGAGCCATACAGATACGGCAGAGTTGATAGGGCAAAAATACCCTGTTCTGGTTAGGACATTCACAGCCTGGGATACTGCCCTTCCCTGCCACTTAGATATCATGTGGGATTTGTACATGCATGATTCAGGCTCTTGCTACCAGGCCTGGCCATCTGAGTTTAAGTTCAAAAGCCTATATGGGAAGGAGAAAACCAACCTCTGACCTCCAAACACCTGTCTCACATACACACCATATGCATGTGCATGTACATGTATACATACATACAATAATCACCATAAAAAGTTAAATTAAAATTTTAAAAATGAGCAACTTAAGAGTTGCTCTCTCAGCATAAAGTGCTCCTTGCTGAGCACAGTGGGGGTAGAGGCGGTGCTGTTGAGTAGAGATATAATAGAAGCCATTTCTGTTGCCTGCCTCCAATAATAGACCTGCTATAGGTATACAATGAAGACCTGGAGATACATCTCAAGTGCTCAAGAACATGTTGCACTCACCTTGGGTTGCTCAGAATGGCTGTTTACCTCCAGCTCCAGGAGACAAAATGCCTCCTCTGGCCTCTGCAAGCACTGCACTTGTGCACACAGCCACACTGATATACACAATTAACAGCAAAACAGTCAATTCAGGTTCTGGTGCCCATGGACGGCATTCCAGGTAGGGTGGGTGAATGTTCCTCCACATTGCTGCAACAATGCTCAATGATTTCTATGGCATCCCACCCTTGTGGACATCCAGAATGATAACACACGCCTCTCTTGAATTGGCATGACACATCTCTTTCCAGCAGGGTTATTTAGAAGTTGCTGCCCTATTCCCCTCTGTTACAATTATGAAAGAACACATCAGATAAAGGTACGACAGAGTCAAACCAGGAATGAGAGAGCCAGCATCCATTCTGTGACGAGTGACCAGAGTCACAGCGCACACATGTAACTGTGCAAGGCTGAGAAGTCTGTATAGGAGATGGAGCTCAGGAAACGTATAGGACTATTGTTGTAATCCATGCTAGCCCACCACATCGTAAGAATGAAATAAATCAGAACCATGCATATGGTAGGTAGAACACAAAAATTTAAATATCTAACAATTTCTAAACATTCTGATAGTTCTCTATCAGAAGAAAATATTAGAAAATTATTGTGATGTCCTAAAATATTACAAAATCTGTTAGAAAAAAAGCTTAATTTTCCTTTTTCTCAGCTAAGGCAAGTGGTAATATTAAATTACATCTATATACAAGTAAAAAAGTATTTAAAAAGAGAGTAGAGACTCATTGTCTTATGGAGAAGGAAGCTGAAAAAATCAAAACAGAAGCATGGACACTACAGAAATAATTATGAGGTTGAAATATGATATGTAGGTTTCTGATAGTCTAATGATGTTATGCATAAACTTTTAAGTCTTAAACACCCAGAAATGTATCAGAATTACTGTCCTCTCCTTTCTATGCTTCTTAATGACTCAAAAGATGCTCAGCACAACCCTTGGCTTCATTGATGCTCTTCTCCAGGCTTCCTAATGTCCTGAAATCAGATGTAGCTCTTTTGGGGACAGAATTGAGTCACACATATGTAAATCTTTTTATCTCAGCACAGCAACTGTCTTGAAATAGACCGCAAGAAGAAAATACACACGGCAGTGGTAGCACTTGGGACTTGGGAGGCAGAGGCAGGAAGAGGCAGGCAGATTTCTGAGTTCCAGGCCAGCCTGGTCTACAGAGTTAGTTCCACAATATTCAGAGTTATACACAGAAAGCCTGTCTCGAAAAACCAAAACCAAACAGAAAGAAAGAGAGAGAGAGAGAGAGAGAGAGAGAGAGAGAGAGGTAGGAAGGAAGGAAGGAAGGAAGGAAGGAAGGAAGGAAGGAAGGAAGGAAGGAAGGAAGGAAGGAAGAAAGAGGGAGAGAGAGAGAAGAAGAAAGAAAGAAAGAAAGAAAGAAAGAAAGAAAGAAAGAAAGAAAGAAAGAAAGAAAGAAAGAAAATAAACAAAAGAAACCAAACCGAACCAAAGCAAGCCAGGCCTAACTCTCAAAAAATTTCAACAGTGTGGCTTCAACACATAACAAGGACATAGTTAAGAGTAAATATGTGTCCGGAGCACTGCACTCACAGGTACAACAAGGAATAAGAAATTATGTATTTCATGGACCGTGGCTAAAACAATGAGACACAAAGAACAAACTGCTTATTAGGAAACAGTAAAAGGACATCTTATTAGCCAGAAACAAAAGCCACTGGGGAAAAAAATTATTGCATCCCAGACATTGAAGTTAAAAAACAATGTGTATTTCTTTACTTGCTCGTAAGAGAAAAAAGTATGATTATATATGAAGAACTACCAATTTTACAATAAAGTCCTTGAAAATATGTCATGATATCAAACTCATTTTAGAAGCCAAATTTCTAATATCTACTATTAGTCTACCAAAAAAATACACATGATCACCAGGTACTAAAAGGGCTTTGGTAAGTTGGATTTTTCAGAGCCAATTATTAATGTTTAACAAAAGTAACTGCAGGGCTGTTACATTTAAAGTTGCCTCTGCTTTCTGAATATTATCAAAATTATATATATATATATATATATATATATATATATATATATATAGTCTTTAATAAATAAATTTCACAACAAAAATAGATATAATACTCATTACTTCATCAAGGCAGTGAGGTTATTCAAAGCAATTATATAAAACTCCTAAACTGTTAACAGAACTTAAGTAGTAAAATAAATGTGCACTCTTAAATAAAACACCAAAGTCTGAATATAAATTTATTAATGCATTTTTAATTATTACCTAAGAAACATCAACCAACCTAGAAAAGTACAGCCTCATATTATATTTTTGTGATCATCTGTGTTTTCCTCCCTCCAGGTCTCTAAAGAATTGTTCCATAAGTTCTTGGAAGTGTCTGTGATACCAGAATGTACTGTTCCAACACAGAATAGCCAGTTCAAGATATTCCAGTGTAACTCAGACATAAGTAAAGTATTGGCTTGTGATCTATAGTACACTGTAAGAGCTGGAATCAAATGTTTACTATATTATTATCATCGTCATAAAAGCTTATTTCAAGTGATATGATTTAATATACATATATAAATGCTTAAGTTGAGTCATGTTCTTTGCAAAGCAGGTTATATTAATTATATTTAGAAACTATAAAAGTTTATTAAATTTAATACGGTATTCTATAACAGCATTTATGTCATTGCTTGGAGGAAGGGGGGAGAGAGAGAGAGAGAGAGAGAGAGAGAGAGAGAGAGAGAGAGAGAGAAAACACAGAAGAATTAGCATGTCTTCATTTGCAATTTCAAAACTAATACTTCAAAAGTCTAGTGTTTCTACTGGCGATTGTAAGTCCTCTCCTCATTGCTGGGGTGACACGTTCACTTGGAAATATGACTCATTAGTTACCTTAGTGTGAATGGGATTATAGTGTCATAACCTATAGAAATGGTTTTCAATCTCCCTAATGCTGTGACCCTTTAATACAGTTCCTCATGTGGTGGTGACCCCAACAATAAAATTATTTTATTGTTATTTAATAACTGTAATATTGATACTGTTATAAATCATAATGTAAATATCTGACATGTAACCCCCAAAAGGGTTGTGAAATTCAGGTTGAAAACTACTGCTCGGTAGCATTATGGCCATCTCCATACCCTACCACTCTGCGCCATGTGATGAATCTGGGTGGTTTAGAGGTTCTCTGCTGCTAGAGTAGTCCTAAACTACTCTGCATGCTGTCCTGGCAGTGAGCGTGTCTTTCAGATATATGAATCAACAACTCAACATCTTTAAGTTTTACAGTGATAAGGATATTCCATACTTAATACATCACACTTAAACATACATGCATGTATTGCATTAACTATGATGATGTCAAGGCACGCATCTCACACACAAGTGATTTGCTTCCAATGTAACATTGCCCAATTGGTATGTATTAGCTACAGTAAATCAAGTTAGCTAGAATAATGTCCTTATCCAGTCCCTATGACTGGATGCAATAAGCCAACTTATTTGAATTGTATTCTTCTGCCTGAAAGCCTCTGCTATGTTAACATTATAGAACAACACATTAAAATCTTTATAAAGTTTTAAGTAAATTATAGTGTGTGTATTTCTGTGTGCATGCATGAATATGTGTGCCACCACACTTAACGTGGGTCAAAAGATCATATTCAGAAGGTAGTTCTCTCTTGCCACTCTGGGATGGGGTTCAGGAGTTCTTACTCAGATTGTCTGATCCGAAGAACACAAAGAACTTTTACCTGCTCAGCCCCCTCGTTGGCTCTCTTTTCCCAAACCAACATCCGATTATTAACTTCTAGAGGCATGTAATACAGGGAGTGATGGTTGTGAATAAATGAGTCCAAAAACACAATGAAGAAACAAAAGAGCACAGAGAGTTATTTTTTTTTTAAGTAGAAATGGAAAAAAGGCGATGATGAAGAGGAGGCAGCTGCAGTAGCTACTCAAACTGGAAAAAAGAAAAAAAAAAGATTTTTGTGGACCAGAAATAATGGAGCAGTATGAATTATCAGCTAGATAGAAAGCCAGCAGAGACAACTGAAAGTTCAGCCTCCACAGGCTTGGTGAAGGAGCATGTGAGGTGACAGGAGACAGGGTAGAGAAGCTATCATGAAATCAGAAAGCAAATAATAGAGGGGAGGGTAAGTGTGGGTTGATACAAGGCCAGAGTGTATGATGAGAGCAAAACTCTCAGACAAAACTATGCACCTGAAATCCCCCATCACAGAGCACCGGAGCCCAGAGGACAGTGCCCCAAATAAGCATGGTGTCGGAAACTCTCTAGGAAAGCCTGACTCCTGAGCACTTGCGTGTTCTATCTCCTTCTGGCCCTTGGAATTTATCTAAAGACCTCCCTGCTACACACCCCCAGCCTCGACGATTTTAATCAGCTCTCGGCTTTGAAAAGTCACCCTTTCAAGTAACAGGATAAATCCTAAAATTTTACCGCCAGACTTTAGCCACTACAGTAAGATCTGGACTACTACACATCCAACTGCCTAGTGGAGAGAAAAGAACAGGACAGAGGGCAAGACTCTAGGGGAAACCAAGCAGAGGGTGAAATTAGCTGTGTAAGAGGGTCCTTGGCTCAGTCTCATCTTCCGTGGCTGCACAGTGAAGATCATTGTTTCTCAGCCTCCATTTCCTTCCTTTCTTCCCTTTAGTGACATGGATATCTAGCAAATGATTAGAGGAGAGTCTCTAGTCCAACCACAGGATAAAGACAAAGACTTCTTAGCTAGTTTGAACAGAAAGGAGTTATGATGGTAGCATTTACCTATGAGACTGCAGTTGAATCAGGTTTTGACTGGATTCTGAGCACCCTGCATGGCAGCAGCCCTCCCTGGTACCTTACAAAGCCAATAAGAATGGTCTGCTGCTGGGCTGGTGCTCACTGATGCAAGTATCAAGCTGCTTTAGATGCACAGGTAAGCCCAGTGACTCATCTGCCATTTGTCACCCTGCCTCCACAGAATGTATATAATACACAATATACAGAAACAGGTGGCAAAATAGATACCGCCCTTTCTGTTCCAGATTTGTATATGCATCTCCACTTATCTATCTTTGTGCAAAGTGAAGAATTTAACAAATTGATGTCCTCAAAGACCGCTCCCATCAGTCCTTCTGGTGCCAGGATCTGGGATTAGAATGTTTGTGATATGGCATCTCATCAGGATATGACCTATATGTTCCCATTCTTTCAGGTATGTGTACTTGTGTAGTCATACAATTTTTCCATCTTTTCACAAAGGTAAATGTGTTACACATTCATATTAAAAGTGGCATGTGCTCTGAGAAGCACCTGCTGCACCTAGATACCAAAGTAAACTTGATGAACTTCCCACTCAGTGAAAAATAACCCAATAAATACTTATCTGTTAAGGTTTCCAGTTATCAGGAGTTTTATTTTAGGGTTCAAAGATCTTTAATTAAGTAAAGTTTAACAAAAGTGTTTGAAAGTATGTAAGGAAAGAGATCACTGAAGATGGAAAGACATATTGGGTGGCTTTAGATGTGATCTCAGCAGGGGACAAGTTAAAGGGCTACTTTGGCAAGATGGGCATGAGAATGAGGTACAGTCAGTCCATTCATGCCATCCTGATGCAAAGTGCAGTGCTGGACCCTCTCCCTTGTTCCTCACTCAGTGCTTTCGGCAAGGATGGGAACTGGGAAAGTATTCCCCCTTGGGAAATTTTGTTTAGAAAAGTGTTTTAAAGACACATTATCTTTATGGGGATAAGATTTTATGGACTAAAGTGTCTTAGAAAAGCAAACTTCAGGTAGGCTGAAATTCATTAGACTAAAAGGAAAAATGTCAACAGAGGTGAGAATTACAGCTCTGATCGGTTGGGTGTGTATGTGTTTCCATGTACCTGTGCATGTCAGTGTACAACACACTTGTCTGACAGGACAGAGAAAGTTCCAATGCAACTGTAGTTAACAGCTTAGCATTTTTCCTCTCCATGTCCTGGGTGTTTGAACTATTAATACAAGGAACAAAATTAGCAGCACTTTTAAAACCCAGGAATTATTCAAAAATACACAATACAATATGCAAGATGTGATTATGAAGACATGAGATTGATTTCACAAGTCACAAAGAAAAATAATATTCATTATATAACAATCATGCCTTGTATAAATTATAGTCCAGCCAACAGGGACACTAAATATGCACTTTAATTTGGATTACAGTACAAATGTAACTTCACTATCTAATGAGATGAATTATTAATCAATGCTAAAAGATACTTTTAAAAAGCTCTGCTTGAATAAAGGCCAACTCTAATCTCATGTATTTTACAAGTAATCTTCAATAAGCCATTATCATTTTATTCTCAATTAAACCACACCTTCAAGTAAGATACTTTTTGTAAGCTAGAAGTTGTAACACGGCTGATGGCACAGGCTTGAAACTCAGTTGTTTGAAAGACTGAGACACAGGCATTACAAGCTCAAGGTCTCCCTGGGGTAAACAGAGAGTTGATGGCTGGCCTGGACAACTTAGTGAGACAGTGTCTCCAAAGTGAAAAGGTACAGAGAGAGCTGGGCAGTACTTGTATATATGCAGGAGTCCCTGGATTCAAACCCTGGTACCACAGGAGAAACCAAAGGAAAAACATGTATCAGTAATAAGAGTTTGCCATTTTATACCTGTTGGGGAAAAACTTTAAAAAGTAGTATGCTTTAAGAAAGGCTACAAGACCTTCAACAGAAAGGGTGCTTGCCATCAAGCTAGAAGACCTAAGCTTGATCTGTAGAACCCATAGAGTGGAAGGAAAGAATTAAGTTATCTTCTGACCTCTACATAGGAAGAGAGAGAGAGAGAGAGAGAGAGAGAGAGAGAGAGAGAGAGAGAGAGAGAGAGAGAGAGAGAGAGAGAATGATTAGAAAGTAAGTCATACGTTTGGATATTCATTGCTTTATATGTAATCAGAGGGGATCTCAGTGATCGTGAGTTTGCTCTCTCTCTCTCTCTCTCTCTCTCTCTCTCACACACACACACAAACACACACACACACACACACACACACACACACGCACACACACTCACTCACACTGTCTGGACATCTATGTTTTAACAAGTTCCTAAGCCAAGAGCACCACTGAAAGTTGAGCTCAAATTTTGCTTGTTGTTAAGGTCCTATTAAGAACACAGTGGCTTCTCTGTGATAAAAAACAATAAGGCTGAAGAGAGATGTCAGTCAGTAGAGTGCTCAGTATACATGCCTCCATCACTTACACCCATGTGAAAAGCTGGGGAGTGTGTCTATTAGCCACTATAATGCCAGTGCTTGTGGGATGTAGAGACAGGAGGATTTCCAGGAACTCCTGATGTTGCCAGCCTAGACTTTTTGGTGAGCCCGTGACCCAATGAGAGTGGTTGTCTCAAAAGCAAGAAAGATGGCTTCTGGGGCATGAAACAGGTTGAACTCTTGCTTCCCCACAAATGCCTACACTACAGTATGTGCATACCTGCCTCCCTGCCCCCCACAGAAACATACCACCTCACACATAAACATTCTCTGACAAGCATTTAAGAAAACTTACAGGAGTAAAATTATTTCAGATAGATATTTCTTGATTTTGAAAAGAGAAATCCCCAAAGTTAAATTCAAATATAAAATTCCTGGAAATTATAAACAAAGGGCCATAATAGCTGCAGGGATAAAGATGGTAGCTATTCAATTGTTGGTCTTACATGCAATTGCTTTTTAAAATTATGTACACGCTAATGGGTTGTCATTTACAATGTGGGTGCTTTTCTTTTCCTATATTTCATATATTATCACATAAGCAATAGAAATTTGAGTTGTGCCTGAAACTCAAATGTTCCTAGAATAGATCGGATTGGTGGTCACCTTTTTTGAGTAAATACATTTCTGTCATTTCAACATGGGAGTGTCACGATGAGTTTATTTCCTTGAAGATTAAATGATACCACACCTACTTCACATTCCAAATTCTGTCTCACATCTTTTAAAAAGCAAGGGATGCTAAGGTAGAAGGGGAATTTTAAACCTTTTAGAATACATTCCTCTAAAAGGGTGCCTCAGATCTACTTATGAAATGCAACCATGCCCCTTCCTGACACAACTCACAGGATGGACACGTGCTGTTCAGGAATGATAAATTATAGGCCCTGGAAGTTTTCAAAGGCATGGGTGGGAGGAGGGATGAGAGAAAATACCGTTTAGACAGACAATAGATGTTAGCATTCTGTCTAAACTATACCCCACACTTACCTGGCATCAGCTAGGTAGGCCTGACCCACTATAAAAGGGGCTGCTTGCCCCCTCCTCCCTCTCTTGTTCCTCCCTTGTACTTCCATTCTTGTTCCAGCTCTGTCCCCTCCCCCTTCCTCCCACCATCCCCATTCCCTTCTCCCCTCTCTCCCTGTGCTCATGGCTGGCCTCTACTTCTCTCTCTCTCTCTCTCTCTCTCTCTCTCTCTCTCTCTCTCTCTCTCTCTCTCTCCACCCCCATCTCTCTCTGCCTCTACTACCCTCTTGACTCCCCTCCCCATGCCCTGAATAAACTCTATTCTATACGCTATACCTTCATGTGGCTGGTCCCTCAGGGGGAAGAGATGCCTTGGCATGGGCCTGCTGAGATACCCCGTTCCCCCATACCTCACCACACCCCTTAGAACATAACCCCCCATTCGCTTTATCGTTTTATAAACACATCAGTAGGTCAGGTCTGAGCCGCAGCTGACTAGGCTGCAGTGTCAGTGGTAAGCAGGATTTTCTTCCTAGAGGTTCTAGTTAGCTCTGTGACCTGACTTATGCTTAGAGGCTGAAGCAGGATGGCTCTGAGTTTGAAGATAGCCTGGGCTACATAGAGGGGGAAGAAGGTAGGGTGGAAGGGGAAAGGAAAGAAGAGAGGGACAGAGGGAGGAAGGGAGGGAGGGAGGAAGAAAAATTTAAAAAATGAAATTTTAATCCTATATGAATTCAGTGTATGAACTTATTATTTTTATATTGGAACTGTTCTTTCTGTTAAGTTTTCTTATCCTAATGACTATCTATCTATCTATCTATCTATTTATCTATCTATCATCTATCGATGCATCTATCTGCATATCACCTATTACCTACTTACCTACCAACCATATATTCACATATCTATGTACATTATACTACAAATTATGATTTTAATAAGTAGTATTCTTTTTCTCAGGTTCAAAGTCATTTGCTTTAACCATTTCTTTTATACACACACACACACACACACACACACACACACACACACACACACGCGCGTGCGCACTGACCTTTGACAACTCTTTCCTGGGTTACAGTTTAGACATCACAGCAAGCAACTTGGCTGAGTAGTTTACTGTTTTTCCAGGCAGTTTCAAACCCCTTTAATATTTTGTAAATTTCTACAAAAGGAATGAGGTTCCCCTTCATTTTCAGACTTTCAAGTTTCCTTCCTGTTGTCACGGGCCCCTCATTTAAAGATCATTCAGTCATACTCAAGGGCTTTTATGTTTGACTTAAAACCTACCACCAAGCTCAAAGTAGATATTTTAAAAGGAAAAAAGAAGGATCTAACACTTTTTTATTCTTAAACACATTTACAGGGCAGGTAACTATAGGCTAATTCCACTCAGAATAAATTAGATTATAAAACTAAAGACCTCTGAACATAACAAGATCCTCGGCTGCCTCTTCTTCTTATGGATTTTTCTTTCCTACACCCATGCACCAGGAAATCTTATTGTTTTTATGTCTGACACAGTAACACGAATGTGACTCGCATTTAACCATCTTGGTTTTCCATGTGCATTTCTTCAGTAAATGGCACAAATCAGAGAGAAGATCTACTTCATGGCAATTAGAGGCTTAAAGGCTTTACTATACACATCACTACAATTAGTCCTAGAAATGTAAAAGCGAAAATTGACACTTTGCAGCATAAAAGTATTGCCCCAAAAGTATGAAATTTTCTACAAAAATACTTAGTTTCTGAAATGTTAATGGGACTGCAGTTTGCAGGAAAACATCTCTCATAGTGAAAGCAGCAAATATAATTAGCTTGTCAGAAAGTATTACCAGCTAGGTTGAAAAGAAAGTTGTACCTTGATTTGAAATACAAATGGGCGACTTAGTCTAAGCCTACAGCTTTGCAGAAAGCTCTGGAAATACAATCTGTGAGCATTCCTTCCCTAATCCAGTCCTACCCCCAGCCACTGCCTTCAGAGAATACATTTCCAGAGGGTTTTTACTGTGTGTGTGGTTATACTTCAGTTTGGTTTCAGAGTAGCAGAAATTGCTTGGCCCACTGGATTTCATGTTTCAAATATAAACCATACTTTTTGCATAAGACTTCTCATTTTATGCTACTTTGTTTTCTAAGATACCCAAATCATTCCATTAAAGGGAATGAGCAATACATAAAAAATAATAATACATAAAAAATAATAATACTTGAAAGGAAAACATAGCCCTGCTTGGTTCTTTAATGTCTCTGTGAGGATCTGCTCTGCTCTTTAATGAAAACATGCCATCGAATTTCTATGTCTCATACTTCCTCCGCTTGGGGAACAAAGTCACAATAGGTATGCCACAATGAAAACAGGGATAAAGTTCTTTGGAGCTGACGGAAATGCCTGTGCAGCTCTTTCTAATTGGAATACTGACCATCAGCAAATCAGAGATTTGGTGGCTCAAACAGCCCATATTACATCTGACTCACTGATCTCTTTCAAAGTCTTGCCCCCAACCTTGGCACAATTCAAAACCTTACTGAGCCCAGCCTGTCTTTTGTCTATTTGCAAAACAAAACACAACTAAAGAATAAACTAGTAGGGGGAGAAATAACATTTGCATCACAACAGATCTCTTCTTTCTGTTTGTTTTACGTACACATTCTTTATACTTTTTTTCACAAGGAACAGTCACTTGTCTTTTAGCAATCTCAGCAAAAGTATCTGCATTGAAATTCAATAGAAAATAAATGCTGTGTGCTTTGCGTATCCATCACTTTTGGAAGTACTCATGAAATAACTTCAATTAGTATAGCCTTTTGTTTCAGTCCCTAAATCACATATGAATTCATGAGTAACATCAAAAGAATGGACCTGAGTTTGCATATTAAAACGCAAAAGTTCATATCTAAGGATGTGCACCAAACATTCAAAGGATGCAAGCTACGCTGAAGAAATGACTGTGCTGATAATGGATAGATGCAAAGTTCTTTTAAACAAAGATTTAGTTTGTATGTGTGTGTGAGCCCATGCGCACGCGCATCTGTGTGTACATGCATACATGCATGCAGGCGACTGTGGAGGATGATGGATCCCTGGAAGATGAAAATAACAGACAATGGTGAGGTGCCTCCTCACCATTGAGGTGCTGAGAACCAAAATTCCAGCCCTCTGGAAGATCCACAAGTGCTCATAGCCACAACATTCATTAAAAAAAAAAAAAAAAAAAAAAAAAAAAAACTTTTTTTTTTTTTTTTGGTTCTTCTTCTAAGCAATTACAGATGTTAAACAAAGTGAAACCCTGTGAGGTTTTATTTAGTTGCCTGCCTAAAGGTAGAACATTTTATTAGATTTCTTGTTTTTAATCATTCCCTTCTTCCAAACAGTCGGCTTTCTAGTTTATACCATCCACCAAAATATTTCCGATAATGCAGGGATACTGTGGGCAGCAGCGTGACAGCTTAAAGAAGCATGCTGGGGAAGTGCTGAACCTTATGGTGTGAGATTCTGAAGGCAGTTCCCTTCACTCTCAAAAATCCTAGAGCATAAGCAATGGTACACGGTGCATCCAAGGAAATGCAAAGCCAGCGCATTGCCTATAGTACAGAACTCACACCACCAAACAGCAAACGCTATACACACAGACAAATGGGAAGTTTGCAAAAATGTGGGAGGTGGACTTGCAGCAAACGGAAGCAGTGTTTTAGGACAAATGGCAGCTTAACCATGCAGGCTGGACTTATGAATGAAAACCCAAGACTTGCAGAGCACTAAAAAGGTTACTGTTTGAAGATGAATGAAGGATCTGAGCCAGAATGATGGGAACAAGAATCCCTAAAGAAGAAATCTATACAAAGGCCTGGTACAGGAAGAATCTGTGGGAATTAATAAGTAATTGGATAACTGAGGAGATGGGCAGATGGGAGGAAAGAGAAGGGTCTAAACGGATTCCAGTCGAGGAGTGGAGAGACTGCAATTAGAGTTTGAGTTCATGAGGAATTGCTTTTTGGAAGAGTTGATTTAATTAATATATATGTGTGAAATGTGCATTCTTGGAGTTTGGTATCAGGCTAGGTACAGAGCCCTCATAAATTACCCAAGAGGCTTTGTGCTGCAGGAGCTTCTAGCAACCCAAATGGAGGAATGGACAGAAATTATTTGTTGACTCGAAGTCCCAGAAATGAGGCAAAATCTCTCAGGGAGGAAGCCATGTTTAATCGAACATTTTTCTGCAGAGATTATCTGGTTATTCATCTTATGACCAGAAAACAACCTATACCCACCTCATATTCAGGTTTCTCTTCAAAATATATTTAAAATATACTGATGTTAGCCTTCATATTTATCTCTACCTTTACTGAATTTATTTATTTTTCCTCCTGAGTTTCTCTCCTGTTTATTCCAACAGTATATTACCTTGTCCTTTGGGAGGATTGCTGTTGATAAAGCTTACTGCAGCCAACAATTGAGCCCCTGCTGAATGCAAAATAAGTTTCAACCTTCATAACTCCTGTGGAGGCCTGGCAATTTCTTGCAAGAATTTAAGTATGGAAGTAGTTAACAATAACAGTGTAATCCACACCAGTTCCGGGGTTGTGCGTGATTTAGATTCTGGTCCCTTGCTCTTTGCTGTCACAGACAGGCCTTACAGGACGCCGCAGACTCTTTCTTTCTTTCCTTTCCCACAGCCATTCAGAGTCATTTCTCAACAAGCCCACATCTTATGTTTCTTTGAATCTTGTGGGAGTCCACAGGACATAGAGCTAGCGTGTATGATGCATAGGATGTTGGATGTCTGGGGTTAGGGTGCTGTGGCACATGTAGTCTTTGCTTAGCTAGGCGGCAGCCTGCAGGAAGCTGGCTGGATAAAGCAATGGTTTCACAAGACCATTTCTGATCCTTGTAATTCCAGCCAGAAAAGGCAGCAACTCTTATTACCACTTTATAAAGGAATTAATTATGGCTTGGGGAGATAGAGTAATTTTCCCTAGGTCCCACAACAGCCAAACAGACTAAATCATCACCATGAGGAACCAAATGAACTTATGATTGTTTTTTTGTTTTTCTCACAATTAGTTATTGGCTTGTTGTAATTACCCATTTGCTGCCCTTCCCTGAAATCAGGATCTTAAGGTATGCATCATGTGTTTTACTGTCAACTGTACCTCATCACTAGCTTTTAAGAAAAGTTTTTTTTTTTTTTTTCAGTTTTATCTGTTGTAAGGCATTATGGTTTGGGTATGAATTGTACCCCTGTCTCAATGTCTCCTGTATTACAAGGTTGGTTGCCAATGACATTGTTTGCTAGACTGTGATTTTGGGAGGTCTACTTGGATGGAGCACTTCACTCAGGGAGAAGTCCTGCTATTGTGATTCCTTGCATTCTGTTCACTGTGTGATGTAGCCAGTTTCTACCACATGTCCCCACTGTCCTGATGTTCTGTGTCATGTCAGACCCAGAAACACTGAGCCAAGTGACCTCAGACTGAACTCTCCGAATCTGTCAACTGAGTTAAATCTTTCCTCCTTCAAGTTGATTCTGTAAGGAGTTTTGTGTCAGGGATGCAAAGAACAATCAATAGGTAGGGGTAGGGAATTCCACAAGGACAACAAGGCCGGGCTGTGTGACAAATTTTTGTTTTTCCATGGGGCAACATAAATACAAATGCCAAATGAGGCTCTAACAACAACACTGGACACGACATGGTTAGTGCATTTTAAACCTCAGACTGACAAAAAACGAAAGCTGATAATACTGGCAACAACTGACCAGCAATGCCCAAACTGGAGGCAAATGTCTTCCTGGTTAACAGAACACAAATACAATCAGAAGCAGTCATCATTATGGCATTACCTTATAATCATGTTTTATCTAAACCTAACATATATGGTGAAAACAGACAGTATAGTTGTTCAAAGGGCCGTGGATTAAACATCCAACAGCTATGACTCAGGCTCAAATACTTTCAATTCTACTCTGAAGTGAAGGAAGCTATCCCAGCTTTCATTTCTAGTCAAGAGAGGAATAGTGTCCATATCTTCAGCTACGTAGCACTTTACAGTTAAAAAGTGTCTTCACCTAAGCAGAGGGGGAATTAGGATTGGATTCTTGCCATGGCAATATGCCAAAAACTGAAAGTCACTGGAGCCAGGCTGGCCATACCAGAAAAATAATTAACTCACTTGCAAACAGAGAATGTTCCACTATCACAGACAGTATTAATTTTCTCAGGTCAGTATCCTGACAAAAATCATGTCCTCATGAGATGTATTCAACACGAAATCTCTTAGTGCTACCTCCCGCTAACAAAAGGGCAGAGAAAGCCATCTTCAGTGGTACAAGTGGTAAGTGCCTGAGAAGTACCAAGTGCAAAGAGCAGAGAAAATAACAAAGTAGAGGTTAAACCAAGATAGTCCAGCCAAAATTTGATGTAGAAGACTGCAAAATGCTATCTCCTAGCAGGTATGGGTTTAGTGCCTGTAATATGTAATAAATATTGAAGATCAGGATGGGAGCTCCAGGCTTAGCCCTCTAGAGAGGCTCAATGTACCTTCAAGGATTTAAGCTCATTATTCTCACAAGAAAGATCACTGGTCCCTGGCTCAGTGATCATGTGAGATATAATCTGTACTCCTTCATATAAGCCTAGTACCACAAAGGCAGGTTTCAACAGAGATGAAATATACTTAAGTCACAGGGAGATGACTGTCTGGCCTAAGGTCATACCACAATAGATCTGATATTTACATATTGTTGAGTGATTTCCAAAAACCTATATTGCCTTTTAATTACTCATAGGTGAGCAAAGAAAGGAGGCACGAGCTGTTAACTAGTAACAAAAGTGTTTCCTGGTGCTTGGGAGATGGCTAAGGGGTAAAGCGCCTGCCATCCAAGCAGGAGGAACTGAGTTCAGACACCTAGCACCCATGTCAAGGCAGGGCAGAGTCATGCGCCTCCGGAAACCTAGATACTGTGGAAAGGGAAGCAGAGACAGGTGGGTCCCGGAGCTCTCTAGCTGGACAGTCTAGCCAAATGTAAAATCTAAGTTCAGTAAAGGACACAATCTTAGAAGACAAGTTTGAGAGTGATTGAGAAAGACTTTGAACTTACAGCTCTACCATCCGTAGAGTGGGAACACAAAAACACCCACACAAATAATATATTCTACACAGGAATACATGCTATACACCAAATATTTTCCTTAGAATATCACTAATTACTAATTTACAATGAGATTATAATTGATATAATTTCTAAACAATCTCTTGTAATTAATAAGCTTATAAAAGTGATTTTTCACAGTAAAAACCTGTCTGATTTAAAAAAAATCCATAGGCACTGAAGCTACTTTTCTATAAATAAATAAATAAATAAATAAATAGATAGATAGATACACGTTATTTGGTTCTTTACTGGAATCACACACCAAGTTCTAAATGAGATAAGGAGAATGGATTTCTTCTGAATACTTTGTAGTTTAATCAAAGAGTGAGATCAGACTCAAGTCCCACCAGGCAGGCAGCCTGCGAGGATGGATCATCAGGAAGCGTCTGTGTGCTTTCAATGGATGAGTGTCCATGACAACAGCAGAAAATGCCACAGCAGTGTGAGTAACACTCTTAGCAGACTCAAAGAGATTAGGGAAAGAATTAGCCTAGCCATCAATCTACTGCTTCTCTTTTCTTCCTCCAGACCAGCCGCCATGGGCGGAAGGGAGAGCCATCCCAGGATTCATGAGTCTGCACTGATGTGGTATTTCAGCCCTGCTCCTGAGTGGATGGAGGACTTGTCTCTAAGTGCTACCAGATGGAACAATCCGACCCTTAATCTACCATCCTTAATGTGAGAAGTAGCTTCTCAAGTTCCCAATAATAGTTATAAGTACATGAATACATGAATAGATACACATTTATTTCCTAAAAATGAACATGCAGAAGGTGCCAGTCCAGGGGCATGCTTCCAATTACCTGAAGAATTTTACTTTGATGTCACTTAAATATAATTTCCTTATACACGAAAGAAATTAACACCAGGGAATAATTTTCTCTCTAAATAGCTGTCCTGATTGCTATTATGTCATCTGTAGTTACAATTGAGTAACTGATGAAATCTAGGAGGACAGTCACCACTGTAAAAACAGCAAATAGTGCAGCTGAAACTGGAATATTTGAAATACCAAACTGCTAATAAGCACTTTTCATTAATTGTATGTATCTTTGCATTTAGTTGCATTTCATTTTTAAAGTTCTTTGAAAATATGAATGGAGAAAGCAAAGCCATATTTTAGTCTGCTTAGAACAATCTATTGTTTTCTGTTTATTCGTAGATAAGCTTTTCTGATGTTGTAGTGCCTGATAACACCATGCAGGAATTACTGGAATAATGCTCCGTTATTTTACTTCAAAAGCGTTCTAGGTTAGAGGTTCCTTGGTCTCTCTATGATTCACCTGCCTCAGATAACATTTAAGATGATCTTTGATGCGCACATCCACTTTTGGTGGATGCTATTGAAACTGGTTCATCTGTATGGGTGGGTGGTCTGACATTCTGCTCTAAGAACACATGCAGATCTTAAATGTTGCTAAATCTTGTTTTATTTTTTTCACACTCAAAATAAGGACAAGACGTATCCCTTTATATCATACAAAAATCATTGATGCACTTCACAACTTCACACTGTAGAGTTTTTCCTGGCAGTATGAACGACAAGGAAAAAGCACCGCACAGCAACAACAAAATACAAACAAACATGTTAGATGCTAAAGAACGTTTAGGGCATTATTTGTCAGTGACAGAATAAGTTATGGAGGATCAAGGATTAAAGGCAGAGTATCAGCTTTCTTCCCTTTGAAGTATAGGACATGAAGGTGTTTTACCGTGTCATTAAAGAAATCCTAAAACTATCTGCTTTAGATAAGTAACTTGGCTTGAAGGTGAGTGGTTGCTATCCACACATCGACAACAAGGCCCTATTGCTGCAGACAACACTTACACATCTTATCAAACACAGAGAAGTCAACTGGTGCCAAAATAAAGCTTCATCCCTACTGACTAGGCATGGTACTGGAGGGAACGTTGTATGCTACCACATGAGAAAGGTACTCATCAATCCAGCTACAAACCCATCAATGACCTACCTATCTGTATAATACAGCAGTGTAATAATGGCATAAATGTAGGAGTGACCAACCATTCTCTGCTTGGATTTATGGCTCACTCCATGAAATGGAATCCATGTCTTATACTGCTAGGGTGGCCAACAGACTGGAGAGGAGGCCATAGCCCTAGGGGAAACCCAGATACTATTATTTCTGCTAAAGGACTTTAGCACAGTGGAAAGCTTTAAGGGTGTGGGGATAGACCACTAATCTCTGCTTTTTTTCTCAGCCTTTTGGACTTCTAAATAGAAACAGACAGACGGAAAACTATAGTCAGCTCTTCTTTGGAGGTGAAATTTCATACACTTCTCCAAATATTCACTAATAAACATTCTGTTTTATTTAGTTGGGTTGGGTTTCTTGCAACCAAAACATACTAAAGTTGCATCTCTTCCCCAATCATATTGCATACGGCTCATTCAAATTCCTAAAATCCAAACTTATCAATATACCTGCACAGATTTTGTTTCCCTACGTTTCAAACCCAGCCTTGGCTACTTATTCATTGTAATATGTATACACAGTTATATTCTGCACTTTTATAAAGACACTACACTCAGGCAGGAGGATGTTTATGAGTTCAAGGCCAACATAGACTACATAGTGATTATAGTGATTTCACAACCAGGCCTATTTAGTGAAACTTGCCTCAAAAAAGAAAAATAAGAGAAAATACTAAAAATAGTAATAGTAAAGATGGTGACTGTTACTTCAGCAATTCCTTGGATCAAATGTTAGACATGAACAGGATTAGATATAGACACTTGCACAGGTGTTTGATTTTCTATGAATCTTAATCACTAGCAAAGTGTCTTAATTTTAAAGGTTAGCTTTTTTGAGCCAGCAAGATTGCTTAGTGGGTAAGCAAGCCTGCTGCCAGACTTGGTGACCTGAATTTGATCCCCAGGACCACTGTGGTAGAGGGAGAGCATTGACTCCTGCAGGTTATACTCTGACCTCCAGCTTTCCCTGGTCATACACATACCCAATCACCTGCACGCACCAATGAAGAGATACAAGATGCTGACTTAAAATAAAAGGGGTATAACAATATTTTGCTCTTGATGACATGGACTTTATGCATAGGTCTAGAGAGAGCACCCATCAGTTAATAACATAGTTAATAACATAGTTAATACCATAGCAAGTTTAGTTCTCATATTTACACAGAGTGACTCACAACCACCTGTAACTTCAGCTCCAAGTATCTGCCACTATATTTGTCTTCGAGTTACCTGCCAGATATTCTACTCACATACACATATCACCCAGAAATACAGACAATATGCATATGCATATCATTGTTATACATCTCTTTAATAAAGATTATATGCATAGTCTTTTAAAATGCTTAATATGAAAAGATTTTATGTGTATCTTAGGGTATAGATGGAGCATCTCAAATTTATAATTAAAAAACCTGGCACATTCTGAGCAAAAATGTGATACCACAAAGTGAAAAACCCTATACGTGGCCACATGTGAGAGGTTGTGGTCAAAATGTAGGTGCAGAAAACATTATCTAACTTGCAAAAAAAAAAAAAGTAGACTTCAGGCCACACTATAAGGTATACATAAAACAAACGTGAAGTTTGTGTTTAGACTTGGGTCTCATGACAGGAATACTTCATAATTGGTAAATATCCTAAAATGTGAAAAAAATCTGAAATACTTGTGATATTAAGAGTGTGTGTGTGTGTGTGTGTGTGTGTGTGTGTGTGTGTATAGACATACACCAACATCATAATATATGTATGCTCATATATTTATCATATAATATATAATAGTAAAGCCTGGCACAGGGAATGTTTTTAATAAAGGAGAGTCATGATAAATTAATGTGACATGAAACTAGAACTCTATAAGATTAATTATGAGATAAAACTAGAACTCTACAGGGCTGAATATATTTCGCTAAGTTCCTCCATGCCTTCTTCAGGGAGACAGACCTCAGATTCCAAACTGAAAAAGGGTAATCAACATGCAGTTTTCTCTCCTTTACCTTGAAGAATAACACTCTGCTATGCCCCAGTCACTAACTCCAATTTTGCTTAATTAGAGCCCATCTGTGTCCATTTCTTCTGCAGGTCTAGATGGGCTTGTTACAATCTCTTGGCTGTATTCCCTTCACTTCTCCCTCAAACATAGATCCTCTGAGCTCTCTACAGGCTTCTGACACAGCTTAACTTTGGGATAGTCCCTGATTTCACCCTCTCAATAACTGCTGCCTAAGCCTTTGCGATGGCTCCAAACCTGTTCACGTTTGATTCTAAGAATAGCACTCTATTGATCAGAGAGTGAAATCTGTTCTGCTGATGGTTACACATGACCTTCAGCACCATGGCCTTGTTCTATATGAGGCCTCTCATCATGCCTTGTTACTAAGCTATACCCTGATCACACGCTATTGCTTTAACATCAGACTGTGTCAGGTGTCTGGGCTCCTGCTCGTGCAGAACCATCTGAGTTGAACGCCTGAACCTAAACACCCCTGTGAGTGGCTAGTCATCATTCAAAGACTGCTTCCTTCATGAAGCCAGGACAAACACAGCTCTCTTGTATTTCTGCTCCCACTGCATGCCTTCAAGATCTCCATCACCGCATTGAAACCTGGGTTTTACCTGCTTGCTTGTCACTCCTCTCCAGTTGAAGGACAGTGCTGTGCTGTTTTGCCTGTAAAGGCTCTGCGACTTTGAACGAGGATGTCACAAAATTGCCCTGAATATATGCTGAGTCTGAAGTCAGGCAGAAAGGCCTGGATGTGGCAAGGCACAGGATCTCCTTACACTGGAGTCTGCTGGAAGTCTCTTCCCAAGGAGAAGTCAGAATTCCAGCCTAATTAACTGTTCAAGGTCTTTCTCCTTCCTGGCTGAAGACCAGCAGTTCTCTGGGAAATCCCACCCTGTGCTCCCACCCCAGGGGCTCCAGGTGTTTACCTTATCCAACTGAGATTCTACCTAAGGCACTTCAGCCACAACCCTACAGTTTCACTTATCAAGAGAGAAAAGGGGAAAACTTTTTCTTAGTAACCTTTTGAGAGGGAACTTGGGGCCCACCAAAATAAAATGTTGCATATCGAAGCTAAGATAGTTAATTTTGCTTCTCCCCTAAGGAATCCCATATTCATACCCAGAGATGCCTTACTGTTTCCTGTGGTTCGAATCTACATTAAAATATCTTTCAATAAACTGGGACACATCTTTGGAAAGCATACACACTCTGAGGGGTGTTTTGCTTGTCTTGAGTACTTTTCTAGTGTTAATAAAACACCAACTCTGTTTCATCATGGGTAGGATTGAATCACTCCTCTGCATCTAATCAACTAATCCTAGGTTTGCCTGAGTCAAGATCCCTAAAACACTAAGGGAACTCTCTTCAGGCTGCTGAGTGTGACTGTGTGGAGGCTGTGCCTTGGTCCCTTCACCACTAAGAACTACGTGGAGCTAGGTAATCAAGAGAATTCCATAATTAGAAGCAAAGATGAAAGTGTGTTCTATAGTGTCTTGTTTACCACAGAGCCTACAATAATACCAAATATAATTAGTTCATCATTATGATTTCCAGCTATCAAAGAACACCACGATTCCATGGAATGTCTTATTTCTGGTAAGTAAAATTTTGATGGCAGTGATACAGTGCTCCCAAGGGGGCTGAGTCAAGCCTTCCTTTTTATAAAGTAGCTATTGCATCTTCAATGGCAATCTTAGAGATGCTGTAAAAGGAGACTGTGCTAATGAAGTGTCCTGCACATTTACAGAACACATGTCAAGTGATAAGTCTATGAAATTCTGTAACTGGCTGGAGGAAAGCAGATGCAGACTTATCGGGGCTCAGTCATCTAGTAGGTGACAGAACTTACCTATGTGTCCTTTAAGTTATGTTCTCTCTCTAAAGAGTTGGCAGACATTCCTGCTAACTTCACTCTGTAAAACCTGTAACTTTGCATTTGAAATCTCCGCACCGTTGAACTGGAGGATTGTTAGAAGTGACGGGAATCGTGAATGATTACACACGCACACATTACCTTGGTAGAATCTAGTGGAGAGTACACTATGAATTTCAAGTATCAAGCCTTTCAGGAAGGTGCTGGAAGCCAAATGATTGCATTTTCCAAGGGTCCCAGAGGGCTACTTTTATACCTCATATCATCAGTGGCCTTGTGCTCTGCCAGGCTCCAGGCAGTTCATAAACAAATTACCATCACTTCCACAGGAAGTGAATTCTTAGCTGTGGGAGAAGCTACTACATTACCAAAGAGGGCAAAGAGATTTAAATACCCTCAAGCTTGCTGGAAGCCAAGCAGAAATGAGATAGTGATAAAAGTCAGATATCTATCATAGAAAGCCCTGGTCCTCTACGTTCATATCTGAGCAAGACAACTTATCAAAAACCTCTTCATTTTCTCTCTTAAGATGTTTTAAGACCAGAGGGTAATATTGGCCTACAAAGATTTCAAATCTTCTTAGCTAAAATATGGCTGTGTTTAAATTTTTACTGCCTTAAAATAATGGAAACAATTTGTCTCCTAAAGATATCCTCGAGTTTACTTAATTCATGAGATATCAGAACACACTATTTTAGATGATTACCAATTTTTAAAAAATATTTAGAAAAGTTTTAATGATTCCTTTTTATTTTCATGTGCATTGGTGTTTTGCCTGCATGGATGTCTGTGTGAGGGTGTCTGTCAGCTCACCTGGAACTGGAGTTACTGACAGTTGTGAGCCATCATTGCTCCAGGATTGTGGGTTTGTTAGTATGTTTTTAACTGCTGAATGTATGGTTTTGTGTTCACGTGTGTACCCAGGTTTGCATGTCACAGAACACATGTGAAGGACACAGAGCAACATCAGCTGGTTGGCTTCACCTTCTGCCGTGTTGAGAAGGGTCTCCTGAGTTCCTACTTTCTGTGTCTCCATGTGCCACATGAGCTGGCATTCTCCATCACCTTACATCTTCCTGGCCCTTCTTCGGATTTTATAAGAATTAAGAGTGATATGCATGAGAAGATGGCCTAGTCAGCTATCATTGGGAAGAGAGGCCCCTTGGTCTTGCAAACTTTATATGCCCCAGTACAGGGGAACGCCAGGGCCAAGAAGTGGAAGTGGGTGGGTAGGGGAGCAGGGCAGAGGGTGGGGGGGTATAGGGGACTTTTGGGACAGCATTTGAAATGTAAATGAAGAAAATATCTAATAAAAATGGGGAAAAAAAGAACCATTCTACTAACAGTTAAAGAAAAAAAAAGAGTGATGTGCATGGATCACTTTCCTGTGGAGAATCTAAGACTTTCAAAGATTGTGGCACATTAAAAACAAACAAACAAACAAACAAACAAACACCCCAAAACCTGTAAATGGTGTTTTATAGTAGAAAAGTTTAAAATAATAACTAATTGGGAGAGAGACCAAGGTAACTTTTCCAGGACCCTTTTCTTTGGCAATTACCTGCTTTTCACTGAAAAAATATAGCAGAGATTTTATTGCATTAAGAGCTTTCCTAGTAGCTTGGGATTTAGCTCAGTTAACAAAATGCTACTCCAGAATAAGGACCTGAATTTGGATCATGAAGAACCCATGTGAAAAACGAGGCATGGCTTGTGCACTAACAATCCTGGCCCTGGGGAAGAGGAAATAGTGGGTGCTTGGCGCTCCCTGGCCAGCCTACCAGCCTACCAGCCTACCAGCCTACCAGCCTACCAGCCTACCAGCCTACCAGCCTACCAGCCTACCAGCCTACTCATAAGTCCTAAGCCAACAAGAGATACTGTCTCACAAAGCATTACTCACAAAGCACCTGAGGAGGGCTGTCTTCTGGCACACACACAGCCTGAAACTATACCTTACAGAAGTGGTGATTACAATGTGATTTTTATACAGAATCACTGCATTTAGTATGCAATATGGATCAAACACTACCAAAGCAAGGAACACAGGTATGCGGATAGCAGCGTTCAGTTCAAGTTTGTTGGCTTTTTTTTTTTCCCCAGAACCTCAATGCTATTCATGGTGCTGCTTCTCAGGCTATGTGAAGGTGTTTCCTTTTACAGAACTGGAAGCATCCTAACTGCAAGAAGAACGTGAATGGGAGCTAAGACCGCTGAGCCCTTAACTACATGCAGCCGCCTCTCCACTGTGCAGCAGGCAAACTTTGCCAGCAAAAACAGGCAACTAAATTTCTGTTGAAACAAAAACGGCAGAGTGTGAAATAGCAGCCTGCCATCAGACATTGGAAGTTTGATTTTCATCAATGGCAGCTGAAACAGCTCTTGCCTCCCACTTCATTGTGGGAAAAAACTGTAATATGAAGCAGACAATGCCATGTGCAAGTACGTAGGAGGACGGACGAAGCTTACTGGTCTGCCTGCTATCCTCCAGCATGAACTCCACAGCACCCCCATGCCTGTGTGGGCTCTCTTTCATTCTGGGAACTTAACCTTATGCCTCTAGCAACTGTACATTCAGGGCAACACACGGTGAGCTTTTAGAAAATGATTCCGCAGTGTGACATCATGTTGGAAAACTTTTCAATCTGAAGATTTCTGACTGATTTGTTTGGGTTCATGTGGAAGTAAGGGAATTTTTGAAAAAAAAAAATTAAAATATAAAACCCTTAACAAATGCAGCCAGCAAGGTATATTGGTGTAAAAATGGACTGTGTTGGTAGAGTGTATCCACCTAGACAGCCTCACCGGGTGCTACTCAACTACTTTGAGCTCACCTTTTGGGGATGCCAAACATGTGCCTATAACTATCTACCTTGTGTGAGCTGTGAAGCTCTCACACAGAGATAGAATCAGCAGCACGGATATATACTGAGAGAACTGAGGAGAAACAGATCTGTACATGCACAGTGATAAGACAGAGGGAAGGCACTATGAGCTGACTGGATCATTAATAACTCCAGAGAACCACCTCATGCAAATGGTAGCTTTTGTGGGAGCCCACAGAGGGTTGGAGTATATGGCTGCGGAAATGTTGCCATGTTTTCCACAGTGGACTTTGTCCAGAGAAGTTGGTCTAGACAGCCTGCCGACTGCACAGGGGTCTAGCTGGAGCCAGCTGAGCACCACCCCACCAGCACTGCGAGAGCAAGAGCAGGAACTACTGCTTACAGTTTGGGGGTGATCTGATAGGCAGCATCACCATGGTAACAGCTGAGATAATAACTAACAAAAAATGATGATGTGATTCCTTTATATTCACATTCCATGCCAATGTTTCAAACAAATCGTGCAGAGTAAAACTGAAATAGACTTTGAGTATTGACAGCATATATTTTATACCTTTTAAATATCTCTCACTATGACTGGACCTTCTAGATTTTATTCCATTGGATATTTGTACAAGCATATAGTCCGTTGCTGCTATTTATTAAATACTGTCTCAGGCATGAAAGCAGTCTCTATTCACTTGACTCTTAAAACAGTTCTCATACTGTAACTGCCAGTCCCATTTCCAGTTGAGAAATGGAGAGTCAGCATCTCACCTAAGATTGCAGAGCTCAGGGAGCAGCCCCCACTCTCGGGAGGGGGCTTCCTTAATACTTTCCATATTTCATGACTTTTTTTTTTCTATTTAAAAATGTTTAAAGAGGGAACAAGCAGGTTCCACAGAGGCGATATCATGTCTGCTGCACTTTTGTTGTTCTTCAGGGACTCATCCAACACTGAAATAGCTCTCCCATTCCCAGCCCCAGATGGTCCACTTGACAAGGAGAGGCCTCTGGGGAAGCCTGAATACTCTCTCTTTGCAGGGGAGAAGTACCATCTAGACAATTCCTAGGACAGCCATAAGTTTAGCTCAAGAGATTCTTTTCTTGGTGTTGTTTTAAAGTTTATAGCTTTCCATGCATGATCACCACACTGATTTGGTCCCGATAAGGAAAACACAGGGGGAAAGTTCCCCTGTATTTCCAAGGTCTCCAGTCTAAAAACAGGTTTGATTTTCTAAAATAAGTTCCTATGCCAGTTCAAATCCCTACACACGTTATTAAAATAGGGAACTCTGAACTCTGACTACTTCGTATCCAAAGTCAAGGAGCTTATGGAAGGCAGTGATGCAGACATCCCCCACAAACACTCCATTAAATCATGATTAATACTTCTGTAGCTCCCACAAGCTGGCAGCAGAAGCATTTATTAATATTCTAGGGTAGCTAAGGTAGTAGAGTTCTCTTTTTAAAAAAAACTGAATATAAAATCTAGCTTCAATTACACTAGGCAAAAATGAAGACTTGAGATGTGGCAGAATCACAAACTAGACATAATGATTAGAAGTAACAATGACCTTGGGAAAATAACAAAGGCACTCATGAAGAACTGCTGCATAATTAATAAGATGAAATTATCATTGTAGTCAGGACTGCGAGACATGCACCACCAACAACAAAATGCCTATTCACCCTGAGAAATACAGTATACAGAACAAGAAGTTTGTGCGAAACATGGTGGGCTACATGTCACTCAAAATCATTTCACTTTTGAAAATAAGAGCAATTCAAACAAAACTACAACTGAATAATTTCCGCAAACTGAACTATACTAAAATAAATAAATGAATGAATAAATTAATTAATTAATAGTCTCTTGCCAAGTATACATTTGCCTTGCCCTGAATATAAGACTTAGGATTTTCCCAGTTTCTCTCCTATAGAAGATGGTTAGACAATGGTTAGAGATACCTCAGTTGGAAAACTAGACTTTACAGGAATCAATATCCTGAAGTCAGTAAATATTTCTTATTACATTGTATCCCATAAATATTCCTGTGCAATACTAACACTTTTGTCTGCGTAATAATGCTGCTTACAGTGATTAAGAGGTACCTAATACCAGTCATCCACTGGATGATTAGGAAAATGGTGTCATTTATATTTTGCTTATATCCTTTGCTTTAGTTGCTTAAGTATTTTTGAGTTATTACATGCTATTTACTAATTATGTGTACATACTTGTGTATCTGTTCATGTGCCACAATGTGTATGCAGAGGCCAAATACCAGTTTTCGAAGTCCTCTTGCTCCTCCTTTCCCCAGGTCAGATCTGAGAGCGGGATTCCGGTATTTAGGCTAAGAGGCAAGTGCCTTTCATGCTGAGCCATGACCCTGCATCATGCCTAAGTTGTTTAAGGCCAATGTAGTCTCCCATTGGCATGCATCTCTGACCATATGCACACTTTCTGAGAGTCTCTGCTGTTAGAGACCAAACACAGATGCTGAGGATGATGTGGTGCCGCGGAATAACTGGTCTGAGAGGGCAGTAAGTTTCTTTCATCATAATAGACTGAACAAAGAAAAGTATTTATAATTTCCAGCTCTGCAATACTTTTCCAAAAGGAAAAAATAAGGAAATGAAAAATAATTAGCAGAGTATAATTTTCATTTTTATTTTATTGCATATGAGAAGTAATCTGTTTAAGGGGGTATTGCTGAATGGAGCCTTGGGAGCAGCACTACATCAAATTTATAATTAAGCAGATGAAGGAAGAAAAAAATCATTAGTTGAATTTTAGTTTAGAAACTCCAGTAAGAGCAAATGAGAACTATATTTGAAGTTTTCCATCTGTTTAGTCTTTTAAAGACTGCAGACTAGTATAGAAGACCATCCCATCCTGTTTGACCACAAGTGCTGGTGGGCTTGCCTTTTCCCAGGGCCTTCCTCTTATGTGAAAAGGTAGAGAGGTTTCAAAGACTATAGAAGTGCTTCAAGGTCACTGGAAGACTCTAGCTTCGTACAGCACACTCATCCAAACTATCAATACTTGGGGAAAGTGATGGAAAGCATCCTGTGGGGGTAGAGAATCAGAAACTGCCAAAGGACAGGAAAGGAAAATGCAGGTCCCAATAAAGTGGTCCCTGATGGATTCTGGGTGCTAATGGATATCGCTCAGCAAGAGGAAAGAACTTTCTGGACACTTACTAACTTTTCTTTAATGATTGAAAGGTAAAGAAATTTGTCCTTTTTGACTTACAAATTATAGTCCAGGCATTATGGAGTGACCGTCCTAAAACGTACACATTGACGTTCTAACTCAGTACTCCAGATTGCAGCTGGTAGGTAGAGCCAATGGCTTTAGGAGATCATTAAGGTCATGGGAGAAATGAATTAAGATGCACTGATGTCCTTAATGTGATAAGGAAATGTGGACACAGGCATAAGAATCTAACCAAGCTGAGCCTGGATCTGAGTTCTCACCTTTAGAACTGTGATAAATTTCTGTGATACAAGCACCCAGCCTGAGACACGTTTAAGACAACCCAAGCCCACCAGGAAAAATGAAATGCTGAAACTTTTCCAAGTCTAATAAATTCATTAGTGAATTCACTTATAATAACCAGGCAATTTAGCACAGCTGGAATAATTTTAATTATCAAAATTTTTTTTCTTTTTTTCGGGGGGGGGGGGAGGGTTTCGAGACAGGGTTTCTCTGTGTAGCCCTGGCTGTCCTGGAACTCACTTTGTAGACCAGGATGGCCTCGAACTCAGAAATCCACCTGCCTCTGCCTCCCGAGTCTTGAAAAAAAAAACAAACAAAAAAGTTGTATGTGAACTCAAATACTTTTAAAGTGATGACTATTCTCATGAAAAAGTAACTTACAATTCATTTAAAAAAATTAGCTGGTAATTTCTGTATCATTCACATACACACATACTCATGTATTCACATCTGTATGTATATAAATATGTATGTATATACATGTGAACATGGATGTTAATGTTGCATACAAAGATTTTCTTTCTGTATATATGCTCAAATTCTTAAACTATATGGAAATACTTGATTAGTATGCAGAGAGGTTGGCTGACCTGTCTCTGTCATGATTTCCATTTTGATCTTAAAAAGTGTTCCCAAAAGACATTGGTACTAAATGCTTTGTGCCATGGGAAATCTTTGGGGGCAGTGTAGAATTTTTTTAAATTAGAGACAGGGGTCTCACTCTGTAGCTCTGGTTGATCTAAAGAGGCTAGCCTTGGAATCACTGAGATCCTGTAACCTCTGCCTCTCAACTGCAGTGACTCGGGGTAAATGGCCTCAGGCCCAGTCAGAGGCATGGAAACTTTAAGAGTTGATGCCTAGTGGGAGGATCTTGGCGTGTAAGGGTAAACTTGTGAAGGGATTCTAGAATCTTTTCCCTCTTCCTCTAGTTTGCCTCCTGACCATTAAATGAACAGTTCCTCACTACAAGCTGCTCTCACTATGACAAGCTGTCCACGAGTCCCAGAAATGACCAGTGACCATAAGAGAATGTGAAGGTCCCAGACCGTGAGCTAAGATGTTCCTCTTTATAAATCATCATCGCAGGCCTCTGTTATACTGGTCAGAACCACTGAGCGATTTCTCTAGCCTGTCAATTTTCCATTGACTTCTCATTATTTCTGTTGTTGGAGAAACTGGATCACTTGTGCTACAGCATTTGCTCACACCTGGGTTTTGCTGATTGTAATTCTGTAATGCACAGAGAATCCTAAATGCTTGTTCATATTCTTTTCATTTAAAGTGTGCATGTGCATGTGTGTAGGTTATGCATGTTTGAGTACAGGTGCCCATGGAGGCAAAAGAGGATGATGGCTGCCCTGGAGCTGAACTTACAGGGGTTAGGAACTCACTGACGTGAGTGCTAAGAATTGAACAGGGGTCCTCGGAAAGAGCTGTATGTGCTCCTAACTGCTGGTCACCAATCCAGCTCAAGACTCTTTTCCTATCTGGGGACAGACGAGGTCACAGTGACACTGTTTAATTTCATCACAATAGTTTAGTGTACTGATTTTCTTTTTCAGTCATTTGTCGCAACAGCCTCAATCCACTACCGCAGCAAGAGGTATAAAATGGTAATTTCTGCAACTCCTCCACTCAGAGTTTAAAAAACTATACATTTTTAAAAAGAACTTGCCTATTTTTAACTATGAATTACAGAAATATTGTCATTATTAAAAAAAAAACAAAGCAAGCACTTAATTATTTTCCTTTTTAAATAATTCTCAAACTAGTGACCTTTTATTCTTCAGTGCAGTTTCCAACCTTGTGAAGTTGACCCTGGGCACCCTGGCCTGGCTTCCCAATGCCTCAGTAGGCTGGCAATTGCTGACAGTCCATTTTCTGTCAGGACAAGATGACCTCATAAAAGTCTGATCCTGTTCACAATGTCAGCCATTTCTTGGAGACCTGGCACATTCTGGGAAGCTCGGAACAGACTGTGGGGGTACTCTTACCATATATGTGCTCATTGTCTTCAGCCATTTTCCTAAAGATAAATAAACCTATGTAATCAGTACTTTGAAAATAAATTCATCTTGACATTTTTGCATTCAAATTAAAAATTTCAATAAGTTTACTTGAGCACTTGGATCTGACACTTCTTTCTTCTATCTAACCCACTAGTAGGATTTATACAGTAGAATGTATCCGTGTGCCCGGATGCTGAGAGTGCAGAATAGGTGCACAGCCTTGCACCACTTCGAGTTTGCTCTTTCTGCATCCTGTTCAGAGTTAAAGCTGTGATCACTCAGCTGTCTGTGCTGGCTGCCATATTATCCCTGCCATTATGGAATGTAACCCTCTGGAATTGTAAGTCAAACTATAGTTTTCTCTTGTTGTCTGAACACGGCATTCTATTATAGCAACAGAAAACTGACTGACACCTTGCCCCTTGATAAAGCTGTAGCAGTTAATTAAATGAATATTCCTCTGCTGCACTAGTTTTTATTTAGTGTTTTTCCTTAGCATAGCAATAAAAAGCTGTCTCTCATCCTTTTTGACAGCTGCATAGTATCTCCTTAGATGACTGTAGTATAATTCATTCAACCCCAGCCCCTGGTGCAGTCATGTGGTTTGTCTCAGCCATGACATTTACTAACAACCACAAAGAATAGCCTTGTGTTGGAATAATTTTGTTACCTATTTAACACATTCTCATCCATTCATATCTTCTTATGAAAAATTAAAAGTGGCTAAAACTATTTCATAGGAAAAGATACAATTCAATAACATTCAGCTATTTGTCCAATAAATGAGAAGCTTTTACATCAGAAAGTGTGACTTATTTATCTAATTAATCATTATTAATAATCTAATACATTCAACATTGAGTCAACAAACAGAAGATCATTTTTGCTTATCTCCATTATTTTTATAGCACACTACAGAAGAAAACTTATTCCTGGGCCTTATTTTTTTTAAATAGCAGCCCATAATGCTATAAGTCATACAATCAATATTGTGTGACTGTGCTTATGATAGGAATATTTACCACATTCATTAACCACATTAACCACACTCACTCCTGAAGCAAGAGCTACAGGTGTGGAAAGTAGCCAGTTCTTAAAGACAAGACAAAACAGGGGGCGGGTGTGGTGGCGCACGCCTTTAATCCCAGCACTTGGGAGGCAGAGGCAGGCAGATTTCAGAATTCAAGGCCAGCCTGGTCTACAGAGTGAGTTCTAGGACAGCCAGGGCTACGCAGAGAAACCCTGTCTCGAACCCCCACCCTCCAAAAAAAAAAGAGACAAACAGAACAAAAACAAAACAAAAACGCAGGACCACAAAAAGGGGAAAATTGCATTTCATAAAAGCTTAATAGGTCCCTAATTCTTTTTTAAAAGCATATTATACACTTATAAAAAAAATTTTAAAAAAACTTATCACAATTTTCAAAGAGTGCTCATGTCATTCCTATGTTGAATTATTTTTTTTGAAAACTGCATATAGCCTTCTAAAATTTCATTTATTTCATTTAAAACTTTTGAAAGGCAAATTCACATACTTAAAGTTATTATACAGGTTCAGCAACGTTTGTAGTACTTTTGGGGACATCCTGAGTGTCAATCACTGTATGGAGTATATCTAAAGACTTAGGACCAAAATACAATCATTCAACAGTTGTTACTTTAAAGGAAACAGTGAGGAGGGAGCGTGACAACCAATAATCTAGAGACTTGCTGACCAGAGGCAGGAGGACAGCAGCTGGAGGAGAAGCATCCTTCAGGACTTCTCCAAGATGTGGCCAGTGTTCCTCTCTGAAGTGAAGAAGAATGGGAGACTCTAGTGATGGTGATATTTATGCTCCAATGAGCTCACACTTCATCAACTCTCCCACCCATTACACTGGGACTTCTTTCTAACCTATATGCAAAATTAAGTATCAGCAGGAGTCCTGAAGCTTCAGGAACTCATAAGAGTCTGATCTAGGAATGAACAGCAACAGGGTGTCTGCAGAGAGAAAGCCCCTGGGCAGAGACAGATCTTGAAGGCACAATTGAGTGTGCCAAACTTCACATGTGTAGTAACATGCAGAAGCTACACAGCCTGAGGTGTACACAAAAGCACTTTTGGTCATGCTTTAGTAAGTATCAATTGAGTTTTTCTATAGTTTCTCCCTAAATTACTGTGGCATAAGGATTCCTTAGCCATCTGCAGTGCCACAGCTTTCAAAACCACCAGCAGCGCAGAGCACTGTACATCACCAGTCCCAATTTACTCTGCCAATGAGATGGACTCAGACATAGAAAAAGGTAATGCAGTATTTATGACTTGCTTGAAAGGCATTAACAACCAAAACATGTTAAAATATATGCTCTCTCTCATTTATTTCTCCAGACACGTCTGATGAGAAACATCTGGAAATCTCTTGAAACTATGAATTCTTTAAAGGAGACTGTGTTGGGGCTTGCACGTTTTTGTTTTTTTTTTTCCTATGATCTCGAAAAGGAATCCCATCTCTGAATACAGCTTTTGGATAGAAACAATATCTGCTAATTAAGCTAGCCTCTTGTCCCTTCTCCTTGTCCAGGACCTGAAAGTTATATTTTTCTATACCAACCTGAGAGTGTGTAGAGATGTACAAACTGTGATGACAAAGAAAAAAGGATGAGAAAATAAGGAGGAAGGAAGGAATGGTGGAAGGGGAAGAGGAGAAAGAAGGAAATAGAGAAGGGGGAGGAAGAAGAAGTGTGTGTTTTGGGGTGGATTAAGAAAAGGTTGTGGGGAAAATAAAGTATTCAGAAATATAAAATACATTTCAAAAAAGTGCAAATATAAAATGAGGTAAACATTCTCTTAAAATTAGCAGCCATCATCGCTACTTGGGATTTGGGATATTGAAGTCCCTTTGTTTTAGGCGTCCCCTGGTCTCTCCTTGGGATATTGAAGTCCCTTTGTTTTAGGTATCCCCTGGTTTCTCCTTCCTCTGCCCCTGAGAACTCACTAAAACAACTCCAGCAAATTCATTACTCTTGCTTGAAAGTGAGGGACCCTCAACCTGGATCACCAGCTTCCTGAGAAACCTACTGTCTCCTATCTCATCATGTGCTGTTCTCTGCAAGAACTAAGAGATTCCCGCTACCTTCCAGGATCCACATGCCATGATAAAATTTCTCACAGCAAATTCGGGTGTCATGCTCAGAAGACTATAAATTCCAAGTGCCCCCAACCCAGCTTGCTGCTCACGGTAGCACTCCAGTGTCCTAGTTATAAAGAACAACTCTTAGGAGCTCGGCCAGAGCGTCAATCAGCAAGGCACTTTATTCCTGTTGACACTTCATTGTTCTGCAAGCTGACAAGATCTAAGGCAGGGTCCCAATTCTATCAGGCTTCTCAATTGATAACAGCCAACTATCACGGGTCAGGAGTAGGTGGAGTAAGAAGAATGTGTGTTCAAATGGAATTTTAATTAAAAGAAAAGGACCTGAATTACCTCATGTTAAAATACTGTAGGGCAATGTAATAAATAAAACGGCTTTCCAACAGAAACGCTCTTTTGAACTATATATAAATATATATCACAACATACCTCCTACTATGGAATAGAAATTGACTTTCTGCATTTTCTAGACACTATCTCAGAGACCAAGAATTCAGGCCACACGGACGTTCCAGTCATTGCCAACCTCTAAGGACATCCAGGGTCACCAGCTCTAGAATGGGCTTCCTGTCTGTCCACTTGTACAGACACTAACAGCAATTCCACAGTGCCATCTCCTCACTGCCCAACCCCCAACGCTGAATTCTACAGCAGACCAAGATGAAGGTTGGCTCCGAGCTCTAGAAACTTCCAGTTGTCAGGTGAGCAGTGGGGGATGGAAGAGGCACAAGACAGCAGCATTCATTATTTAAAAGAAAATCAGACTTAATTACTGGGGGTTCAGAGGAGATCATCATTATCCCCAACAATAAGCATCAATTTTGGTGAAGAAAACATCCTGGGGCTTTCTGATTATGACAGTCTTCTTACTGTTTGGGTAGCATCTAGAGCATGCTTGTTTTTATGATTTGCATGTAGAGTTATATGACATGGTTTTTCATAGCCATCATTTGAAAAGCACTGAGTTTAAAAAAACTGTTCACCTTTAAAAAATTACACAGAATTACATAAAATTATTTTATGTATAGATTTAAAATAATGTGTACCCCATTTCTCACCTGCACTGCTCTACTCTCCTCTACTGGCATCAGCCCCTTTCTCTCCTAGACAGTCTTACTTTTACTACCCTGTCACCTGGTCCTACATAATTATAGTAGTGTGTGTGTGTGTGTGTGTGTGTGTGTGTGTGTGTGTGTATGTGTGAGCATGTGTGTCTGTGTGTGTATGCATCACAAATTCATGTTTCTCATTATAAGACTGACTTAATTAGCATAATATAATTATATATAGTTCAACATACAAAAACTTGCTCTTAAAATTTTTAATATTTTTCTCAACAACTATTATTCAACTGGGCTGCGCTGAAGTGTGCAATCTCTGCACACAAAGGACAAAGATAAACTAAGCATGGTACGGTACTCAATATAAAATGGTATCAATTAAACATATGCATCAACATACATGCATTTCATGAAGAGAAAACTGACTTAATCTTATTAAAGCACTGCAAATCAGTCTCTAATCAGAGCACTTCAGGGTTTTTGTTTTTTAAGTTGACAACCTTCAATGCAATAGTTGTATCTAACAAAGGCTTTCCTGTTTCATGCATGAGGAATTTGCGAATAACTCTCGATAAGGATGGATGGAATTGTATTGACAGTCCCCTCCTCCAAACAGACCCTCTTTCACTTTTCAAAGGCAAAACTCCCCTTTCCTTACTGCCTGTCAAACAGACAAGCATGTAATTAAAGCCATTTTCCTAATTCTCTTCTGGGTTTAGATGCCACGGTAGTACTTTACTGTTGGAATAATGATTTCTACTCTAGTCGAGCTGAATCCAAATCACAGAAGGGTAAGTTTCACCAGTGAACTGGGCAAAAATTATGAAAAATGTTTTATTTTCAGAATTTCAAATCCACAACCTGAGCACATTTAGCTTGCCCCTGTGGCATTTATGTAGATAGCTCTTCCCCTATGAGCATGGAGAAAGCGGGCATAGAAGTATTATAATATTCAAACCCAACTCAATTTTAAGTAAAACTCAAAAGCCTGAAAATAAACCCATGGTAAAATTTAGTTTTCTTCTTGGATCATTCCTCTCATAAACACTGAGTCTATGAAAATCAAACTTTGTAGAATGGAGGGAAACAAACTGTGTGTACTAACAGACAGCTGGGCGTCATCTACTCCCAGACAGTCCTGATAACCAGTAAGTCATAGACTCAAAGCCAATGTCTGCACACCCTTGATCAGTAGAGAATATGTAGTTTTGAGGTTCGAGGGTTTTGTTAGTGTTCTAGTAACATTGCATAATTTCTAATAGTTTTATTGACACATAATTCACATATCATAAAATTCATTCATTTATATTGTACAACCTAGTAATTTTTAGCAAGTTCACATCTACTGTCACACACAGTTTGAGAATCTCTCCTTTACCCAAAGAGTACTTCACAACTGTATGCCCCCTTGCCCTGCTCCCTATGGCCATCCATCCAATCTCCCCCACCCCACACCATCTAGCCCTAGGTCAGCATTGTTAAAGTTTCTAGAGGTTTATCTATTACATATTCTGCACATTTCACATAAATGGTCAAAGTCTAAAATCCTAACATGTTGGTCAAAGAATTTTCCAAAGTACAATCTTAGAATAACATTATGAAAATCTTAAGATGACCTTAAAATGAGAAGCATAAAGGCCTTGCACAACACTTCCTAGTTCACTTTACAGCATAAAATGGGCCCAAATGAATAAATATCAGGCATCGTGACAAGCATAAACTGAGCATACTAATGACATATGGGAAATACATTCATAAAGAGTTATGATAAAGCTAAATGTATATATGTACACCACTGTAGGTAGTAATTACTTCCATTCAGATTTATAACTGTCATTATGATAATTATTTTCAATCAGACTTATAACTGTCATCATATCAAATGCCATGATTGACCAGCTCAGCCTTTTAATGAAAATTATCGTAGCCCAAGATAGGTACTACAACACATCTAAACCACAGGAATTGTTATCTGACACAAATCCAGCAGTCTAAAAGGGAACACTTATTTATTAATGAAGATTACTTTGCAATATGTGTGATGTTTGCACACTGTTGTGAAAGTACATATTTGGAATCTAAAAGTTGTGTCTGAAAAAAAATTGCATAAAATAAATAAGGAGTCCAGGTGTCTTTATACAATTTACATTTTCAGAACTATACATGGTACCAAATGAGGAGTCTGGGAGTCTATACAGTTTGCATGTCCAGGACTGTACATGGTAACAAATGAAGAGTCTGGGAGTCTTTATACAGTTTGCATGTCCAGTACTGTACATGGTACCAAATGCAATAAATTATGCAGCAAAGGGTGAAAACATAAGTTGATATTTTTAAATGTTTATTTTAAAATAGGAAAAAAAGACTAAAAGGAAAATTTCACATATGATGAGTATGTTACTGGGTAAATTGTAGGCAACTGTGCATAAGTAGTTATGCAGAGGGGCCAACATTTCAGAATACTGAACTACGTATTGAAAGTCTTATATTGAGACGAATAGTTGGTTTTGTTTACATTTATTGTTTATATTGTTCTTGAAATCCTACTATATTGATGTATATCTACCTGAAAACTCCTTATTAGATTCCCCATCTTATGTGCTAAGCTTCTGTGTAGTATTAGGTGTGGGAAACCCATTCTGCACACACCTACATCTAAAGCATAAACATAGATGGAACAGTGCGGATTAACCACACTGCTGTGAATCCCCCTCCTCTCTGGGACACACCCCACTGACTTCTTCAGGCAAATGAGACTCATTTCTTAAAGCTTCTGAACGTCCACCAGGAACATGTGACACAAATCTACTTTCAGATTTTCTTTCTTCTGCTATTTGTCTATCCTTCATATAGGGTCCTTTCCCACCTCCGTCATCCCCTTAGGATTTCTCACTTTCAACACTGAACATGTAACATCTGTGAATTCAATCTTCAGGATTACAAATTTTTACAGTTTAGATGTTAGGAATTAGAGGAAGGATTTGAGACTTAAAGGAGCGTTTGTTTATTTTTATTATGTTATTGGCAATCAAGACCAGCAGTGATGAACTGCATTTTATGGATACACAATATTCTGTTGAATGGATATACCACACTTCACATAACCATTCATAATTTTATGGCCATTGGGATTAAATTTTTATATATATTTTGTCATTCTTCGATAGCCAAAGCCATTTAAAACTCTATCAAGCTCTATAAAAGACTCCACCTCCAAGGTAAAACAATTCATATTTTTACTTCATGATTGTGCTCATAGTTCTGAACATCCCTAGAAGTCCAATTTCAACATTTATAAACAACATCTGTCGTCTTATGTGGCATTCAGTTTTCTCCTTTACAAAACAACAGATTGTTTATTTAAGATGAGATATAAGATGATCTGAGTTTATAGTTTTAAAAATGTAGAAATTAATGCTCAAAATTAAGAGTAAAAAATTATCTAAACAGGCTTAGTGAAGCCCCAGATGTAGCATGGTAACATTAACGTTATTCCAGAAAAAAATAGGGGAACATTACAGAAGGACCTCATTCCTCTGCCCCAACTTGGAACTCTGCCAAAAATTTCATCCATAAATAGATGGTAGAGGATGAAAGAGATGATTCTATACAGATCATTTTTCTGGGGAAAATCTGGGACCCTCAAGTCCCAAACTTAGAAAGCCAAGGGTCAAAGAGAACACAGAAATCATCAGAACTTCAAGCTACACATCTCAATGTTAATGGTTATAAATACAAAGAATGTCCAAGGAAGCCTGAACACTAAGCAGTATGCATTTCTGAAGCTCAATTAAGACTTAATCAGCAAACACAAACACACAGATAAATGTGCAAATATATACCTGTATTTACACACCACACACCCACACATATACATATTCACAATATGCCTTCAAACCAACTTTGAATATTGAGATGCAAACACAGCTAAATCTTACTAACTAGTTCACAACTTAACAACAGGATAAAATAAAATATAGTCCACTCATACATTAGGGATGCATCCATTACAGTTTAAGGGCAAACTTATAAACAAATGACCAAAACAGCTTCATTGATCCTTGTGGTGTGATCTTGACACCGTGGTTCATTCAGAAAGATTTAAAAAAAAAAAAAAAAGCTGCTTTATCCATCAGTACCAGCAGATTTGGGAGGAAGCTTGTTCTTCAGAAGGCTTATAAGGAATGCTCTCTAGGAAAGAGCTGTAGACCCAGTGACTAACTCATCTAGAGGAACAAGGGTCAGTGTTATTTTCATTAACTCATGAGTAATTTGACACAACTTGATAGGTACCTGGCTGGGAAAGACTAAGGTATGTGACTGCAGATCTACTTAATGGCCATGAGAACCTTAAATTAAGTACTGAAGGATGAGCAATTTTCTACCATATAATCAAACACCTGTATTCTTTTATTTTTTTGTAGAGAATAGGAAGGCATATTCCAGAGTTCTACCTTAATGCAGCATCCTGACACTAGATTAAGTATATTTCTCTTTAGCATTTAAAGTAAAACCATCGCCAGGATTGACTCATGTCATCTAGTTAAGTATAGTAATCCTGATTCCGTATTTTTATATGGAGAGAGTCATTGTTTTCCAACTTATGTACAGAGATTTGTACATTCTTTCAAATAACAGTGTCTTCAGTTTTGGAAATCTACTGGACTGGAGTGCTTCTTTCTATGCCTTGTCTTTTCTGACTCTGGTGTGCATCTTCAAAATATCTCTGAGCCTCCACTCTGAATAGCCCAGTATTATTTTTTAAGGAGAAAAATTGTTTTTTAGTGCATTATCATCACTACTCAAAGAAACCAGATTTCATTTTTTCCAAAGGAACTACTACTCTTCTAGCTTTGACAATTTAAAAACACTAGCTACATTTTAAAAGATTTTTAAAAGATTTTTAAAATTTATTTTATATATGTGACGATACAGTTGCTCTCTTCAGACACACCAGAAATGGGCACAGGATCTCATTACAGATGGCTGTGAGCCACATTGTGATTGGTGGGAATTGAACTTAGGACTTCTGGGGAAGAGAATTCAGTGTTCTTAATCGCTGAGTCACCTGTCCAGCCCCCCC